>OX457079.1:14063419-14540919 GCA_949752815.1 Conops quadrifasciatus | reverse complement strand
AAAAAAGACCGTGCAATTAAAATATATACATAGACCACAGACTAACAAGTAACACAAAAAAACTAACCAAAAAAACCAATTAGGAAAAACCCAAATTCTGCTACCTGTTACCCCATGCCAGAAGAGATACGAACTAGAGAGCTGCATAGGTCGTTTTGAAAACAGCTAGGCACTAAATGACAATTACACTTACCAGGTTTGTTAAAAGAAAATGAGTCGGCAACCGGAACCAATCAAAACACAAATACTCGTATAATAGAAATAGTAAAAGAGAGTGTAGCTGCGTTTTTGAATTGAACACGTTGAACAATTCAACATACCCTCACGCCTCACGTTGTTGAAATTACGACAACAAAGGAGAATTGAAAAAAACGAAGAAACACTGCGACAACGAAAAAGTACTAGCGTGAAGAACGAAATTTCTAGTTTTTTCCGTTTCTTTGTATCTTTACTTGCCTCTCTTTTCAGTGCCTCTCTGGTCTAAACATTATCGGCAAGTAAAGATACAAAGGAACTAGAAATTTCGTTCTTCTTGCCAATAGTTTTTCGTTGTCAGACTATTTTTTCGTTGTCCGCAGTATACATTTAGTGTTTTTGTTGTTGCTCTGTTAATAAAAAACGTGATGACTATCTTTTTCCTTGTCTTCAATTCAAGCATGTATTGTCCAGTCTTTTTTTATTGTGCTGTTATTGGGTTTGCAAAAATTTTTGGACAGTCACACTTGTTTAAAAAAGCAACAACAGGCAATGCTTGAAAATTTTTTTTTTGTTTTAATTGGCTTGTAAGTCGACTTATGCAGCTCTCTAATACGAACTAACCAGAACAAGGCTACCTGCTCGCTCATGGCAAAATAAAAAGACGTGAACAAGTACAAGTTAACTAGAGCGAAAAAAGACAATGAAGACGGCACATCGCCGAAACGGTTTGTCTCTAAACCAAAATTGATAAGGGATGACGGAAACTTACTCCGAAACTCATTAGAAATTTATCATTACAAAAAAATTGTTCGTTTATTGGCATACAAATGAAATGTCAGACAATGTATGTTTCGTAAGTGTTCTGCAAAATCCTAGGACGCGCCTAGGGTTTGGATTTTAGCGTTTTATCCAAAATTGAAAGGGGAATTTACCTTTGACATTTTTTCAAGATTTTAACTGAATTCTCTCAGTGACTATTCGACCTAGTGACTAAATTTAACAAGAGCGTTATCTTCGGCCTGTCCAAAGCTCATATACCCTACATCCGCATCTGTCGAAGTGATAAAAAGTGGGCGGGCGGATTTCCACAAACGGACGGACAGGGCTAAATCGAATCAGGAGGTGATTCTGAGCCAGAAGGAGGCGTTACAAACAAAGGAGGCGTTACAAACGAAAGAACAAATTGAATATACCCTCATCCTTTCGGTTGTAGAGTATAAAAAGCATGTAAAGCATTGAGATCCTGGCTTTTCAAAGCGCTCTTGCTTGAGGACTTTTCTTGTGATGTTTCTACTCATCATGGATGTAAAGTCTTGTTTTTATGACTTTAACATTTTAAGGCATTTTGTCGAACATCTCCCTCACGCCTAAACGGTGGGAAGATTGACCCCCTCCCATCCGATTTTTTTCTTGTCTCGACCCAACCTCTTCAATTTGTCTTACACCACTGGAGTTTTTCCGCACTTCGGGAAGATAGCGAACGTGCAGCCAATCCCCAAAAAAGGCGAGGCTACGAACCCTGCAAATTACCGGCCCATAGGAATCTGCTCTACCCTTTCCAAAGTCATGGAGAGCGTAGTTAATTTCAACTTGTTGAGGTATCTAGAGCGCAATGAATTGCTGTGATCGCCAATACGGTTTTCGTACTCATCGTTCAACTGGCGACCTGAGGCGTTTCTCACCGAACGATGGAGCAATAGTATCCACCATTTCGGTGAGAGTAGTTTTTGCTCTTGATATCTCCAAAGCATTTGATCGAGTGTGGCATAAAGCACTTGTTTCAAAACTCGATGCATATGGAGTCGGTAATACCTTCACTCGATGGATCTCGAGCTTCCTCAGTGGACGTTCTATCCGGGTTGTGATAGACGGCTTCGCTTCCGATGACTACTCCATTAATTCTGGAGTTCCGCAGGGTTCTGTCCTGTCCTTCGACCTTTTGTCGTTGACTCATAATCACGTCTATTCGCTGATGACAGCAGCCTTTGTCACTTATACTCGTTCTCCAAACGACCTTCGAGGTCTTATATTAGCGAAAAGAGGCGAATCATGGGTAACATACTCCAAAGCGACCTTGACAAAACCTATGAGTGGGGTCGAGCAAATCAGGTCAACTTTAATGCGAGTAAGACCCAAAGCTGCATCTTAACTCACAAGCGAATGGAGGGTAATCCCTGTCCCGTCCTTAATGTGAGTGGCGTGGATGTTAGCGAGTAGACGGCTCTTGATGTTATGGGTATGTCCAGTGTGATCTTCGTTGGAATGATTTTCGATGTGTCGAAGGAAGCAGCGAAGTGCCCGGGCTTTTAAAAGCGGTGAAAGGTATACTTCACTCCTGTCGATCTTCGCACGATCTACGTCACCTACATTCGCCCCAAAATGAAGTACAATTGGCATATATGGTCAGGGGCTTCCAGAACATATCTGCAGCTCCTGGACCGTGTTCAAAGTCGTGCTATAAAGCTAATAGGAGAAAGTAGGGTATCCAACTTTATTGAATCGTTATTTCTGTCGTTATTCTACCGTTATTTTTTTGGTAGATGCTCGGGGGAGTTGGCTAACCTGGTTCCACCCGCCAAGGTATTCAATAGACCAACACGGCTGTCCCAAACGGCTCACCCCTTTCACGTTTCGATACCGCTCCAACGCACATCGCTTTAACGCGAGGTCTCATTCTTCGGCCGGACTGTTCGACTATGGAACAATCTCCCTGCGAGTGTCTTCCCGTCTGAATATAATGTCAAATCCTTTAAAGCAAGTGTCCATCGTCACTACTCTTCTTTTCCCCCCACCCACTAACCCATCTTCCTTTCACAGACCAACAAATGCTTGCATGGAGAGGGGGCATCCCCTGAGTATGGTCTAATCTAAAAAACCTATTCATCCTGAGCTTATGTCGCATCTTATGCACAACACCCTGTGTAGAGGTTTTTAAAGAGAAGCGATGTTGAAAATGAGTTAATACTCGTAGATCTAAATTAACTATCTAAAAGTGAAATAAAAAATTTGGCGGATCACGTTTATTTTCATTTCAATTCGACAACTAAGGGTGTAGGGCAGTGATGGCGAACTTATGAAGTGCGGGTCAGACACGCATTGATTTTTATAAACTTAGTTTTTAATGGACATTGGCTACCTGATTTTCTATCGCATCTCTGCACCTGTGTATGACGTATATACGTAGTCTTAAAAAATCGTGTTTCGTCCTTTCGTTGTGAACCGTTTCACTAAACGATGACTGGGTAACACCCCGTTTATATAATTATAATTACTTCGACCCGGCTTTCGCTCTTCACTTGCAAAAGTAAAAGTTTTAAAACAAAAAGGAAACGTAAACTTTTTAGAGGATTTTAAAAGTGAGAACAAAGAAAAGGGGTTTAACCGTCCTCCCCTCCTCTTTCCCAAAGCGACGCCACCGACTTAGTGACCCACCAGCTAGAACTAAAAAAATAATAAACAACAATTCGACCTTTTTGAGAAGTGCGAAAAGGTTCGCCGTCACTGGTGTAGGGAATACAAGTTTCGGCAAGGCGAAAATTAATTAAATTAATGAAATTAATTATTTGTTTTCTTTTTAATATTACTACCCAGTGGTAAATGTAGCGAAGGCCTTTGAAAATCATTGATTATTGCGTACTGATTTTGTCGATGAATTTCAAAGTACTTCGCCACGAAGTTGTAAGCGAGAAAAGTAAGTACTGCTTACGAACCTCCCTTACGGCGTAAGGTGAAATCGAAGCAAGGGTGTAGATTTCGTAGCTAGGCAGCGAATTGATTGCGTATACAGGCCTCATTCATTACTCGCTTACACCGTAGGCAAGAACCCGAAGTACTCCTGGTCCCTAGGCAATCTATGTGTAAATGTAATGCGAAAAATGGATGCCGAATCGAGTCGATACGGCACACGAAATCATGAGGATATCATCGATGTTATCATGACCATTTTTACCACTGGGTATGTTCAACGTTTTATGTACTCATTTTAGAATCCCACACAACACAATTCTCGCTCAATCTGCTTTGTTTTTTTCTGTAATTTGAAGTTTAGACATTTCAAAAAAAAATGTCAAGGCAATTCAATTTTAAGCAATCACAAATGCAATTTCAAGGAATAACTACCCAGTAGTTCAAAGCTTCGTCGAAGACATCATCCTCGAAGAGATCTTGCAAGACAAATTCCTATTTGTCGTTAAAATTTTTTATTTTGACACGGAATGCAAATTGTCCCCAATCGGATATTGTGAGGGACAAGTTCTGCAGGTTGTCTTGTAAGCAACCAACAATTTAAAATTAAGCATAGCAACGAGCATTTGTTATTATGACTTTTCAAATATACTTCAATTTTTTTCCAATTTTCAGTCGTTCGTTGATTTTAAATTGTGATTGATATAAAAAAAAAATATAACAAACCAAGCGGCTCTCAATAGCCTAGTGGAGTAAGTGCTCGCCTAGTAATATTGAGAGTGAGGGTTCGAATCCCGCAACGATCATTTCTAAAAATTTATAAATAAAATTTAAATTAATATTTGTCTGCAAAATATCACAAAATAAAGTCCTAGGGACGATTCTGGTGGTGCTATGGTAGTTTCTAGGCTATTTTTTTTTTATTTTCTGCGGCGACATTTTCGTTAATTGCCATCGAAGACAACATTGAGGACACTGTCGCTCTTGTTGTCGTCGAAGACAGCATTGAGGACACTGTCGCTCTTGTTGTCGTCGAAGACAATATTGAGGACACTGTCGCTCTTATTGTCGTCAAAGACAAATGCGACATTCGTATGAAAATGTCCTCGAAGACGAACATAGGCTTGTCTTCCAGGTGTCCTCGACGACAGCCTTATGTCCACAGTAGTTCAAAGCTTCGTCGAAGACATTGTCCTCGAAGACATCTTGCAAGACAAATTCCTATTTGTCGGCAAAATTTTTCATTGGCGACATGTTTAGGGACACGGAATGCAAGCTGTCCCCAATGGGACATTGTGGGACACGTCCTGCAGGTTGTCGTGCTAGCAACCAAAAATTTAAAATTAAGCATAGCAACGAACATTTGTTATTGACTTTTTAACTATACTTAAATTTGTTTACAATTTTCAGTCGTTCGTTGATTTTAAATTGTGATTGATATAAAAAAAAAATTTAACAAACCAAGCAGCTCTCAATAGCCTAGTGGAATAAGTGCTCGCCTAGTAATATTGAGAGTAAGGGTTCGAATCTCGCAACGGTCATTTACAAAAATTTATAAATATAATTTAAATTAATATTTGTCTGCAAAATATTACAAAATAAAGTCGTAGGGACGATTCTGGTGGTGCTATGGTAATTTCTAGGCTATTTTTTTTTATTTTCTGCGGCGACATTTTCGTTAATTGCCATCGAAGACAACGTTTGCGACATTTTCCTTAATTGTCGTCAAAGACAACATTGGCGACATTATTGTTGATTGTCATCGAAGACAATATTGAGGACACTGCCGCTCTTGTTGTCGTCGAAGACAAATGAGACATTTGTATGAAAATGTCTTCGGAGACGAACATAGGCTTGTTTTGAGGTGTCCTCGACAACGGCCTTATGTCGTGCAAGCGTCTTCGAAGATGTCTTCGAGACATGAACTACTGGGTACAAATGTTGTTTTTTTACATGTATATTGCCTAGCTGACAAGGCATATGGAAATTGTTTTCTAAAGTACCTGGTCTTCAATTGGCTGACACTTTCAAGTCTCTTATTGCCTGACAATATTGTAATTATGAAATCTTCACATTGGACAAAAGAGAGCGTTGCTGCCGGGTGTCGCTGCGAGGTTATGTTTATATTGGTAATTCCAATATTTATTAATAATTTTACTGAAATTCTGCGGCATATTCGAGTGTTGCCACCCAAGAATTAAAAAACACCCTAAATAAACGCAATTCGAAAAGTAATTTTTATAGAGCTGTCATTACGACCTAAAACAGTACAAGAGTTTATGCTTTTCATGTGTGGCAAAACAACAGCGACAATAGCAACCAGCTGTAAAGAAACTCAAGACACATGACTCCTCTACGTAAGGTACTGATGGAGTAAAAATGAATCGCCATTAAAAATAGACTCCTGTTAAATCTAATTTGGGCCTTAAGTAACAATCCTCTATTTATCCAGGATTTTTTATGCAAGGGAAAAAGGGACATAAACACAAACCAATTAATTTTAGTCCAGGGTAGTGAATATTGTTCCACTGTTGCTGCAAGCGATGCCAATACAATTTTATTCTGTCGTCATATTCTTGACGTTCCAAATTATGTGAGTCCATCGCTCCGACATCTATCATGTTGCTGCAATTATATACGTATTATCTAAATTATTTAATTAGAGTTTTAATGACAAATTTACAATGCAGTACTCTGCACCAGACGACTAAGGGCATTCTGTTCATCCTTTTTTGGTAATGAATGGGAATAATCAGTGCTGAGGTTGTCCGAGTTAATACACCTTAAGGCAGGGCTGTTACTTGTTGGGTCAACCAATAAATGTGTTCGCTCATTTGGCTCATATCCCTACAATTAAATTTTAACACAAATACGTTAAAATAAAACCACAAAATCGGTTACCTGCGAACCCGAGTCTTCAGAGCAATGCAAACAGTTACAAAATTCTGCCAAGCAGTTCCAAATTGAGTGCACAAATTCCATAATTTCTTTTTTAACTTTTATTTTAGTATTCATAAGATATTAACGACCATTATCCACTCACTAATAAATTATTTAACCAGAAACTGGAATTAACCAATATATATATTAAAGCAGGTTAATGCTATAACAAGAACCAAGGCGGCAGCAGAGATAATAAGACAGGAAACTGCGTCAACGCCAGTCGTAGATGTCAAAACAAAAGGCCATTTTGTTATTTGCTGACCTACCCATAGTGTATGTGTGGTGTATGTATTGTTCACCACTTTAAGGGGGCTATATCGTACACTCTGACAGGACAGTAGTTCTTGTGTCTGCCTTGCTATTTTCCAAATTTTTTGTTGTTTACCAGCAAAATCTATTACAAATTCAGAAATCAGCAAAGCAGACACAAGACCTACTGTCCTGCCAGAGTGTACGATATAGCCCCTTTAGTCACGTTTATATGACATTTTCTTTGTTTATTATTTTACAAGATTAAAAAATGTTTAGCATGTGAAAAATTGTCAGCTATTTCGCAAAGAAATTAGGGTTTTTAATGAATTTTAATGAAATTAAATCATGCACTGGACTACGCAAGTAGCACTTGCTGCGACTGTATACACAAGATAAGACAACCAATAAACCATATCCAATAAAATCTATTACAAATTCAGAAAACAGCAAAGCAAACACAAGAACTACTGTCCTGCCAGAGTGTACGATATAGCCCCCTTAATCACGTTTATATGACATTTTCTTTGTTTATTATTTTACAAGATTAAAAAATGTTTAGCATGTAAAAAATTGTCAGCTATTTCGCAAAGAAATTAAGGTTTTTAATGAATTTTAATGAAATTAAACCATGAACTGGACTACGCAAGTAGTACTTGCCGCGACTGTATACACAAGATAAGGAGATAGAAAACTTCGTTCCCGCGAAAAATTGAGTAAAAAAAAAACAGACAGAGGCATTCCAAGAGTCACTAACTATTGAAATCGTCTTTCCTATTCCAAGAGTCGTTAACTATTGAAATCGTCTTTTACAGAGGCATTCTGAGATTCGAGGTGAATCGTTAAACTATCTCGGCAAAAAAGTCAGGAAAAAGGGAACGAGGCATTCCAAGATTCACGAAACTCGAATCGTCTTTTGCTTTTACTGCAGTTTGAGCTCAAGATGACATTTTCAGTGCTAGGAGGCAAAACTTTGATTATTGTAGTTATGTTGAATAAATAAAAACCTAAAAAAATTGTTTTTTTCGCAAAAACAAAGTTATAAACGTTACTAAAATATAGAATATACATCGCGAATTCTATGTAGAGTAATATTTGTGTTATTTTATATTATTTCGCTTAGATTTTAGCAAAAAAAAAATTACCATTGTTTTTTTTGTTAGAAATTTTCCAACACTGTACGAACTTGTGAACAATGGAAAATTCCACTTGTATTGCACAGTTCAAGTGAAAACATTCCGTGTATGTATATTGTTGAATATTTTGATTGGCCTGTCACTTGTATGTGTTGGTGAAATATTCAGAACCCTCGCTAATTAAAATTGTGTATGTGTTAGTTTTGTGCTCTGTTCATGCAGGTCCAAGAGTGAAGAATTTCAATGCACGAACTTTCATGCTCTTCATCTCCCTCGCCCACAAGCGACGGTTTAATGCAAGCAGAATTGTTCTCGTGTGATAAGCTTCATTGAAAAACATGGTTTCTTTAGTAGAATTTGTTGCTAAAGACTCTGAGAAGGAATTAATTCGCGTTCGGAATTAAAATTGGAATTAGTATTATTTATAACAATTATGCATTTACTATTTATTATCTATTTTATAAATAAAAATAGAAAATAATAACTATACAAGTGAATCAAAAAATATATAACAAGATTTTTCATTGAAATATTACATTTTTATTAGGGAACGAGAGCTAATTTCTGATCGTCTTTTTTAGGAGAAAAAATCCGATAAAATCGTCTCTTGGAATACCAAAAGACGATAATTTCAACGGTTGCATTCAGGACAACAAGCTGTGTTGGCTTTTTTCTGTTTTTTTGTCTGAGGGGGTTAGAAAGGTCAGAAGGGCTGACAAAGCCGTCGCCATTTTTTTTAGCCAAAAATTTGTATGCTGGATCTGCTCAGAATTTTCTTCTCTGTCACTCATTTTCAGTGTTTACTTCTCGTGTGGCGGCCACGTAGAATTTGGCAAAAAAAGTGTTGTTGTTGTTTAAATGTTGTTGTTTTTCAGCAAAGACTCAGCAAACGTATTCAGAGCACATGATTTATTCTGACAAGAAAAAGCCAACACAGCTTGTTGTCCTGAACGCCAACGTTTTGCAAGAATTTTAACTATTTCGGTGACTCTTGGAATACGAAAGACGATTTCAATCGTCTAAAGATGATTTCAATAGTTCGTGATTCTTGGAATACGAAAGACGATTTCAATCGTCTAAAGACGATTTTGAAAGACGATTTCAATAGTTCGTGAATCTTGGAATGCCTGTGTTAAATCGTCTTTAAGACGATTGAAATCGTCTTTCGTATTCCAAGAGTCACCGAAATAGTTAAAATTCTTCTAAAACTTTGAAGTTATCGTCTTTTGGTATTCCAAGAGACGATTTTATCGGATTTCTTCTCCTAAAAGAGACGATCAGAAATTAGCTCTTGTTCCCTAATAAAAATGTATCATTTCAATGAAAAGTCTTGTTATATATTTTTTTAATCACATTTATAGTTATTATTTTCCATTTTTATTTATACAATAGATATTAAATAATAAATAAATAAATGTTATAAATAATATTAATGCTAATTTTTAAATTGATTATCTTTTAAAAGAAAATTTGGTAAGTATGCATTGAGAAATTTCGGAATAGTTTGTGCATTTAAGAAAAATAGTTTGTACATTTATCAAAAAAAAATGTTCCTTCCCTGTTTTGTTCTTTTTAAAGAATAATTCGAAAAAAGCAACGGCGCTAAAATTTATGTAAAAAGTTTTTTTTAAAAGTGCAACAAGTGAAGTGAAGTGAAGTGAAGTGTTAAACATAATATTATTTAATTTAAAAATGTATCTACAAAAAAAAAGGAATTTTCTCGAATTCCTCGTCTTAAAAAAGACAATTAGAAATTAGCTCTCGTTCCCTAATAAGAATGTAATATATCAGTGAAAAATCTTGTTACATATTTATACCCTACACCCGAAGGGATGAGGGTATATTCACTTTGTTCTTCCGTTTGTAACGCATTAAAGGAGGCGTGGCAGGTATAGAAAAGTATATATATTCTGGCTCAGAATCACCTCCTGATTCGATTTAGCCATGTCCGTCCGTCTGTCTGTCTGTCTGTCTGTCCGTCCGTCTGTGGAAATCACGATTACAGGAGAACGAATAGAGGTATCGTCATGAAATTTGGCATGAATATTCTTTGTTATCCTACGCTGTTTGATATTGAAAATGGGGAAAATCGGACCAGTACCACGCCTACTTTTTATAGAAAATATGCACTCATCCGTGCTTTTAGCTCAATTTCGTGGCTTGTAGACCGAATTTTCAGGTAAAATTTTATTTCCGAGCTCACCATCTTAGACTAAAATATATTCTCAAAAATGGGCGTGACACGCCCACTTATATACTATACCATATAATAAGGTGTTTTGTAGAAAAAACGGGGTTGTAGATGAGTTAATATATCAAAATTTGCTCCCTGTAAATTTAAAAAAGTAGGTGTCACCTGCCCACTTTTTATCACTTCGTCAGATGCGGGTGTAGGGTATATGAGCTTCGGCCAGGCCGAAGATAACGCTCTTACTTGTTTTTGATTCAATTGTATAGTTATTATTTTCTATTTTTATTTATAAAATAGATAATAAATAGTAAATACATAATTGTTATAAATAATACTAATGTAATAAGTTATAAATTGTTATAAATAATACTAAATAATAAGTTTCAATGAAGCTTATCACACGTGAACAATTCTGCTTGCATTAAACCGTCGCTTATACGCGAGGGAGATGAAGAGCATGGTAATTCGTGCATTGAAATTCTTCACTCTTGGACCTGCATGAACAGTGCACAAAACTAACACATACACAATTTTAATTAGCTAGGGTCCTGAATATTTCACTAACACATACAAGTGACAGGCCAATCAAAATATTCAACAATATACAAATACGGAATGTTTTCACTTGAACTGTGCAATACAAGTGGAATTTTCCATTGTTTACAACTTCGTACAGTGTTGGAAAATTTCTAACAAAAAAAACAATGGTAATTTTTTTTGCTAAAATCTAAGCGAAATAATATAAAATAACACAAATATTATTCTTGTTGGACTGAAGACTTGAAGTCCAATACTATTCTATCAAATATCACTTTGTATCTACTTATAACAATTTAGACTTTGCATCATGTATTCAACATCAAATGATCATAGATTTTGTACTTGATATTTGAAGTTTTAAAAATAAATTTTTCATTCTGATTTTCACTACCTTAAAACTAAGAGGTTATGGGCCCAGAATCCACAGGAAATTTAAATTAAAATTTTTAACCAAATATAGGGGTCACGCGAACTTAATTGATAATGACATCAAATTTGCCGCAAATTGAGAAGCTAAAAGGGCGCGAAAACTGGGATCAGTGGAGATTCGCAGTTCAAGCATATCTTGAAATGGAAGATTTATGGAAATGTGTCCTGGGAACCGAAGAGAACGAGAAAAAGAATATTACAGCCAGATCAAAGATAGTGCTACTGGTGGATTCCATGCTTTTTGTCCACATTCAAAATGCAGCAACCGCAAAGGAAATGTGGAAAAATTTGGAGAAAGCCTTCCAGGATTCTGGCCTCACACGTAAAGTGAGCCTCCTAAGGAAATTGATAACTACCAGAATGGAAGACTGTTCGTCGATGGAAGAATTTATAAATGTAATCATTTCAACAGCCAACAAACTTACAAATGTTGGATTAAAGATCTCCGAAGAATGGATCGGAACACTAATGTTAGCTGGCCTACCCGAAGTTTACCAGCCAATGATAATGGGTATCGAGAGCTCCGGAATCGATATAACAGGTGATTATGTGAAAACTAAATTGCTTCAAGATATGCAAGCTAGCCCAGAGCAATGCACTGCACTATTTGGAAAGCCAAGTAAGTTTATAAATAAGAAATATACAAATAAGGGTCCTAAGTGCTACGGTTGTCAGGAATTTGGTCACATTAAGGCCAACTGTCCCAGAAACAGAAATAAATATTTTAACACGAAACTAAATAAAAAGACACAACAAAGGACAATGTTTTTATCATTAGCAGCTAAGGAGTTTTGCAGTGATGATTGGTTTTTTGACTCAGGGGCGACATCACATATGTGCAAAAATAAATCTATTTTAAATAATTTGTCGACATGTTCGAAATTTGAAATTGTGACAGCAAATAATTCAATTATGTCAGGAAATACAATGGGTAATGCTGATTTGAATATAGTTTTAAATGACAATAAAACAGATAAAATAAAAATATGTGACATATTATACTTGCCTGAATGTCATACAAACTTATTATCTATATCTAAAATAGTAAAGCAAGGTCATACGGTAATATTTAACCATAATGGATGTAAAGTAGTCAACCGTGAAAAAGAGGTGATTGCAACGGGAAGCATTAGAGATGGTATGTTCAAACTAAATCAAGCACAAGAGATAAGTTTTGTTGGAAAAATGTCAAATACTAGGCTTTGGCACATTAGATTGGGCCATCCATGTGCTAAAATACTGCAAAAGTCGATGAATTTTATAAAAGAAATTAAACAATTTCATACTAAAAAAACTAATTGTGAAACATGCATAAAAGGAAAGATATCAAGATTACCATTTAAAGATGAGGGTAAAAGGGCTACAAAATTATTGGAAATAGTCCATTCAGATTTATGTGGTCCTATGGAAGAGTTATCTTTTAATGGATCACGATATATGTTAATATTTATTGATGATTATTCAAGAAAAGTTTTTGGATACTTTATAAAATCAAAGGATCAAGTTGCACAATATTTTGAAGAATTTATGAATTTGGTAGAAAATCAATTAAATACCAAAATTAAAGTTTTGCGCACAGATAACGGAAAAGAATATTGCAATCATAGAATGACTGACATACTAAGAAATAAAGGAATAGTTCATCAAACAACAGCTCCGTACACACCGGAACAGAACGGAATGGCAGAAAGGATGAACAGAACCTTAATTGAAAAAGCCCGATGTCTATTACTCCACTCAAACCTATCCAAAAAGTACTGGGCAGAGGCCGTAAATACTGCTATTTATCTCGTAAATAGACTGCCTTGTCAAGGATTGGATAACCACACACCAGAAGAAATATATACTGGTTATAAGCCATCAATAAAACATCTTAAAGTGTTCGGATGCAAGGCAATTATACACATACCAAAAGTTAAGAGGAATAAGCTTGATTCAAAGGGGCGTGAAGTTTTGTTTATCGGATATTGCACTGAAACAAAAGCATACAGATTTATTGACCCTAACTCAAAACAGATTACTATAAGCAGAGATGCAATTTTTCTCGAAGATAAATTTCATAACGAGTATAAGGAAGATAAACAAAAATTTTTTTACATATATCCTGAAATAATAAGTCAAACTGAAGAGCAAATCACGCAAAATGAAGAAGAAGTGGTTTCAGATGATGCATTTTATACCGATGATGAGGAAGCAATAGAGGATACCGTACCTGCACCAAAGGAATTAGAGGAAAATGTCCCAAAGCTATCAGAAAATTTTGAATTGAGAAGAACAACAAGAACTATAAAGCCACCAAAGCGATACGCAATTATTGGGATTGAAAATGATTTTATAGAACCGAAGACCTTTCATGAAGCCTTGAATTGTCCGCAATCAGAGATGTGGAAAAAGGCAATAAAAGAAGAATATGAATCCCTAATTGAAAACAAGACATGGGTACCTTGTGTTTTACCGCCGGGTAAGAAAGCCATTGGCAATAAATGGTGTTTCAAGTTGAAGAAAGATGTTGATGGAAAAGTAGAAAGGTTCAAGGCACGACTAGTAATCAAAGGGTTCTCTCAACGAAAGGGCATTGACTTTGAAGAGACATTCTCTCCAGTGGTGGGATACTCGTCCATACGACTACTATTAGGTTTAGCAGTCAAATATGATCTCGACATTGAGCAAATGGATGTAGTAACTGCTTTTTTACAAAGCGAAATAAAAGAGGAAATTTACATGAAATATCCAGAAGGTTTTGAGAATGAATCAGAAAAAGTTTGTAAACTCAATAAATCATTATATGGGCTAAAACAAGCGAGTCGTTGCTGGAACCAGAAATTGTGTAACACTTTGAAAAATTATGGAATGCAACAATCAAAAACAGATCCATGCATATATTACTATATAGAGGGGGACATTAGATTATATATAGCAATATATGTGGATGATATATTAATATTCTCCAATAATGAAGAACATAAAAGCAAAATTAAAAACTACTTAAAAGCTACTTTCAAGATGAAAGATATTGGAGAAGCAAATCTCATACTGGGTATGAGAATCACCCGTGATAGAGAGAAAGGAAAACTATGGATTGATCAAGAACATTATTTCAGACAAATATTAAAGAGATTTAACATGGAAGATAGCAAAAGTATGAGTACTCCTATGGATATTAACCAGAAATTATCTGCCGAATTATGCCCCACCAAAGAAGATGAAATAAAAGAAATGGAGAAAATACCTTACCAAGAAGCTGTCGGGAGTTTATTATATGCTGCACAAATAAGCCGTCCAGATATTTCCTTTGTAGTTGGATTACTATCTCGATACAACAAGAATCCAGGAAAAGCTCATTGGGCAGCAATAAAACGTGTTTTTCGATACTTAAAAGGCACCGTAGGTTACAAAATGGAATATACGAATAACCCAAATGGTACATTTATTGGGTATACAGACGCAGATTGGGCAAATGATTTGGACAATCGTCGCTCAACAACAGGATATGCATTTATATTCCAAGGTGGATGTATCGCATGGAATTCGAAACGACAAACAACAGTAGCACTATCAACGACGGAAGCTGAATATATGTCTATTTCAGCAGCTTGTCAAGAAGCTATATGGTTAAAGTCCCTATATGCCGAAATCTCGCAAGAACCACAATCTTCATGGCTCCTATATTCAGATAACAAAAGCGCTATTGATTTGGCCCACGACAGCGTGTATCACGCACGATCAAAACATATCGATATTCGACATCACTTTGTGAGGGACTTGGTGCAGAACGATGCTATTAACATAGTATACACCAGTACTCAAGATATGGTGGCCGATGTTTTGACGAAAGCACTTCCCCCAAAACAATTTAATGGTTGCAGAGTAAAACTAAGCATTAAAGACTCCAACTCTAGTGGGGATGTTGGACTGAAGACTTGAAGTCCAATACTATTCTATCAAATATCACTTTGTATCTACTTATAACAATTTATACTTTGCATCATGTATTCAACATCAAATGATCATAGATTTTGTACTTGATATTTGAAGTTTTAAAAATAAATTTTTCATTCTGATTTTCACTACCTTAAAACTAAGAATTCTACATATAACTCGCGATGTATATTCTATATTTTGGCAACGTTTATAACCTTGTTTTTCACGAAAAAAACATTTTTTAGGTTTTTATTTATTCAACATAACTACAATAATCAAAGTTTTGTTTACTAGCACTGAAAATTTCATGTTGAGTACAAACTGCAGTAAAAGCAAAGACGACTACAGTAATAGCAAAGACGATTCGATTTTCGTGACTCTTGGAATGCCTCGTTCCTTTTTTCGTGAGTTTTGAGCCGAGATAGTTTAACGATTCACCTCGACTCTCAGAATGCCTCTGTGAATTTCTTCGTGAAATTTAAGTGGGGACACACGTATAGCATATGTGTGCTGTAAGTGAAGTTCACCGCATCACGTGACGTTTATATGACATTTTCTTTGTTTATTATTTTACAAGATTAAAAAATGTTTAGCATGTGAAAAATTGTCAGCTATTTCGCAAAGAAATTAGAGTTTTTAATGAATTTTAATGAAATTAAATCATGCACTTTTGGCATTTTGAGTTCAATGTCTGTGTCAGAGTAGACGTGTTTTTTTGAGTGCTCTGCAATAGTTAAGATATTAAGCGTGATTCTTGCTTGTATGGTTTAGCTGTTAAATTTTAATAATCTTCTAATGGCCTGTCTTGTGCCTGGTGCGGAATTGGGGATAACAGTTTAGTGAAATACAGAGACGAACTGAATTAAACTTTTGTGGGGAAGAATTTTTTCTTTGCCTTCAGTTTCCCGCCTTTTCTGATTGGAAAGATGACAACTATGGCTATGTGCCAATGCGAAATTACTGCCGCTCTTAACATCTGATAATGGTGGCTCTCCCGTTGCCAGTAGAAGTTCTCCTGTGCTCACGCTCCTGGAATTTGATAAGCGTATTAAGAAACAATATTCAATACTTCTTAGCAGTTTTAAGGAGGAAATATCCAAATACGCAAAGATTTTGCAAGAAAAATAAATGATATGGAATTAAGTTTGGCGACGAGGATTAGTGAAGTGAAATCCAGCCACTAGTATTTTAGTGATGTTGGTGTGCGAGTTGAGAAGATTGAAGCTGACATTTCATGCAAAACATCTGAAATTGCTTCGCTTGGAGAGGCCCTCTCCCTTCCGGCCCTCTGGGCGCAACAATAAAACTACGTTGGCGCTGGATGATATTAGGATGAACTCATCTTCTACCTGCTACATTAATGAGAGTATGGCGAAGCGTGATCGGTAGCTTTTTCAGCATGCTCTGAGTTTAAAGCGTTATAAGCAGCTGCATTCTGTTTTTGTTAGAAGAGGATCTGTTCTAGTTAAAAAGCTTGAAGGTGGTGAAAGTTTTCTTATTGGAGACTTGGATGAGCTTCATGCTATTGCGAGTGTTACGAAAGATGTTGCGAGCAATGGAAATACCTGAGCATCTATGTTTCTTCAGCATTATAGTCAGTATTTTGTTTATTTCCGATTATTGTTTAATTAATGATTTCATATTGTAACGAACCTTCGCCAGGAGTTAAGCTCGCCGGTTCCAGGGTTCTTACAAGACCTAGGCTTCTGTTGCAAGAATTAGTATAACACGTGTTAATTTGCTGTTTAGGATTTGTAACTTTATTTAATTCAGTTGCTTCAATTATTGACGTTACAATAGTTTTTTTATTAGCTTATACTAAAATAAACATTCGTTTATTCAGATGTTTTCATTGGTTTGCTTATTCTAAAATGTACATTCTGCTTAAAATGAACTTAGTTATACTAAACAAGGGAATACTGTTTCGTTAGTATTTAGATAAAGTACTTTACTACTGGCAGTCAAGTGTCGGAATCGGCTCCAAGACTGATGATTAGTTGAACTTAGTTGAGATTATCGATGGAATACTGTGTTATTAGTATTTTAATAACTGCTACACTACTGACAGTCAAGCGTCGGAATCTGCTCCAAGACTGGTGATTAGTTGAACCTAGTTGAGATTATCGATGGAACACTGTGTTATTGGTATTTTAATAACTTACTACACTACTGACAGTCAAGCGTCGGAATCGACTCCAAAACTGATGATTAGTTGAACTTAGTTGAGATTATCGATGGAATATTGTGTTATTAGTATTTTAATAACTACTACACTACTGACAGTCAAGCGTCGGAATCGGCTCCAAGACTGGTGATTAGTTGAACTTAGTTGAGATTATCGATAGAACACTGTGTTATTAGTATTTTAATAACTACTACAGTACTGACAGTCAAGCGTCGGAATCGACTCCAAGACTGGTGATTAGTTGAACTTGGTTGAGATTATCGATGGAATACTGTGTTATTAGTATTTTAATAGCCACTACACTACTGACAGTCAAGCGTCGGAATCGGCTCCAAGACTGGTGATTAGTTGAACTTAGTTGAGATTATCGATGGAATATTGTGTTATTAGTATTTTAATAACTACTACACTACTGACAGTCAAGCGTCGGAATCTGCTCCAAGACTGGTGATTAGTTGAACCTAGTTGAGATTATCGATGGAACACTGTGTTATTGGTATTTTAATAACTTACTACACTACTGACAGTCAAGCGTCGGAATCGACTCCAAGACTGATGATTAGTTGAACTTAGTTGAGATTATCGATGGAATATTGTGTTATTAGTATTTTAATAACTACTACACTACTGACAGTCAAGCGTCGGAATCGGCTCCAAGACTGGTGATTAGTTGAACTTAGTTGAGATTATCGATGGAATACTGTGTTATTAGTATTTTAATAACCACTACACTACTGACAGTCAAGCGTCGGAATCGGCTCCAAGACTGGTGATTAGTTGAACTTGGTTGAGATTATCGATGGAATACTGTGTTATTAGTATTTTAATAACCACTACACTACTGACAGTCAAGCGTCGGAATCGGCTCCAAGACTGGTGATTAGTTGAACTTAGTTGAGATTATCGATGGAATACTGTGTTATTAGTATTTTAATAACCACTACAATACTGACAGTCAAGCGTCGGAATCGACTCCAAGACTGATGGTTAGTTGAACTTAGTTGAGATTATCGATGGAACACTGTGTTATTAGTATTTTAATAACTACTACACTACTGTGTGCGTTTGACACTTAGTCTTACTTGTTTTTACTCACCTGGTCACGTATTATCAGGATATATGTATGTATGTTATCACTCGCTTACGCTTTCTTCACTTTATCTCACTTCACTTTTATTTACACCTTGATAGCTTCGACGGTTGTGTCACCACTGACCCTCTTGTGCTCTACTTCGCAATTTATAATCTCCTGGTTATACGAAATTAACGGGAACTTGTTTACTCCAAATTTTGCCAATGCTGCACTTGTTGTTGTTTCATGCAGCGAGAACTTGTTTTCCCCAAACTCGTTTATGTTGTGTTGTTGTTGTTTACGGTGACTTGTTTACTTCAAATTCTGCTAATGCTGCACTTGTTGTTGTTTCATGCAGCGAGAACTTGATTTCCACAAACTCGTTTATGTTGTGTTGTTGTTGTTTACGGTGACTTGTTTACTTCAATTTCTGCCAATGCTGCACTTGTTGGTGTTTCAAGCAGCGAGAACTTGATTTTCACAAACTCGTTTATGTTGTGTTGTTGCTGTTTACGGTGACTTGTTACTGTCTATTTTTGTCACGATCAAAATTAGATTCTTTTGGCGATAGCCGAGTTACTCCACCTTACCGTGGGTCCGCACAACGGAAGGTAACATAAATCCCTAGGGCGTGTCCTGGGGATTATGCTCAGTTGGGATGCAGGCCAGGTTCTACATCCAGGACTGTAAGGCCCAATTTTGGTAAAAATTGGGGTCCTTACAATATGTTCTAAGGTATTTTTAAATAGCAATAGTCTTAGTTCTCTTTTCCTCTTCTTGTTTTCTTATTCTACTCCATCTATACTTTTATTAATTTTTCTAAATTACTATTGTTAAATTACTCAGTCCCTAGCTAAGAACTTTATTTGGCATTCTTATTTCTTGTCCTTTCTTGATTGGGGTCTATGAGTGGTGCTAGTAATTGTGGGTATGGCATTAATAATAAGTCTCTTGTGGGTATTATGTGTGGGAGATATCAAGGGTTGAAAGTTGCTCATTTCAATGCCAGAAGTCTTAATTCTAATAAACTAGACTATGTAAGATATGTCTTTGAGGCTTCGTCTGTTGATGTAATATGCGTGTCTGAAACCTGATTTGATACTGATGTGAGCAGTTCACTGTATAATATTAACAACTTTACTTTATACAGAAATGACAGACAGGACAAAATTGGTGGAGGTGTCGCAATATATTGTCGCAGTACGCTAAAGTCAGCTATTGTCTCGAAATCTTTAAACAATAATATAGAGTATCTAAGTATTAGTTTATCTGATAATATCGTTAAAATATGTTTTACCTGTGTCTACAACCCTAGTAGATGTAATGACCTTGAGGTTTCTTCTCTGATCTGTGTGAGTTGTCAACAAAATTTGATTTTTTCATGCTATGTGGAGATTTTAATGTAAATTTTATGTGTAATGATAGCTTGTCAAAGTCATTTTATGACCATGTGTCATCTCTTGCTATGCCAATAGTTAATAGCTCGGTGCCAACACGAATCTCGGATAGAGATTGTCCTAGTCTTCTGATTATTTCATTGTATCTGATGGCTCTGTTGTGTTACTGTTTGATCACATATTTTTTGTGTCAGACCATGACCTGATTTTTTGCACCCTAAATATTAATCTGTCACATGTTGCTGTCTCGCATAATTTCTCGTATTATGATTTCAAGTCGATCAAGTACCCAGAGCTATTTTATGACCTATCTTCTGTTGTATGGGATGAGATTTGGTTTCGTGTTACGGTAGACGATAAAGTTGATTTCTTTAAAAAAAACTATATTTTTTGCATAAGCATGTGCGGTTTAAAAGGGTTACTATAAAAATATATCTTGCCCATGGTTCTCAAACCGTGTGCAACAAGCAATTAATGAACGAAATAAGCTGCATTCGTTGTGGAAAAGAAATCCGTGTCCTTATAACTGGGGAAATTACAAGCGTGCTAGAAATGCATGTTATGATTACTAGACAATCTAAGGCGAAATATTGCGCGGTAAAACTAGATGCCTCCCTGCCTTCCAAGGTCCTGTGGAGAAATCAAAAAAATAAGGTATTAGGGCTAAGCAAAGTTCAGAATGCCATTTAGACCCTGATGTTCTAAACAATTACTTTCTTTCTAATAACTTGGATGTAAGTAACAGTACTTCCACAGTTCTGACCCCTTCCTTGCAACAAACGTTCCAATTTAATGCAGTTACTGAAGATGAAGTGGCTATAGGCGTAATGAATATCAAGTCATGTGCTGTGGGTTAAGACAAAGTACATATTAGATTCTTAAAACTTATTCTGGCTTATATTTTGAGACCACTGACCCATATTTTTTTAATTTTTGTATTGCTTCTTCTACTTTTCCTACACAATGGAAGGCTGCCATTTTTATGCCTATTGCCAAAAAAACTGCTGCAAGTGAACCTAAGGACTTTAGGCCAATAAGTATTTTGCCGTGTCTGTCAAAGGTTTTGGAATCACTCATGGCTAATCAGATTGCGAAATATGTTCAGGATAATAAGTTGTTATCTCCAGTTCAATCAGGTTTCCGTCCTGCTCATAGCTGTTCAACGGCAACTTTGAAAATTCTAGAGGACATCAGGCCTGAATATGATAGTGGGTCTTTAACACTGCTCTGTTTATTTGACTTTTGACAATGTAAGTCACATGCTTCTCTGCCAAAAGTTGAAGCATTTATTTGGTTTTAGTGATAGTGCAGTTCGTTTTATTGAAAACTACCTCCGAGGGCGCCTGCAAAGAGTTATGTGTAGTAATAAATATTCTGTGTATATGCCAGTAATTAGTAATGTTCCTCAAGGATCGGTTCTTGGACCTTTATTGTTTTCCCTTTTTGTTAATGATCTTTTCTTTGTGTGTAACTACTGTTCACTTCATGCTTATGCTGATAATGTGCAGTTGTATCTCTCTGGTAAGGATTTGGCCTATAGAGTGAATGAGGATTTCTGCAGAATTAACAATTGGGCAATCAGTAATAATCTTCAGCTAAATGCTACAAAGTCATCTGTTTTAGCATTTTCCAAGTATAAGATAGTAAATAATGATATACCGTCTTTGTTTATAGAGAATAGTAGCTTAAAGGTAGTTGACTGTATTCTTGGTTTTAAAATAAATTCAAAGTTAACATGCACTGATCATGTAAACAGTATTGTTGGTAAGGTCTACTGTAGAGTTGTGTAGTTCCGGACATGTATAGTTCCCGGAGACGTATTCGCACTCGGAGATGTTTCCAATCGTTCCGATTGAAATATTTTAACATGTCCGAATAGTTCCTATTTCAAAACAAGTAAATGTAAAGTCTTCTCTTTTTCCCATTCTTTAACAATCGGTTTTATTGGAATGAGGGAAGGAGACAACCAGTTAATAAATCGCTGTTTATGGCGTGGTTACATGAGCAGCATTTGTTTTTGTTTCTAAGCAAAAAAAGACGCAAAACTTTTGTGATGCTAATTTTTTGCTTAGAAACAACAACAAGATGATGCACATGTCACAACAGGGAAACATTTCATAAACGGAAACAGCTCACGAAGCTAAACAGTTTCTCAGAGATGTTAACGAAATAGTTCCTCGGAGATGTTAATAGAATGCATAGCTCCTGGAGATGTTAACTATTTGCATATCAGAATGAATGTAAATAAAACATGTCCGAAATGATACGATGTCCACTGAATGAGTGCGAATAAGTGAGATATTTTTTAATGTTAATTATTATAATCAGTTATTTTATATAATCACCTATAAATTATAAATACAAAAATTTCAAATTTTAAGTATTTTAAAGAAATTTTTTTAGAAATGTATATAAATTTTCTAAAAATAGTTTGATAAGGTATAAAACCAGTAATTATACAAAATCAAAAAAGAGTAAGGGATTGTGATGGGATGTCAGCTCTTTTGCTTTACAGTAAAAACAGTGTCAAATAAATAGTTCCGGAGACGTTTCCCGGAACTAGTTCCGGAGAGTAAAAGAATCGTTCACTGTTCGTTCTCTCTCCGGAACTGTTAAGCCCAACTCTAGTCTACTGTATACTTCGAAACCTGAGAACAACAGCTGATTTTATGCCTACTGAAACAAAGCGGAAACTTATACATTAATTATTACTTGTAATTACATATTCTGATATTGTCTACAGTAAATTGAGGAATTGCATTTTTCTTCAATAAGCTTCTGCTAACTAAAAAACCTTTATATTTGCATGAAAAAATTTGCTTTGCTCAATCAAGTAGAAGCAACCAGCTGTTAATTCCGATTTTTCGGACACTTAACTCAACGAGATTCTTTTTTATTAATGCTATTCGTTTGTGAAATTCATTGCCGCAAGCTCTTAAAAAAATTTCTCAAGGACCAGTTTTAAAAATGCCATATTAAGTTATTTTTTTTCCCAGTAAATTTCTTGACTACTCTGTTCTTCTTTATTCTCTTCCTTTCTCGATGGTACTCTCAGCAAATTAGATGCTACAACAGTTCATAAAATTGAGTGGAAGCCACTCAATTACTTGCAGGGTTGTATGTAGACCCGACTTGCAATGTATAAGTAGTATGTATACCCGACTTGGCGACCTATGCCAAGTGGTGAGCTTCTTGGGGATTCTGGGAACCCTCTCAAGAATTGGCTTACTCCTCCAATGACAACTGATTTTATAAATGAGCCAAATTAATTATTTTTTTTTATTAATTATTAAGGGCTTACAAATCTACTAAAAACAGCATCGGAATTCTAGAGAAAACTAGAGTTTTCATGACTAAACTATTTGCGTTTGGAGCCAAAAACGTCTGTGAGGTGTTTAACGGCTGCGTATCTTTGTGTAATTTTTCACGATTTGGCGAGGAATTAGGTATAAACGAGTATACGAATAGTGCAGATGAAGATCATGAAAATACCGAAGAACAGTACACTGATCAGGAAGAATCAGCGGATAGCAGGGAAAAAATGAATTGCAAAAAACTTTAAATTTTTTAGCACATTTTTCCTCAGTGAAAGGCTATTAGAAAATTTACATTCTTTTTAATAAGAAACTGGTCTTTAAAAATCTAATTTTCGTTATTTTGAATTATTGAATTTCATTTACTTGTAAATAAGAAATGTAAATACATTTACATTTATTAATTTATATAAATGTAAATTTTACATTTATATGTCAGTTAAGTTGTCAATTTTAAACATCACAAGTCAAAAACACTTGCACATTTTTTCACAAGTGTTGAAAATCACAAAACTGTACAAACTTTTAAGAAACAGTTTTTACGAGATCTTGTAAAATAAACACTTGTAGCTTTCATTAAACAGGGCACTGTATTTTTATCAAACAGGGCACTGATGTGATTCGTTTTTATACATATGTCATACACCCACCGAAAATTCATGCTTTTGCATATAACTATCAAACACAGCCGAAGCAAAGTTCTTATGAAGTTTATTTTCTACAGCTTCTACATAAAGGTTGGGCAAATTTTAGGTTAGAAAGTAAATTGTAAAAGTAAAGTAAAAACACACTTTTTTTGACAAATTCGGACAAATAATGATACCAATATAAAATAGAAGTATGGGAATTAATAATGGAATACGATGTCGGGCAAATGTCCATCTCTAGCACGTCGGCAGACGTCCGCTCTTCACCAAATTTTAAACAACATTTTGCAACAAAGCTTCGCTTATCTCGTCAATGTAGCGCCGAATTTTATCTTTCAAAGCGTCAGTTGTTTGTGGTTTGTTCACGTAAATCCGGTCTTTCAAATGGCCCCAGAGAAAATAAACCAGCGGCGTTAAATCACAAGAACGAGGCGTCTAATTGACATCGCCAAATCGAAAAATTACGATACCGGAAAATTTCTCATGCAATAACTAAATTTTTCGGCCGGCTGTGTAACTCGCCGTGTGCTGGCGCCGTCTTGCTGAAACCACAGGTCACTGATGTCAACATTAGCCAACTTTGGCCACAAAAAATCGGTTATAATGGTTTGTTAGCGCTGAGAATTTATGGTGACGCCGTTTCCTTGCTCATTTTCGAAAAAATACGGGCCGATGATGCCGCCTGACCACAAACCGAACCATAGGGTACTTTCTTTGGATGTAATGATTTTTCGAGGACTCTTTGTGGATTTTGTGAGCCCCATATGCGACAATTTTGATTGTTTACATAACCGCCTAATTGAAAATGGGCCTCATCACTAAAGATAATTTTGTTGAAAAATGCGTTTGTTTTGTTTTCGTTCAGTTTTTCAAACAGCCAATTCACAAACCAATTCAATGGTTAAAATTTCCTAAGCTTTGCTAAATAAATGTCAAAGGATGACAGCTCAATTCTTGACATTTCATTTCATTTCATCATTTGACAACCAATTTTTTTATTTTTGACAACTAATTTTTTAAAATTACTTAAAATAGTTAAAATACTTTAAACGTCGTCGTCGTTTCAGTTAGCATACTGAAACACATCGAATGACAGACAAAGCAAAATAAACAAAAATGAGTACGTACACCCAGGGCCGGCTTAACCCAAGATATTTTCTCCTACCTTCTTCCTACCGAGCCCCCTTCCTCTCCCAGAAGAAATAGATCACGCAAAAAATAAAATAATGTGAAAAACTAAAAAATCCAAAATTTTTATTTAATAAAATATTTTACTCATATAAAGTAAATTGAATAATGAAAGTATTATTTAAATAAAAGCCAAGATTGTTTAAAAACGATATTTATAGTCCCAAGATAAAGTACACTTTAGTTAGAGTATGCTCTAATTTTAAAGTATACTTTAAATTGCTTGCTATTTAAATCACATATGAAGTATGCTCTAAATAATGTGCACTTTAAACGGAATATGTATATGATTATAGTTCACCCTGTGAAGCAATTTTTCTTCATTTTCAGCTGAATTCAAATTGAATTGTGTACATGCTAAAAATTATGAATTTAAAAAAATAATTTTAAACAACACATAGCTTATACAAACACCCTACTGCTAAAAATTTTAAAATCAGCTTTCACCTATTTTTAAGTTAAAGTTGATTTCAACAGATAAAGTGAATAAAGTCGCCTTTAAATCGACTCTAAATAAGATAAAACTACTTTTTGTTAAAGTACACTTTTTCTACACCAAAGTGCACTTTAAATTTGACTATAAATATGCGCCAATATTATTATATCGAATAAAAAAATTTTTTTGTATAAAACGTTTTTAGAACGAACTAAAAAGTTTAACGAAAATATATTCAAAATTGGGAAAAACACTTCGCATTTTTTTCAATATTTCTTGACACATTTTTTGAAGGTATTAAGTAAAATATGTATATACAATTTTAAAAATAATTATTAATATTTTTTTATTTCAAATATGTATATGTAATTTTTTGAATTTCTAGCCTCAATGTGGGCGTGTGGGGTTAAGTTTATGTTTAATCCCAGTAAAGAATTTAAGATCACTTATGCCGTAGGTACATAGCTCTGTAACTACCAACAATATAATAAAAGGTCGTTACGCATAATATTATTATTGATTATTGTAGAGCCCATTATCTTTAAACTTGAAAAAAGCTAGAAGGCAGTTGTTTGAAATGCCTCGCTTACAATTTCAAGTTAAAATAATGAGGTTAGTAATCTACAGCATCTTACTCGCTTATCAAATAATGAAGACAGTAAGTAAGATTTTACTCGTTCTAAAGCCGTAGAAGTAGCATCCCAGTAAAGAATTTAAGATCACTTACGGCGTAGGTAGCTCTGTAACTACTTACAATATAATGAAAGGTCGTTACGCATAATATCATTGTTGATTATTGTAGAACCCATTATCTTTAAACTTGAAATAAGCTAGAAGGCAGTTGTTTGAAATGCCTCGCTTACAATTTCAAGTTAAAATAATGAGGTTAGTAATCTACAGCATCTTACTCGCTTATCAAATAATGAAGACAGTAAGTAAGATTTTCCTCGTTCTAAAAAGCCGTAGAAGTAGCATGTGTCGTTTTTTCAGTTTCAAAGAAAATTTAAATTGAAAAAAATAATAGCAAGATTATATTTGAAGGAAGCGGAAAAATTAATAATAAAGAAGAGACATCCGTATTTCGAAGTTTTTTAAAGTGTATTTTATTTAAGGGATATCTGGTCATCCCAAGAAGCGCATTACATTGCCTCAGCTCAAGGTAGGTCAAGCAAGAAACATTTTTTGATAAAACAAAATTTTTTTATTTTTTAATATGAAAAACTCTTTCTATTGTAGGTGCATCCATGGGTAACCAAAGATGTACAATTCAACTACCCTCTGAAAATGAAAACCCATTATTAAAGGAAGTCTCGGTAAGAGCATCACAGCGTGGTGGTTCCAGTCAACGTTTCTCAAGTGCTGGCCGCTCAAATTCTGCTCCTGGCTATTGCCATACTATCATCGATAGGTACACCACTGAATCTTTAATAAAAATGACTTTTCGTATTTTTATATTTACATATAATTTTTAATTCCGTATAATTAAAGTATATAAAGCAGTTAAAAATTAAATTAAATTATTAATAATACGTAATTTAATTTAATTTTAAATTAAATCATTAAAATGTAACTATATAATCAATAAATTTTAAATACGTAAATTTTTAGAGTTTCATTATGTGGATTATAACTAATTATGCATTCCAATGCAGAATAAATGGTTACATTAGTACTTATAATGCGGTCTGAAATAAGCAGTACTCATTATTACGCAATGAAATTTGTAACCACTTACTCTGTAGATTACAAACCCATTATACAATAACTACCTACGCTCTCGCTTACAGAAAGTACTCGAAGTAAGCGAGGCTCATTATCTCCTCTGACATGCCTATGTTAAAAGTAATTAGTTTTTTACACAGGCTGTAATCCAGGAGTAACTACCTCCCAATATTGAATAATCAGTGCATAACCACATTCGTAATGATTACTTTCTCTACTGGGTATTAAACATTTTCACAGCCATTACGAATATATCCTCAATTTATAGATAAGTCGAAAAAAATTTCAACAATATACCTTTGAGCACATTTTTTGCCAAAGTTTAAAAAAATGACAATTTTTTCGACTTTGGAGCCCTACGGCTCTGATCCTGAGACGTCTATATAGATCTCGGTTCCAGTGCAAAGATATTTCTCTGTCGATTGCAAAAAACCGCATTTAAAAATTCCTATCCGTTCAAAAGTTACAGATTTTTGGCCGATGGATTTCTATTCTGGACCACTGTGCGCTGGACCGATTTGAATATTTTCGGCGTTATGTCGTATAGTTTAATCAGAGTGCTTATAGCCTATATGAAGTTTAAAAAATTTGTCACTAGAGGGCACTGTTCACATTTTAATAGAATAAAAATGCATATCTCAGCAACTGGGTAATTTGAATGCGGTTTTCGACCTTATGTCATGCGTTCTGTAACAAGTGCCATCGGCTATTTACAGTTTTGAACATTTTCCGCTGAAGGACGCTTCGTTCTACAAAGAGGGCCTTTAGCTATATATAGTTTGAAAAAATGTTCGCTGGAGGGCACTGCGCACCCGTTTATAGAAAGAAACATAAAGATTAATACATATCTCAGGAGCGTGGCGATTAATTTTTATGCAGTTTCCAGCATTATATCACCTAAAGCAATCTTGGCTTTATGAAGCTATAAAAATTAGCCAATGAAGGGAGATACACACTTTTTTAAAAGAGCAAAATCTGGTATCAAGATACATATGTTTCTCAGTAGAGGAGCGACTAATACTAATACATATTCCACCGTCATATATCCTATAAAAGCTACCGCTGTAGAGCCCTGTTTACCTTTTCGCAGTGGTTCACCTTTTCGAATCATAGTTTCATTTTCATTGAAAGTAAGACCTGAGTGTATCTACCTTCTAGATTTTTTTCCTTTTCACGTAAAATTCATAAATTCATAAATGCCGGAGACAACGGCGGGTAGTAAATATTATTCTTATCGCTATAAAAAGAATTCACAATAACCAATATATGTATTTTGCTTTTTTGTTTATTATATACAGTTGTCCAACAAAAAATTAAATTATCTTATTTACAAATCTTTTGAAAATTGACTGGGCCCTTTAAAACCCCGGGCCTTAGACATTTGTCTCATTTGTCTATGCGATGAGAAGAGATCAGCGTAAACTGATTGGCGTTTCTAAACGCAGCTAACACCGATTGACCGTTCTGAACGCAGCCATTTTCTTCAATGAAATTGATACGAATACATTTGATACGATTTCATTTGTGAATATGACTTGATATAGGTATATTTATATACAGGGAATATGTAAAAAAAAACGAAATTCGGTAATTTGGTGAAACACGTATAGTGTGTGTGGCGTGTATATGTTTTCACCACAAGACGTCACGTTTATATGACATTTGATTTGTTTATTATTTTACGAGATAAAGAATGTTTAGCAAGTAAAAAATTGTCAGCTATTTCGCAAAGAAATTAGGGTTTTTAGGGAGGAGCAGGATGATTGACCTGCCACTGCAGGCATGGAAATTTCAGTACAAGGAACGTTGTTGCGACCTCTGGTATTTTTCTCCGGTAAATCAGAGTTGATAGGTTTTGGGTTGTTGTTTTGAGTGGTACCGCCAGCATATCAAGGCACCACCTTGCAAAATCATCGGGAGCCACGGTATTTATGCATATACTCGGGGCTCAGTCAATCGATTTGAATGGTAGTGGAATGGAAATCAACTTAGCATTTGGAATCGCAACGCAAATGAAGAAATTCAAAAAAAGTACTTTGAGTAATGATTAAATTATTATTTAAGTGCTTTATGTGATGTTTTTGTATTTTTTTCTAGTACGGGCGTTGCTGTACTTGGCCACACGGTTGCTGGATTTACTCACGCACGAGTCTAAAGTAAATTTAGACTCATTCAAGAACCAAAGATAAGCCTTCAGACGGATATTGATTTTTATTCCGATAGAAGCTCTGCATGCAATTGCAACATTCTGAAGTTACACTCTCGTAAGTTTATACACTCATTATTCCCTTTGCCTTTTTGGGTTTCTTTGATTTATTTACATATTTTCTTTTATACTCCGAAGAGAATAATTTTAGGATCCGTTACTCTCAAAGCTGCCAAATCAAAAAGCTGTAAAATGGTACATTCCAAATACTCGTACAAATCCACCAGATTCACTTTAGCTTTAAATCAAAAGAACAATGAAATGTGCAACATATTTTTTTTATAATTGAGACTGTATATTTAAATGTTACTACAGAATATTATAGGAAAAATTATTCATCTAATAACTTAAATGTTATGTATCGTGTAAACACTTAATGTGGTTGCATGCATAAGTAAATAAAAAAAATTAAAAGCAATTCTTTTTTTACCCTACACCCGAAAGGATGAGGAATATATTCACTTTGTGCTTCCGCTTGTAACGCATTAAAGGAGGCGTCTGCCTGTAAGTCTGTCAGTCCGTATGTCTGTAGAAATCACGATTAAGGGAGAACGAATAGAGCTTTGAAATTTGGGACGAATATTCTTTGTCATAATAGGCTGTTGGTATTAAACAGCATACAGCAAACATATGCAATCTTGCATCTTAGAGCAAAGATCCAAGATGATCGAACTTTGAGAAATTTTGCTAGGATGTTTAAGCTATTGCCGCAAAGATAAAAGAAAAGATAGTTCCTCATAACTACCTAAAATAGGGAATACTTCTAAACAAACTAATGGCGGAGTTCTATACATTTAGTTAAAATGTATCGTATTTAACGATACGAAAGAGAAGAATTCGACTCTGAAGACTCTGAAGACTCCGAAGAGAATAATTTTAGGATCCGTTACTCTCAAAGCTGCCAAATCAAAAAGCTGTAAAATGGTACATTCCAAATACTCGTACAAATCCACCAGATTCACTTTAGCTTTAAATCAAAAGAACAATGAAATGTGCAACATATTTTTTTTTATAATTGAGACTTTATATTTAAATGTTACTACAGAATATTATAGGAAAAATTATTCATCTAATAACTTAAATGTTATGTATCGTGTAAACACTTAATGTGGTTGCATGCATAAGTAAATAAATACATCGAAGAGCTTAAATTCTTATTATTTAAAAGCAATTCTTTTTTTACCCTACACCCGAAAGGATGAGGAATATATACACTTTGTGCTTCCGCTTGTAACGCATTAAAGGAGGCGTCTGCCTGTAAGTCTGTCAGTCCGTATGTCTGTAGAAATCACAATTAAGGGAGAACGAATAGAGCTTTGAAATTTGGGACGAATATTCTTTGTCATAATAGACTGTTGGTATTAAACAGCATACAGCAAACATATGCAATCTTGCATCTTAGAGCAAAGATCCAAGATGATCGAACTTTGAGAAATTTTGCTAGGATGTTTAAGCTATTGCCGCAAAGATAAAAGAAAAGAAAGTTACTCATAACTACCTAAAATAGGGAATACTTCTAAACAAACTAATGGCGGAGTTCTATACATTTAGTTAACATGTTTCGTATCGTTAAATACGATATTCATGAAAAAAATAGAAGATTTCATCTAAAATTTATTCATTTCTTCAATTGTGGTAAAAAAATCAATGATATTATAAAGCAGCGTTACATTTTATGTTAAGAAAAGGAAACTCAGAAAGTGCGAAAAAGGTAAAAGTACTTTTTGTAGGACTCGGTGTAAAGAACACAATAATTTTCTATTCTAGGAAGTAATTTGTACTCCGCGAAGCAAGAATAAACGTCTTGTTAACAGTTCAAGCACATTTATGCTTTAATATATTGGTTAAAACATCAAATTTATTTTATATTGTTGCATACCGGCAACACTGTTTTGGTACCAGAATTCATAAGAGGCGCAAAAATAGATGCGTTCTATACAAACGAGCAATATTCAAGGCAAATTCAAGGGCGAGGTGAACGAATATACATATGAGGGTATACCAACGCCATTTTATGTCTGCTCTTTTATTTTAATTGGATAATCAATTAGATTTTACAATGTTTTATTTTGTATGAATTCTTCATAAAATAGGTCACACAGTTTCTGGTATAAAATAGTGGCGGATTTGAGCGTATAAAACAATTTATATTAGATTTTTTGTTGTTAATCTGCACTGGCCATTTTTAAAATATTCTTAAAATACTTTTCCCAAATTGGTTCTAATTAAGTAATAAACTATTTAAAAGTAAAATGGATATTAAATAGGCTAAATATTGGCATAAATAAATAAATAAAAATTGATGTCTTCGAATTCATTACTTATATAAATAATTAACTAAGTTGCTATCTCAAAACAAACGATTCGACTTAAAAATCTGAATTGTCAATAAGGCCCCAAAGCTGAACCCTCTCCGTCCCGATTACTCATCATAAGGTCAGCAATGTTGAGTTTCTGAGCTGAATTTTTGTTTTTTTCACTAAAACTACTTTACGATTTGACGTAAAAAATTCTGCCAAGCAGTTCCAAATTGAGTGCACAAATTACATAATTTCTTCTTTAACTTATATTTTAGTATTCATAAGATATTAACGACCATTATCCACTCACTAATAAATTATTTAACCAGAAACTGGAATTAACCAATATGTATATTAAAGCAGGTTAATGCTATAGAACCAAGAACCAAGGCGGCAACAGAGATAATAAGACAGGAAACTGCGTCAACGCCAGTCGTAGATGTCAAAACAAAAGGCCATTTTGTTATTTGCTGACCTACCCATAGTGTATGTGTGGTGTATGTATTGTTCACCACTTTAAGGGGGCTATATCGTACACTCTGACAGGACAGTAGTTCTTGTGTCTGCCTTGCTATTTTCCAAATTTTTTGTTGTTTACCAGCAAAATCTATTACAAATTCAGAAATCAGCAAAGCAGACAAAAGAACTACTGTCCTGCCAGAGTGTACGATATAGCCCCTTTAGTCACGTTTATATGACATTTTCTTTGTTAATTATTTTACAAGATTAAAAAATGTTTAGCATGTGAAAAATTGTCAGCTATTTCGCAAAGAAATTAGGGTTTTTAATGAATATTAATGAAATTAAATCATGCACTGGACTACGCAAGTAGCACTTGCTGCGACTGTATACGCAAGATAAGGAGATAGGAAACTTCGTTCCCGCAAAACGAAGTGTGTCAAAAAAAAAAAAAACTGGCAGAGGCATTCCAAGAGTCACTAACTATTGAATTCGTCTTTCGTATTCCAAGAGTCGTTAACTATTAAAATCGTCTTTCGTATTCCAAGAGTCGTAAACTATTGAAATTCCAAAAGTATTCCAAGAGTCACCGAAATAGTTAAAATTCTTGTAAAACGTTGAAGTTATCGTCTTTTGGTATTCCAAGAGACGATTTTATCGGATTTCTTCTCCTAAAAGAGACAATCAGAAATTAGCTCTTGTTCCCTAATAAAAATGTAATATTTCAATGAAAAATCTTGTTATATATTTTTTTAATCACATTTATAGTTATTATTTTCCATTTTTATTTATAAAATAGATATTATATATATGTATAATAGTTGTTGCATTATAGTTTGTGCATTTAAGAAAAATAGTTTGTACATTTACCCAAAAAAAATGTTCCTTTCCTGTTTTGTTCTTTTTAAAGAATAATTCGAAAAGAGCAACAGCGCTAAAATTTATGTAAAAAGTTTTTTTAAAAAGTGCAACAAGTGAAGTGAAGTGAGGTGTTAAACATATTATTTAATTTAAAAATGGATCTACAAAAAAACGGAATTTTCTCGAATTTCTCGTCTTAAAGAAGACAATCAGAAATTAGCTCTCGTTCCCTAATAAAAATGTAATATTTCAGTGAAAAATCTTGTTATATATGTATTTTTTGATTCAATTGTATAGTTATTATTTTCTATTTTTATTTATAAAATAGATAATAAATAGTAAATACATAATTGTTATAAATAATACTAATGCTAGTTTTGATTTCGAACGCGAACTAATTCCTTCTCAGAGTTTTCAGCAAAAAAATCCACTAAAGAATCCATGTTTTTCAATGAAGCTTATCACACGTGAACAATTTTGCTTGCATTAAACCGTCGCTTATACGCGAGGGAGATGAAGAGCATGGTAATTCGTGCATTGAAATTCTTCACTCTTGGACCTGCATGAACAGTGCACAAAACTAACACATACACAATTTTAATTAGCTACCCAGTAGTTCAAAGCTTCGTCGAAGACATCGTCCTCGAAGACATCTTGCGAGACAAATTCCTATTTGCCGGCAAAATATTTCATTGGCGATATGTTTAGGGACACGTCCTGCAGGTTGTCTTGTAAGCAACCAAAAATTGAAAATTAAGCATAGCAACGAGCTTAATTTGTTATTATGACTTTTCAACTATACTTAAATTTTTTTCCAATTTTCAGTCGTTCGTTGATTTTAAATTGTGATTGATATAAAAAAAAAATTTAACAAACCAAGCGGCTCTCAATAGCCTAGTGGAGTAAGTGCTCGCCTAGTAATATTGAGAGTAAGGGTTCGAATCTCGCAACGGTCATTTACAAAAATTTATAAATAAAATTTAAATTAATATTTGTCTGCAAAATATCCCAGTAGTTCATGTCTCGAAGACATCTTCGAAGACGCATGCAAGACATATGGCCGTCGTCGAGGACACCTGAAAGACAAGCCTATGTCTGTCTTAGAGGACATTTTCATACGAATGTCTCGATTGTCTTCGATGACAATAAGAGCGACAGTGTCCTCAATATTGTCTTCGACGACAACAAGAGCGACAGTGTACTCAATGTTGTCTTCGACGACAACAAGAGCGACAGTGTCCTCAATGTTGTCTTCGATGGCAATTAACGAAAATGTCGCCGCAGAAAATAAAAAAAAATAGCCTAGAAACTACCATAGCACCACCAGAATCGTCCTAGGACTTTATTTTGTAATATTTTTCAGAGAAATATTAATTTAATGTAGTCATTTTAGAATCCCACACAACACAATTCTCGGTCAATCTGCTTTATTTTTTTTCTTAAATTTGAAGTTTAGGCATTTCAAAAATACAATTTCAAGGCAATTCAATTTAAAAAAATCACAAATACAATTTCCACACAATTTCAGGCAATAACTACGTTTGTTGTTGTTTTTTTAAATGCTTTTTGTAAATTGCCTGTCTGACAAGGTATTTCATAAGGTGAAAATATACAATTGCCAGACAATCGGATATGTCAATGTAGACGACACCTAAAAATCAGTTGTTTTCATACAATTGTCTTGAGTATTGGGCTCTTTTTCTTCTGTAAACTTCAAATTTCTAAAAAATGTAATAAATAATCATTCTATCATTGCAAAAAAGATCAAAAAATCATGGTTGCCATTATCGCAAAACTTCGAAATCACACATAGAATTTTCACATTTTTAAAAATTTTTTAAAAGCAGACGTAAAATACTTAAAACTGGCATCTATAGTCAATAGTACACGACGTTTTTTGACGTATTTAAGACAATCCAGACAATTTTGAGACAATTCTGGAAATTTTCTTCTGAAATACTTGGGTCGTCAATTGCCTGACAATTTCAAGTCTCATATTGCCTGTCAATATTGCGATTATGAAATCTTCACATAAATTTTATTTATAAATTTTTGTAAATGACGGTTGCGGGATTCGAACCCTCACTCTCAATATTACTAGGCGAGCACTTACTCCACTAGGCTATTGAGAGCCGCTTGGTTTGTTATATTTTTTTTTATATCAGTCACAATTGAAAATCAACGAACGACTGAAAATTGGAAAAAAATTGAAGTAGATTTGAAAAGTCATAATAACAAATGCTCGTTGCTATGCTTAATTTTCAATTTTTGGTTGCTAGCGGGACAACCTGCTGGACGTGTCCCTCACAATGTTCGATTGGGGACAGCTTGTACTCTTACTCATTTAGTTGAGTACCCTTTCGCGCAAGCTCATCAGCCCTTTCGTTGCCTGTTATGTTGCAGTGTCCCGGCACCCATACCAAATATATCTGGTACCTTTGGCTTAGAAATGTTATAGCTTCTTTACAGCTTCGCACCACTACTGAGGTTGTCCGGTCGTTTGTTATAGCCTTGACAGCCGCTTGGCTATCTGAAAAAATTTTACAGCAACAGCCTGCGAGGCTGTTATTATAGGCTCCGGGAAATAACGCCCAAATGAAATAAGGCCCAATGCGGGCCTTATTTCATTTTGCCAAATTGGGCGTTATTTCATAAAAAAATGAAATAAGGCCCAACTTGGCCTTATTTCATTTTAAGAAATTTTAAAATTTTTACCAAAAAATGAAATAAAGCCCAAAAAAAATGAAATAAGGCCCAATTTTGCGATAAATTCTGAAATGGGTTAGCTACGAAGCAGCTGTTGGACTTACTGGACTGGTTAATATACAAATACTATTCAGCATGGGGACGGTTTTTCTGGCTGAGGGTTTTAATCCCTGCCACGGCCGAAGGCAAACTTTTCAGCAAAGATGGTTTTGTTGGCTGAGGGTTTTAATCCCTGCCACGGCCGAAGGCCGGCATGCAGAAGGACACTTTGCCTGCGCAGAAGGACCCTGGATAGAGGAAGACTTTTCAACAAGGAGATGGTTTTGTTGGCTGAGGGTTTTAATCCCTGCCACGGCCGGAGGCCGGCACGCAGAAGGACACTTTGCCTGCGCAGAAGGACCCTGGATAGAGGAAGGCTTTTCAACAAGGAGATGGCTTTGTTGGCTGAGGGGTTTAATCCCTGCCACGGCCGAAGGCCAACCCTCAGCCAACAAAACCATCTCCTTGGTGAAAAGCCTTCCTCTATTCAGGGTCCTTCTGCGCAGGCAAAGTGTCCTTCTGCGTGCCGGCCTTCGGCCGTGGCAGGGATTAAAACCCTCAGCCAACAAAACCATCTCCTTGTTGAAAAGCCTTAATTTTGGGCGTTATTTGATTTTCAAAAATTTTGAAATTTTTACAAAAAAATGAAATAAAGCCCACAACAAAATGAAATAAAGCCCAACGTGGGCCTTATTTCATTTTCAGTTTTTGTTGAAAAGACCCAAATAAGACCCAAATTTTACGATTTCAAATCTTCATATAAAAAAAAAATTGGGCCTTATTTCATTTTTGCGTTATTTCCCGGAGCCGTTATTATATAGCCACCTTACTGCATCCATGATTCCAAACACTTCTGCCTGGAAGACTGTGTTGGAATCATCTAGCCTGATGCTATTTCCAAATTCATTATTTTTACAAAAGAAACCAGCTCCGGTGCGCCCTTCCATTTTCGATCCATCCGTGTATACATGGATGTCTCGGTCTTGTAGTCCAAACAGTCCAGAGTTCCGTTCTTCCCGTTCTAGAGTAGATTTCCTGGATGCGGTCACATTCCAGAAACAAGGGTTCTATATTCATTTGGCTTATTATGGTTTGATGTCCGGTATTGCGGCCCCCATAGAACCAGGAGCCTAAAACCTTAAGTCTAGCCGTTGTTACTGCAGCCTCATAATTGACCTGTATGTCTATTGGTCGTATGGAAAGAATTACTTCCAGCGCTTTAGTCCCTATCTGGGGCCTCTTGCAGATAGCCCAAAGTCTATAGGCTTTTGTTACTCTGCTTTCAATATGCTCTTTCCAGTTAAGCTTTTTGTCTAGGATTACCCCTAGATACTTAACCTTATCGTTTAGCTTCACCATTTTGCTCTCTAGTGTTGGGGGGACGAAACTAAGAATCTTCTCCTCCTAGAGAAAAGACATATCTCTGTTTTTTCAGGGCTTGCGTACAGCACTCTGGGTTTAGCCCAATTGGCAATTATCCCAAATGCCTTCTGAATTCTCCTTGATAAATATACTTACTAAGGATACATTCCAGTGACTATGATCACTATGTCATCTGCATAGCACACCACCCGGAATCCTTCTTCAGTCAAAATTTATAGGAGATGCATATCGCTTAAATTCACCACACCTCATAGGTGAATTTTTCGCAAATTTTTCATGGAAATCAATTGCATTTTGGTAGTGATTTTCGTGATTTTTAAGAATTATCCAATAAGAAAATTAAGTAAATAACTCTATGTTCGAACTTCAAAAAAATGTCGAGACGAGTTGTATGTATATCGCTTAAATTCACCACACCTCATAGGTGAATTTGTCGCAAATTTTTCAAGGAAAGCAATTGCATTTTCGTAGTGTTAGAGACTACCAAAATAGGTAGTGGTAGAGACGAGCTGCATATCGCTTGAATTCACCACACCTCATTGGTGAATTTCTCGCAAATTTTCCTGGAAAGCAATTGCATTTTGATAGTGTTTTTCGTGATTTCTTAGCATTACCCAATAAGAAAATTAAATAAATAAATCTAACTTCGAACTTCTAAAAAATGTCGGGGCGAGCTGCATATCGCTTAAATTCACCACACCTCATAGGTGAATTTGTCGCAAATTTTTCAAGGAAAGCAATTGCATTTTCGTAGTGTTAGAGACTACCAAAATAGGTAGTGGTAGAGACGAGCTGCATATCGCTTAAATTCACCACACCTCATAGGTGAATTTGTCGAAAAATTTTCATGCAAAGCAATTGCATTTTGATAGTGTTTTTCGTGATTTCTTAGCATTACCCAATAAGAAAATTAAATAAATAAATCTAAGTTCGAACTTCTAAAAAATGTCGGGGCGAGCTGCATATCGCTTAAATTCACCACACCTCATAGGTGAACTTGTCGCAAATTTTTCATGGAAAGCAATTGCATTTGGTAGTGTTTCCCTTTTAGTGTCGCAAATTTTTCATGGAAAGCAATTGCATTTTGGTAGTGTTTTTCGTGATTTTTAAGCATTATCCAATAAGAAAATTAGGTAAATAACTCCAGGTTCGAACTTCTAAATAATGTCGAGGCGAGCTGCATATCGCTTAATGTTAGGTTAGGTTAGGTTGTCGAGAAGGACCTTATGGGTCATCCAGTGAAGTACTGGATACACCTAGGCCAATGGCCCATTGTGCACCTCCGTGTATGAAAGGAAGGGGAATGAATCAGGGCTGATGCAGCCTTTGCTCAAATAGCCTCGTGCATTTCACGAAGCTTGTAATTGCAACCCATCCCTTACTACCAACATCCTTAAGGGTGGCAAGCTGTCTGCAACCTTATCCTGCCGAATGCAGGATAGTCGCACAAATAGTGCTCCAGGGCCTCAGGCTCCTCCAGACAGGCTCTACAAATATCAGATTCCATCCTCCGGAATTTCCGCTGGTGGCCTCGCCTCTGAGTTCGTTATGACCCGTCAGAATGCCAATGATCTTCCTGAGTTCGGCCTTACTTCTTGATAGAAGTTTCTTTGTTTGGGCTACGTCAGGATTTCCCCAAAGTAGCTTAGTTACTTTGGAGCCCGTCAACTCGTTCCATGATCTCAAATACGTATCATTCGCCCATACTGATATTTCATTTTTTATGGATGGTTTTTTTCAAGGTTTTTGGCTGCAGCGGTAACCTTATTTAGTTGAGTACCCTTTCGCGCAAGCTCATCAGCCCTTTCGTTGCCTGTTATGTTGCAGTGTCCCGGCACCCATACCAAATATATCTGGTACCTTTGGCTTAGAAATGTTATAGCTTCTTTACAGCTTCGCACCACTACTGAGGTTATCCGGTCGTTTGTTATAGCCTTGATAGCCGCTTGGCTATCTGAAAAAATTTTACAGCAACAGCCTGCGAGGCTGTTATTATATAGCCACCTTACTGCATCCATGATGCCAAACACTTCTGCCTGGAAGACTGTGTTGGAATCATCTAGCCTGATGCTATTTCCAAATTAATTATTTTTACAAAAGCAACCAGCTCCGGTGCGCCCTTCCATTTTCGATCCATCCGTGTATACATGGATGTCTCGGTCTAGTAGTCCAAACAGTCCAGAGTTCCGTTTTTCCCGTTCTAAAGTAGATTTCCTGGATGCGGTCACATTCCAGAAACAAGGGTTCTATATTCATTTGGCTAATTATGGTTTGATGTCCGGTATTTCGGCCCCCATAGAACCAGGAGCCTAAAACCTTAAGTCTAGCCGTTGTTACTGCAGCCTCATAATTGACCTGTATGTCTATTGGTCGTATGGAAAGAATTACTTCCAGCGCCTTAGTGGATGTGGTGACAAGTGCACCACTAATGTCAATGCAACATGCCCTTTGTACCCGCTCCAGCAATTTCACGTTGGTTCTAATACCTAAAGCGTTCCACCAAACTACTGCCGCATATGTTAGTATTGGGCGGATAACGCTTAGGTATAGCTATTCTGACTACATCTGACTATTTCCGGCTTTAGTCCCCATCTGGGGCCTCTTGCAGATAGCCCATAGTCTATAGGCTTTTGTTACTCTGCTTTCAATATGCTCTTTCCATTTAAGCTTTTTGTCTAGGATTACCCCTAGATACTTAACCTTATCGTTTAGCTTCACCATTTTGCTCTCTAGTGTTGGGGGGACGAAACTAAGAATCTTCTCCTCCTAGAGAAAAGGCATATCTCTGTTTTTTCAGGGCTTGCGTACAGCACTCTGGGTTTAGCCCAATTGGCAATTATCCCCAATGCCTTCTGAATTCTCCTTGATAAATATACTTACTAAGAATACATTCCAGTGACTATGATCACTATGTCATCTGCATAGCACACCACCCGGAATCCTTCTTCAGTTAAAATTTTTAGGAGATGCATATCACTTAAATTAACCACACCTTATAGGTGAATTTTTAGCAAATTTTCCATGGAAAGCAATTGCATTTTGGTAGTGTTTTTAGTGATTTCTTAGCATTATCCAATAAGAAAATTAAGTAAATAACTCTATGTTCGAACTTCTAAAAAATGTCGAGACGAGTTGTATGTATATCGCTTAAATTCACCACACCTCATAGGTGAATTTTTCGCAAATTTTTCATCGAAAGCAATTGCATTTTGGTAGTGATTTCTTAGGTGAATTTTTCGCAAATTTTTCATGGAAAGCAATTGCATTTTGGTAGTGTTTTTCGTGATTTTTAAGAATTATCCAATAAGAAAATTAAGTAAATAACTCTATGTTCGAACTTCTAAAAAATGTCGAGGCGAGCTGCATATCGCTTAAATTCACCACCTCATAGGTGAATTTTTCGCAAATTTTTCATGGAGAGCAATTGCATTTTGGTAGTGTTTTTCGTGATTTCTAAGCATTATCCAATAAGAAAATTAAGTAAATAACACTAAGTTCGAACTTCTAAAAAATGTCGAGGCGAGCTGCATATCGCTTAAATTCACCACCTCATAGGTGAATTTTTCGCAAATTTTTCATGGAGAGCAATTGCATTTTGGTAGTGTTTTTCGTGATTTCTAAGCATTATCCAATAAGAAAATTAAGTAAATAACTCTAAGTTCGAACTTCTAAAAAATGTCGAGGCGAGCTGTATGTATATCGCTTAAATTCACCACACCTCATAGGTGAATTTGTCGCAAATTTTTCATGGAGAGCAATTGCATTTTGGTAGTGTTTTTCGTGATTTCTAAGCATTATCCAATAAGAAAATTAAGTAAATAACTCTAAGTTCGAACTTCTAAAAAATGTCGAGGCGAGCTGCATATCGCTTAAATTCACCACCTCATAGGTGAATTTTTCGCAAATTTTTCATCGAAAGCAATTGCATTTTGGTAATGTTTTTCGTGATTTCTAAGCATTATCCAATAAGAAAATTAAGTAAATAACTCTAAGTTCGAACTTCTAAAAAATGTCGAGGCGAGCTGCATATCGCTTAAATTCACCACACCTCATAGGTGAATTTTTCGCAAATTTTTCATCGAAAGCAATTGCATTTTGGTAGTGATTTCTTAGGTGAATTTTTCCCAAATTTTTCATGGAAAGCAATTGCATTTTGGTAGTGCTTTTAGTGATTTCTTAGCATTATCCAATAAGAAAATTAAGTAAATAACTCTAAGTTCGAACTTCTAAAAAATGACGAGGCGAGCTGCATATCGCTTAAATTCAACAAACCTCATAGGTGAATTTGTCGCAAATTTTTAATGGAAAGCAATAGCATTTTGGTAATGTTTTTCGTGATTTTTAAGCATTAACCAAAAAGAAAATTAAGTAAATAACTCTAAGTTCGAGCTTCTAAAAAATGACGAGGCGAGCTGCATATCACTTAAATTCAACACACCTCATAGGTGAATTTGTCGCAAATTTTTCATGGAAAGCAATAGCATTTTGGTTGTGTTTTTCGTGATTTCTTAGCATTATCCAATAAGAAAATTAAGAAAATAACTCTAAGTTCGAGCTTCTAAAAAATGTCGGGGCGAGCTGCATATCGCTTAAATTCACCACACCTCATAGATGAACTTGCCGCAATTTTTTCATGAAAAGCAATTGCATTTGGGTTGTGTTTTTCGTGATTTCTTAGCATTATCCAATAAGAGAATTAAGTAAATAACTAAGTTCGAACTTCTATTGGTGTCGCGACGAGCTGCATATCGTTTGAATTCACCACACCTCATAGGTAAATTTGTCGCAAGTTTTTAATGGAAAGCAATAGCATTTTGGTAGTGTTTTTCGTGATTTCTTAGCATTATCCAATATGAAAATTACGTAAATAAATTTAAGTTCGAACGTCTAAAAAATGCCGAGGCGAGCAGCATATCGCTTAAATTCACCACACCTCATATATGAATTTTTCATGGAAAGCAATTGCATTTTGGTAGTGTTTTTCGTGATTTATTAGCATTGTCCAATAAGGAAATTAAGCAAATAACTCTAATTTCGAACTTCTAAAAACTGTCGAGGCGAGCTGCATATCGCTTAAATTCATCACACCTCATAGGCGAATTTGTTGCAAATTTTTTATGGAAAGCAATTGCATTTTGGTTGTGTTTTTCGTGATTTCTTAGCATTACCCAATAAGAAAATTAAGTAAATAAATCTAAGTTCGAACTTCTAAAAAATGTCGAGACGAGCTGCATATCGCTTAAATTCACCACAAATTCACCTATGAGGGAATTTGTCGCAAATTTTTCATGGATGCAATTGCATTTTGGTAGTGTTTTTCGTGATTTCTTAGCATTATCCAATTAGAAAATGAAGTAAATAAATTTAAGTTCGAACGTCTAAAAAATGTCGAGGCGAGCAGCATATCGCTTAAATTCACCACACCTCATATATGAATTTTTCATGGAAAGCAATTGCATTTTGGTAGTGTTTTTCGTGATTTATTAGCATTGTCCAATAAGGAAATTAAGCAAATAACTCTAATTTCGAACTTCTAAAAACTGTCGAGGCGAGCTGCATATCGCTTAAATTCAGCACACCTCATAGGTGAATTTGTCGCAAATTTTTGATGGAAATCAATTGCATTCTGGTAGTGTTTTTCGTGATTTCTTAGCATTATCCAATAAGAAAATTAAGTAAATAAATCTAAGTTCGAACTTTTAAAAAATGTCGAGAGGAGCTGCATATCGCTTGAATTCACCACACCTCATAGGTGAATTTGTCGAAAATTTTTAATGAAAAGCAGTTGCATTTTGGTAGTGTTTTTCGTGATTTTTAAGCATTATCCAATAAGAAATTTAAGTAAATAACTCTAAGTTCGAACTTCTAAAAAATTTCGAAACGAGCTGCATATCGTTTGAATTCACCACACCTCATAGGTGAATTGGTCGCAAATTTTTCATGGAAAGCAATTGCATTTTGGTAGTGTTTTTCGTGATTTTTTAGCATCATGCAATAAGCAAATTAAATTTTAATTTAATGAAAATCAGGCGTAATGAAGACCAAGTCATGTGCTGTGGGTGAAGGCGGAGTACATATTACATTCTTAAAACTTATTCTTGCTTATATATTGAGACCATTGACCCATATCTTTAACTTTTGTATTGCTTGTTCTACTTCTCCTACACAATGGAAGGCTGCCATTGTTATGCCTATTGCCAAAAAAATACGGCTGCAAGTGAACCTAAGGACTTTAGGCCAATAAGTATTTTTCCGTCTCTGTCAAAGGTTCTGGAATCACTCATGGCTAATCAGATTGCGAAATACGTTCAGAATAATCAGTTGTTATCTTCAGTTCAATCAGGTTTCCGTCCTGCTCATAGTTGTTCAACGGCTACTTTGAAAATTCTAGAGGATATCAGGCCTGAATATGATAGTGGGTCTTTAACACTGCTCTGTTTACTTGACTTTTCCAAAGCTTTGAGAATGTAAGTCACATGCTTCTCTGCCAAAAGTTGAAGCATTTATTTGGTTTTAGTGATAGTGCAGTTAATTTCATTGAAACTATCTCCGAGGGCGTCTGCAAAGAGTTATGTGTAGTAATAAATATTCTGTGTGTATGCCAGTAATTAGTGGTGTTCCTCAAGGATCGGTTCTTGGATCTTTATTGTTTTCCTTTTTCGTTAATGATATTTTCTTTGTGTGTAACTACTGTTCACTTTATGCTTATGCTGATGATGTGCAGCTGTATCTCTCTGGTAAAGATTTGGAGGATTTAGCCTATAGTGTGAATGAGGATCTTTGCTGAATTAACAATTGGGCAATCAATAATAATCTTCAGCTAAATGCATCAAAGTCATCTGTTTTACCAATTTCCAAGTATAAGACAGTGAATAATGATATGCTGTCTTTGTTTATAGGGAATAGCAGCTTAAAGGTAGTTGACTGCATTGTTAATTTTGGTTTTAAAATAAATTCAAAGTTAACATGCACTGATCATGTAAACAGTATTGTTGGTAAGGTCTACTGTATACTTCGAAACCTGAGAACAACAGCTGATTTTATGCCTACTGAAACAAAGCGGAAACTTGTGGTACATTTAATATTACCTGTAATCACATATTCTGATCTTGTCTACAGTAAATTGGATTCCCGCTCTCAGTTAAAACTACAATTGGCTACGATTGTGTAACGAAACTACAACTGTGTAACGAGATTTGTGTATGGTATCCGATAATATGATCATATCTCCCAATTTAGGAAAAGTGTTATTTGTTGTGATATATTGGACTATCTCAAAGTAAGGAATTGCATTTTTCTTCATAAACTTCTGCTAACTAGAAAACCTTTATATTTTTATGAAAAAATTTTTTTTGCTCAATCAAGTAGAAGCAACCTGCTGTTAATTCCGATTTTTCGGACATTAAACTCAACGAGATTCTTTTTTATTAATGCTTTTCGTTTGTGAAGTTCATTGCCACAAGCTCTTAAAAAAATTTCTCAAAGGACCAGTTTTAAAAATGCCATATTAAGTTATTTTTCTTCCCAGTAAATTTCTTGACTATTCTGTTCTTCTTTATTGATCTTTTTTGTTATCTCTGCTTCATTCTTTTTCTTCTTTTTTTCTCTTCTTGATGTATTTCTTTTCTTCCTAGTTATATTATGTATTACTTTATATAAAGCTAAATCTCAGTAAATTGTGACCAATATTATTTATGCTTTGCACATTAAAAGAATTTAGTTCTTATAGTGCTAATATTATTATTACTAATAAATTGAAATTGAAATTGAAATCAAATTGGCGTAGAAAAGTTCGCGCAAAAACAGAAAATTTGTATATTTAAAAATAATATATTGTAAATCCATTTGGGGGAACAAAACTTTTTTTTGCGCCTTTTATTTTAGATTTTAGAAACTTCACCACCTTTGTTTACATATTGTAGTGACCATGCATTATTTTTAAAAGTGACACACATTTTTGTCCTCCAAAAATGTATTACAATGTGTCACTATGTCAGCGATCGAATGTCTTCGATCAAGAATCAGGTCATAGTGTAACCATTCTGAATGTTTGCATTGTGACCGTGATTCTCTCGTTCTAAAACAAAAATGCTGACAACAGAGGAAGTGAACTCTGTGTGTGAGCGCCGGCACAAGCTGAACGCCGTGCGTGTGTATGTTCGCTGCATGCTTTGTTCTTTCAGCTTTAAGTATAGCTTTAGTTGGTAAGCTCAGAGCTTAGCTTTGTAAGTTCCAAGCTTATTAGTGTAAAGCTTAGATTGTATTATTGGTGTAAAGAACTTTAGAAGAGCCTTAGAGAAAGCTCAATTTCGATCGTTATAAAAACAGTGTATTTTCAAAAATAAAGGAAGAGTTCGATCAGAAATCAAAAACAAAACGTTGGTGTTTTATTTCCAAAATAGGACAATTTTTCGGCAGTTCTTTTGAACGCCAAATTAACTAGCTGATTACCCTATCAGCTGTTTAAAATAATAACAAGTAAGAGCGTTATCTTCGGCCTGGCCGAAGCTCATATACCCTACACCCGCATCTGTCGAAGTGATAAAAAGTGGGCGGGTGACACCTACTTTTTTAAATTTACAGGGAGCAATCTATCTATGATCTCTTAACTCATCTACAACCCCGCTTTTCCTACCAAACACCCCATTATATGGTATAGTATATAAGTGGGCGTGTCACGCCCATTTTTGACAATATATTTTAGTCTAAGATGGTGTACTCGGAAATAAAATTTTAGCTGAAAATTTGGTCTACAAGCCAAGAATTTGAACTAAAAGCATGGATGAGTGCATATTTTCAATAAAAAGTAGGCGTGGCTCTGGTCCGATTTTCCCCATTTTCAATACCAAACAGCGTAGGATAACAAAGAATATTCGTGCCAAATTTCATGACGATACCTCTATTCGTTCTCCTGTAATCGTGATTTCCACAGACGGACGGACAGACAGACAGACAGACAGACAGACAGACGGACGGACATGGCTAAATCGAATCAGGAGTTGATTCTGAGCCAGAATATATATACTTTTCTATACCTGCCACGCCTCCTTTAATGCGTTACAAACGGAAGAACAAAGTGAATATACCCTTAACCCTTCGGGTGTAGGGTATAAAAAGGGCTATAGGGACAGTTTAGAAATTTAATAAATCCATCATAAAGGATAAAGGCTGCGTGAATACACTTTATGGCGATCCTGCCACACCGATCCTGCCACACCAATCCTGCTACACCGATCCTGTTACACCGATCCTGCTACACCGAGAGCATTCTTTACTAAATAATAACAGGACATATCCTGCCGCACCGATCGTAAAAAAAAGGGAAACATCGTGCCAGAGCGGTCGTAGAAACGAAATAAAATTCTTAATATTTTTGGAGAACTGAGAATTTTAATGTCCGAGGAAATCGACGAAATTGTAAGTCGGTGGGAAAGATATTTGGAAAACCGACAATTGGAGGAATACAAACCTCGACCAGTTTGCCAGACGACAGATCCAGTTCCAGAATACAGGCCACTACCATCGACAGCAGGTCCTAAACCCATAAAAATAGAAGAATACAGGAACAGACAGCAAAAAAGGAAGTCGCAACCCGTGGAACCCAAACCGGTGGAACAGAAACCGAAGAAGAAACGCGCAGGGAAGAAGTTCCAGAAGAGGAAGCAGCTGGCAGTGTTATACCGGGAGTTAAACTTAACAACGTCAAAACAGCAGCAGCTAGACATTAAGTTCAAATTGAGGAAGTTAAAAAGTGATAAATTTTTGTAATAGTAAATTTTTGGCTTATACACCAAAAAAAAAATTAAAATAGAACTAAATAAAATGAGTAGTCCGCAATCTAAGGTTACGGAGAATATTTTTGTCAATCAAAGTGAGGTAGCTAAAATTTATACGGCCAATCATTTAACAAGTGCTGTACTTTTGACAATTCTGTTGTGTGCATTAGTAGTACTGGTAGTCTATTATGTGAAAAAATATGTGAAAAAATAGATAAGGGAGCAGATTGCGAAAGGATTAAATAAAAGAATAGTGGTATAAGTAATGGATAGCATTTTAACAGATTTGTCGGCTATCGAGATTAATTTAAAGAAGACACCCAACAGGAAATATACAGAGAAGTATTTGTTGGAGTTAACATTTAGGTTAAGAGACTACAGAGAAAAAATCAGTTCAATTTTGGAAGCTAGCGATGTCGGAACTGAAGAAAGATTAGATTATAAATTAAAATTTAAAAGGCTTTTGAGTAGAGTGGAAAAAATAGTGCAAGAGAAGTTTCAGTTACTAACTTCAGAACAAAAAAGTGAAACAACAACAATGTCGTCGTTTAATTTGGAGACAACAATGAAAATTGTACCTGAGTTTACAGGACAGTATAAAGAATTGGTACAGTTTTTAAAAATTATTGAGATAATGTATAATGGTTTATCCAGTGAGGCGAAGCCATCCCTAATCGATTTCATAGTAAATGTGAAGCTGAGCAGTAAAGTAAGAACAGCTTTAGGTACAGAATTAGAACCTAGGACATTTGTTGAGTTAAAAGAGCTTTTACAATCAAGGTACAAGAACGTTTTAACGATACCCCAAATTCACAATTGCTTAGCGTCGTGCATACAGAAAGGTTCTACTGTAGCTAGTTTTAATGAAAAAATATTAGGTCTGATAAGCGAGTTGAACAATTTGCAAATAGAGCAATTAGGGAGTAGCGTTAGCCAGGCGGAACGTAAAGCAATTGTAAAGGTAAACGACGAATACGCACTTACCGTCTTTAAAAACGGTTTAAGGGAAGAATTTAAGGCTACAATCTTTGCATCGCGACCTAAGACTTTTACCGAAGCTACGAATTTGGCCTTAGAATTAGAAAAGCATAATCGTAATACTCCAAGCTCCATTAATATGATTTCGCATAATTCACAGGGATATAGGAATCAGGTGAGGAATTTCCAACATAACAATAGGAGTCAAACGCGAAATTTCCAAATGAACGATAGAAATCAGTCGCAGAATTTCCAACAGAATAATAGGAATCAATGGCGTAGTAACAGAAACAATTTTTCCCCGAATCAAGGGAGAGGCAATCTCAACAGTAATGTCAGGAATTACCAAAACCAAGCGGGTAGTAGTAATGGTCATAATAATAACAATTGTAATCGGCGTAATTTCAGTAACAATAATCCCAGACAGTCCAGAGGGAATATAAATAACAGTGGAAACAATAGATATAGAAACAATAACGATAGGAGGATGTATGTTGCTTCAGATCAGGGAAACGAGAATGTCCCCGACACCTACATAGAAAATTTAAATTAAGGTCCTCGGGGCATAACGATGGTTATGAGGAAAATTGTTTCAAGAATACGGGAGACAAATCGTACAATTTTTCCATTTATAACTTAGGAGTAACTAACTATGTAACATTAAAATACAATGATTCACACCTGTCTCTTCTTGTGGATACGGGTGCTGATATCTCCATTTGTAAGGAGAATGTAGTAAAAAGCAATTATATCAATGAGTATAATTCGTGTAATTTAACTGGTATTCGGATAAATGTTCAAAAACCTTAGGTACTACGAAAATTAATTTTAAAGTTGATGTTGAATTCTTAAGCCATGAGTTTCAGGTGGTTAGTAATGATTTTCCAATCGCTTTAGATGGCATATTAGGAAGAGATTTCTTCCAGAAATATATTGCAAAAATATACTACGAGACTTATACTCTACAAATACATAATAACAGGAGGGATTTTGTACTACCAATGAAGACACGAATGGGTACTATTAAAATTCCCCCCCCGAAGTGAGATAATACAGCCAATAAAAATAGATATACACGAGGACAGTATTGTGTGCAACAAAAATATATCGAATAACATTTTTATAGCAAACTCCATAATACCCGCAAAAGAAACCAAGCACATCAGGATTCTTAATGTTTCCGAAAAAGAGTGCGTGTTAAATGATTTGCACCTAGAAGTTAAACCTTTAAGAAATTTTTCAATCTTTAAATCGAGTAACGAGAATAATAGTGAAGTACGGTGGATTGAACTCAAAGAAAAGTTACAAATCGACAGAAATGATATCCAGGCGAAGGGCGCGGTAGAAGACATTTGTAAACAATATCAAGATATATTTAATTTAGATGAAGAACCATTAACTGCCAACAACTTCTATAAACAACATCTTAATGTAACCGACAAGACACCTGTTTATATTAAAAATTATAGGTTACCGCAAACACAAACTGGTATAGTCAATACTAAGGTAAATAAGCTTATAGAGCAGAAATTAATTGAACCCTCAACAAGCCCATATAATTCTCCATTATTAGTTGTGCCTAAGAAAAGTGAGAATGATACAAAAAAGTGGAGGTTAGTAGTTGACTATAGACAGCTAAATAATAAATGACAAGTTTCCATTAACACGTTTGGACGACGTTTTGGACAGGCTTGGACGAGCGAAATACTTTACAACGCTGGATATGACTAGTTCTTTCCATCAGATAGAACTTGACAAATCGTCACGACCACTAACAGCATTTTCAACGGGTAATGGACACTATCAGTTTAAGAGGCTGCCATTTGGGTTTAAAAATATCTTCGAATAGTTTCCAAAGGATGTTAACCATTGCATTATCAGGTTTATGTGTGCATTTCTGATCTTTCGAATCGTTAGCGATTAACTTGCTCGCTTCTGAACGATTCGCTTCTAAATTCGCATTTTTTAACTTTTACGTAGCGAGTAGTTCATCATTACAAGCTTTACGTGAAATCGGTGGTATGTCAAAGCTGTGTTTAATTTTTCTTTAGGAAAATACATTGTACACTAGGATTTCTCTTTTCTTCACATGATCTACGGCTTTAATAATTTTGTTATGATTTCTCTTTTCCTCTTAGCGTTCATATAAGTATATCAACAGTGTTGACCTAAAAAAATATTGCATTTGTGAAAATGTGCTAGCAAAAATAAATTCGATGTGCTTTATATATGTATTTCAGTTAATCTTTCTGAATGAGAAATACGTTGATGTGTTCCAAATGAGTTTTATTAATTGAATGAAAAACTTTTAAGTAAAATGAAAATATTAGCTATAAAAGTAGCTTTTTTGAGGTCGAAAACGGCTCTAAGGATTTCTTTGATATGCACATATTAGCGAGATTGAGAGATTGCACATCGATCTGTCGTGGTGTTTTTTTCGGAAAAATTTATTTTTGTGGTTTTTTTTCTCTATTAAAGTGGTTGATCAACAAGTGTGTGAATAATTTATTAATATTGTTTTGTTTTTGTTTTTAAATTTTGTTTTGTTCTGAAATAAAATGTCAATATATGTATATTCAAATATTTTTGTTTTGTTTTGTAAAACTTCAAGAAATTTATAAACAGTGTCAATATTTTCAAGGCAAAAATGTTTATAAAAATTCAAAAAATTCCCTTCCTTAAAAACGATAGAACGGCCTTTTTTTACAATTCACACAGCAAAAAACCAAAACTTTTATTTTTAAAATTGTTCGCCCCATTAAACCTAAGTCATAAAACTTGGCAACTTTTGGAAAAAAATTCCGAGCAACTGCTCGGGGTCCCAGGTTCTTCCAACATTATATTTTGAAATAAAAATTCGTCCTTAGAACATAATTTTAGTAAATTGTTTGCGGCTGAGTTTTTTTGCGCGATACTATTTCTGAAAGAGAAGAAGAATATAACAATGTGCCAGTGAAAATTCGCAACAGAGCATATGGTTTAGGAGTTAGACAAGTTTATTTGTGTCTTTAAAATGTATGTTTTTTCACAACTGAAACTCCTAAACAGTCGGGGTAAATTCAACATTATGGTGTGTCGTGAAACAAAATTTTGGTTCAGTTTTCACTTTTATATCAATATTTTTTTGAAGTTTCGGCTCGGAGATTGTAATCTCTGTTATAATTATAATGTTATGAAAGAAGTTTAATTTGTGGATATGCTGAAACTAAACATTTTCTGCTGAAATGTATGTCAACGACTGATTTGTACCAAACGTTTGGTATGACAATTCACCGTTTTCGATTTCTATCAAAATCGTTGTAAGAAATGTGGATTTTGAACGATTAGACGTAAGAACTATTGAAAGTGTTGTTGTAAAATCAGCGATCGTTAGCGAACGATTTCAAGGTGGATAAGAAATCGGAAAATGTTAACGATGCGAAAATAACAAAGCGGAACGAGCGATATGTCAATCGTTCGTAGATCAGAAATGTACCCCTTAGACTCTAAAGCATTTCTTTATGTGGACGACATAATTGTATTTGGATGTTCTTTGAAACATCACAATAGAAATTTAGAAGAAACTTTTGAAAGACTTAGATTATACAATTTAAAATTAAATCCTTCAAAATGCCAATTTCTTAAGTCGGGAGTAATTTATTTAGGTCACTTAATCACTGCCAATGGCATCACCACTGACCCAGAGAAATGTAAAGTAGTAAAAGAATACCCAATTCCGAAAAACTCCGATGACGTAAGAAGATTCGGCTTTCTGCAACTACTACAGACGGTTCATTCAGAATTTTGCCGCAATAGCGAAACCGTTAAACGAATTGTTAAAAAAGAAAAATAAAGTAACGACTGCCAAGTTGCATTCCAGAACCTTAAAAACAAAATTACATGTGTACCCATACTACAATATCCAGATTTCGATAGAGAATTTATATTGACGACAGATGCCTCGAACTTCGCCCTCGGTGCCGTATTGTCTCAGGGAGACATTGGTTCAGATTTACCAATCCCCTTTGCTAGCTGTTCTCTTGTTAAGTACGAGATTAACAAACCAATAATAGAAAAAGAACTTCTGGCCATACATTGGGCGATAAATTATTTCAGACCATATTTGTTTGGTAGAAAATTTACAGTTGTAACAGACCACCGCCCATTAGTATCATTGTTTACTCATAAGAATCCATCATCAAAACTAACTAGAATAAGATTAGATCTTATGGACTACGATTTTAATATAGTTTTTAAACAAGGCAAGATGAACTGTAATCCTTATCAATCGCTGATGCCTTATCAAGAATAGAAATTAATTCAGATTCGCTGAAGGAAATGATACCTTCTACAGTAAATGTAGTAACGAGAAGTAAATCAAAAGAAAATGAGGGAACTCTGAATCATCAAGTTGCGAAATCAATCAATACACATGAGCCTGATCAACTCTATATGTGGGATTGTATTTCAATATCTGATGTAAGGATTTCCAAAATTAAAATTCGAATTCGAAATAAATGAGGATGAAAGTCGTACGCGTAATAAAGATAAGAGTTTTTGTAAAAGTTTGCCAAAAATTATTGTTGAAGCTAGGTGGGTAATTATTAAATGTGACAATAATCTAAGCTCGAACTTAGGTTCGGTATTGGAGAAGTTATCATTTGTTTTAAATGGCCATGGTATAATGAAAGTCGCTCTTTCAAAAAAGGATAAGATATTCGAATATATAGAAAAAGAAAAACTAAAAAAAGCATATGCAAAGACACAACTAGATGTGTTACAGAAAGGTAGGCAAACACCTATAAAAATTATGTTATATGAACCACCAGAAAGTATAGAAGATAAAGTTAAGCAATTGAGGTTGATTAACGAAAACCATACGACTCCCATAGGAGGTCATACAGGTATAAAGCGAACTATATCTAAACTCAAACAAAAATATGTTTGGAAAGGAATGAACAAGATGGTTAAGGATTATGTCAGAAAATGTGACTTATGCAATAGAAATAAAGTTGTGAGGCATACTAAAGAGAAAATGGTAATAACTGACACCCCCTCCAAGAGTTTTGAAGTCATATCGGTAGATACCGTAGGACCACTCAAAATATCAAACAATTTCCGCTACATTTTAACGGTACAGTGCGAGTTAACTAAATTTGTAGAAGCTTATCCTATGGAGACCAAAGAAGCTTGTGAGGTTGCTAAAACTTTGGTAGAAAAGTTTGTATTGAGGTATGGACTTTTCAGAATTTTAAAAACAGACAGAGGGACCGAATTTGTTAACGAACTTATGTCAGGAATTTGCAAATTATTGAAAATAGAACATGTTACTTCAGCTCCGTACCATCATGAAACGTTAGGCTCTTTAGAGAGGAACCATAGGGTTTTAAACGAGTATATGCTCTCGTTTACTAATGGGTATGATTTGCTTATAATATAACACCTCATACGGACACAAATTACTCTCCTTTCGAGCTAGTGTTCAGAAGATTAGCAGTATTACCAGGTGAAATTTTTAAAGCCAACAAGTTTTATAATTATGATTCATATTTAACAGATTTGTGGTTGAAACTGCAACATGCCCATGAAACAGCTAAGAAACTATTAAGTAAAGCCAAAGATGTCAGAAAAACTAAATTTGTTGAGAAAGAAAACACGCAGAATTTTAAGATTAATGACTATGTATTTTTGAAATCAAATAATAATAAAAAAAGTGAAAGTCCATATATTGGTCCATTTAAAATTGTTGAAAGAAAAGGAGTAAATTCCATAATAGAAATTAATAATAAGCATAGACTAGTACATAATAACTGTTTAAAAAAATATTTGTAAGGTATGGTACATATGTATGTATCATGTAGGTTTTATTATTATTATTGTGTTAGGCATATTCAATACATTACAAAAGAAATTGGTTCTTTAAAAAAAATATATATGTAAAATTATTTTTAATAGCAAGTAGATCAAAAAGAAAAATTTTTCTTTGCTTCTCATAAGCAAACAAAAATTTTTCTCTCTAAACGAAAAGGGTGTAGTGACCATGCATTATTTTTAAAAGTGACACACATTTTTGTCCTCCAAAAATGTATTACAATGTGTCACTATGTCAGCGATCGAATGTCTTCGATCAAGAATCAGGTCATAGTGTAAACATTCTGAATGTTTGCATTGTGACCGTGATTCTCTCGTTCTAAAACAAAAATGCTGACAACAGAGGAAGTAAACTCTGTGTGTGAGCGCTGGCACAAGCTGAACGCCGTGCGTGTGTATGTTCGCTGCATGCTTAGTTCTTTCAGCTTTAAGTATAGCTTTAGTTGGTAAGCTCAGAGCTTAGCTTTGTAAGTTCTGTTGTAGGTCAGAGTCGCCCTGACTGTAACAACGCCTCACGTTGTTATGGTGTGGTTTTTGGTTTGGTGTCGTTGTCTACTATCGGTAACAAAGACCGAGCGCGGAGTATAACTTGCATACTTTCAGGCTCCACCATTATCAACTAACATGGTGAAGCCTGGAAGTATTCAAGACTCTCACCTTATACGAGTGCCGCGTTAGCCAAGACATAAAGCAAAAACAAACAGCAAGCCAAAAGCCACAAGAAAGAAAAGCGAAATAAGGTCGAGATATTTTCTGTGACCATTGCGTAATGGTTACAGAAAATGTCAAAGAATTAATTCCTGAGATCGTTTGCACTTTCTCAAGAATTATTGTCAAAAATAATTCTTGAGATAGTTGCAAAAATAATTGTAAAAATTAGGGCGACCTGACCAAAGTCCACACGAAGAAACACTTTATAAACGAGCCCTTCTGGCAAAGAAAAGTCAGTTCTTAGTTCTAAGTGAGTGAAAGTTAACAGTTGAATCGAAGTGAATTGTGAAAAGTATATTAATTCCTAACATAGTGGGTTAATTAAAGTAAAAGAGTAAAACGAAAAGGTGTTACTACATATAATAAAAGTTAAAGAAAATAAAACAAAAGGAGTTTTATTTTGGAAGGAAATCCTTGTTTGGGAGCAGTTGCAGTTGGATTTGGAGAAGGTTTGAGGACTAAGGACGCAACATTTTTGGTGCAGCCGTTTTTTGGAACTGAAGATCGCTCGGGTAAGTGGTATTTAGTAAGGTGAAGGTCCGTCTGATGAAAAAAAAAGCCTGTTTGTATTTGGTGCACTGTATGCATGCATTTTGCGTTGGATTGGCTCAGTGGACGTGCTTTGAGAGTCGCTGCTAAGCTATCCGATACGTGTAATGTGGGCAGTGGGACGCGCTTTAACAGTCGTCCACTGCTCGGCGTAGTTTTTTTTTTTTTTGGGTGCGGTAGTGAGTTACGTATTAAGAAATTATGGCATGCATTAGGAAAGTAATTTAACATAGTTGGTTAAAGTTGGGAAGGAGTGAAGAATAGTGCACTGAATTCGCGAATTTTGCGTCGGTGATGAATTAGCAGGCGTGCTTGAATAGTCGCTGGTAATTCTTCTAGAGTGTTTAGATTAGACCAGTGCTATGCGCTTTAACAGTCATGCACTGTCTAACAAACAGACATGGATTTTTGGTGAATATTTACGTTTTACAGTGTGTTAAGTAAATATAAGGAGAGTGTCGATTAAGTTAGATCGCCGCTCAAAATCTTCTTTAATGAGTTGGTTAAGAGAGATTGTGTCACGTTATTTTATTTAAATTATTTTTAGCGCATTTTTGTTGTCTGCAGTACATGCGCGGTCAGCAGAAGTTTTGCTTTAACAACCGTGTAATTCGAGAGTACATTAGTACCGTTTGAGCGGATACCGCTCAGGCTTGGGTAGCAATTTAATTTCAGTTCAACTATACCGGAAAAATAAAGAGCACTTGTAAAACTAGCACAGTATTTTATTTTTATTATCAATTTTATTTTAAATATCCGATTCTCAGTTGGTTTACGTTTTCATGGAGACAATGGTTTATTGTTCTTATTTTGTTGAGTGTAGGAAGGAGGGGTAGTCGGAAAGCTGGTTGGTAGAATGAACGCAAGCTCGTCGCGTGTCGAATTGCGTGGTCAGCATTTTCCGCGACGTCAACGTTTCAACGTTTTTTTTTTTTGTTTCTTCAACGCTTGGGCTTTGCCTTTGTCGTTTTGTTTTACTTTCTGCTTCGTTTTATGCTTTCTGTCGTTCTGCTTCTGCTTTTGTTTCTTGTTGCCTCGCGCTTTGGCGTGCGCCGGGTAGTAGTAACGCGATACTCCATTTGTGTTGAAAGAAGAGATTGTTTTCGCACGCCTGGTATTAAACGAAAGGAGTAGGTTTGAAGTGAACTTGAACTTGACGAGCGTTTGCAAGGCCGCGGCGCTTGCACTTTTCGAGGCGCCAATGCAGATTAACCCATTCGTTCCAAGCGTTACGGTTCGTGCTCTGTGATGGTGATTGATGGCTGACGGGGACTGCGAAGCATTGTACGTCCAATTGAACGACAAATACCGGGGTTTGTCCGGACAGATAGAAAGATTTGTGGAGAAGGCCTGGGGAAATCTAGTCGCGGCCATCAACAACAAGGAAAACGTTATCCTAATCAGAGAGAAAGTCCGCGCTCTCGGCCCCATTTCAAGGATAGAAGAAGCTGACGTGGTGATCGACGAACTTTTAAGCTTTTTAGAGCACAAGAATATCGCGACCGCGGGGGAGGTGCAACGCTGGAAAGAGGAGTTTGGGGCTCTGAAAAATAGGTACGATAACTACCTTCTGGACAGGCAGCTGGAGGACGGTCTGTTAGGAGAATTGGAGGCGGAGAACAAGCGGCTAAGAGACCTTCTAAGGGACGGCGGCCTTGCCGAGGAGGCATTTGAGGAGGTCGTGCACCAGAGGTTTAAGGAGGATTTCACCAGTTTGGAGCAAGCCAAACTGAGGATCCATCAGCTGAAAGAGGAGAACCGGTTGTTGAAGCAGGAAATCGCGTTGGCGAGTGAGACGACCCTGTACCACAAGGAAGCAGTGAAAGCAACTGTGGAGGTAAGCAGGGACTCGCCCATTTTTCAACCAAAACGTACGCCCGCGGTCAGGATGGGTATAGAGGAAATATCGAAAACGGTAACCCGCTTGGTGCCGTTATTCTCGGGAGCACCTTCGGTGGACCTTCGCAGCGAGGTCTACAAGTTTATCGAGGGTTGCGATTTAGCAAGAAGGAATATAGGCGAATCGGAAATACCGGATTTCCTCGCTTGCGTGAAGCAAAGGTTGCATGGTAATGCTTACAATTTGCTCCGCACAAAGAAGTTCGACAGCCCGGAGGATCTTTTTGCTGTAATTAAGAAAAATTATCTGCAATACCGATCGTTGGACGCGGTTCTAGCGGATATACAAAGCATTCGGCAGCTACGGGAGGAGGACATACGACGTGTTGCTGAGAGGCTGATGTCACTGAAGTCCCAAGCGGAAGATATTGTGACGAACGGCTACAAGGGCCAGTCTGATGTAGCTTTGCGTGCGGAAGTCGAAAGGACTGTAAAGAAATCCTTCAAGTTAGGCCTGAAGGACAGCACGCTCAGATTGCACATGTTGGGTTCCACAGGCGAAACCCTTGAAGACCTGGTGGAACAGGCCCTGGGAATAGCTGAGGATATTCGGCAAGCGGAAGCCAGGCAGCGTGGCCCACTCATTGGTCTAGTGGAAGGTTCGCGCGACGGTTACCAGGTCACGGGTACCCCGTTTTATCCACAACAGAGACAAGCTTCGCCGAGGCGGCATCAAGGTGGTCAGCCGCGAAGGCCCACAGAGAACAGGGATTATGTAAAGCGGGACAGCGGAAACCGTTCGGATCAAGCCATGTCGAATGTAGTTTGTAGTTTTTGCAGTAGACGGGGCCATACCAGGGAGGATTGATTGACGAGGAAGAATTCTCCATTCTGTCAGAAATGCCCAATGTATGCAGCAACTACCAGTCAACCGGTCCTGGGAAGTCAGGCGCCAGACCCGCTGCGCCGGCACAAAATAAGTCGACATTGGTGTGCCACTGGTGCAACAGGCCAGGCCACTTTTTAAGGAACTGCGACGCTAAGAAGAACTGGGAGGCAGTCCAGGAAAACTGCCAGGGGCCCAGGCGAGGCCAGTAGCCTGGGAACCCCAAAACCTAAGTATAAGCAGGCCAGACAAACGCACTAGTGGGAACTATACGTCAACTGGGACAGTTAGTTTGCCCCAACGTCGGTGCGAGAGTGGAACGTTGAAAGGAGTGCAGAATAAGTTGATCGTAGGGGTTATCGAGAGCAGAAACTCCACAGCAGTAGGTAATGATATGCGGAAAACATTGGAGAAGAGTAATTCAGTAGAAAGCCATGAGGAAGGTGTTAGGGAGCTGTTCGATTCGCAGGTTGCGGAGGAAGAACAAAGTTTAATAGATTCGAAGGTCAATAACGTCACTGAGTGCTGCTACGATGAGAAGCCGGAGGACGATGTGTTCGTTGAACTCTCCCTTGCGCGGAGGCCACACACGGAAAACTCACCCTGCTGGTGGACACGGGAGCCGACACAAATTTGGTTAAGGAAAGCTTGTTGAAGACAGGTGTTGACGTGGATCGTCGGGGGAAAAAACTGTTGAATGGAGCCTTTGGGGGAAGCGTGTACACAAAAGGGAAGGTCAAGATTACCAATGGAGCCTGGCCTAAACTCAGTTTAAATTTGCACCTGGTGCCAACTGTACAAGGGTTGCCAGGAGATGGTATACTTGGCCGAGACAACTTATGGAACAAGTCTATAATAGATTCGATTAGGAAGGATATTACACTGTTTGATAGGCACGGCGAGTGCGTTGCAAAGTTACCATTCGTTAAAGTAAAGTGCGAGGGTCCACTTGTCGCGCGGAACTCGGTGAAAGCCCGGTCAACATGTTTCGTCCAAATAAAATTGAATACGGGGTTTCCGGTGGTCATCGTTCATAAGGAGCAGATATCACCCGGAATATTCCTAGGGGAGTCGTTGGTAAGGGTAACAAACGACAAGGTGGTGGTACCAATCCTGAATTCAACGGAAGAGGATTTTACTCTCAACGACAACTTCGTTCCGAGGTTCAGCGATTTCAATGAGTATCAGCTACCGAGCAGAGGATTTTCGGTTAACAGTTTAGTTAGCTCGGACACCAACGCTAGGTTAAAAGTTTTAATGGGTGAATTAGACTTGGACAAAAACTTGAATGACGAGGAGAGGAAGTCAATAGTGAAGTTATGCGCGAAGTACAACGACATTTTCTTGCTAAAGGGTGATGCACTGACATGCACGTCTGTATTGAGACATAGAATTCCAACGAAAGGCGGATCAGCCGCCGATAAATCAAAAACAGTATCGTTTGCCACATATACAAAAGGAAGAAATCAATAGACAGGTGAACAAGCTCCTCGAGGACGGGATCATATCCCCAAGCACATCACCATGGAACTCACCATTACTACTGGTCCCGAAGAAAAGCGGTAAAGACGGGGAGAAGCTGTGGAGATTAGTGATAGATTACCGGAAGCTCAACGAGGCAACGATTAAACAGGTTTTCCCGATACCCAGGATAGACGAGATTTTAGACCAGTTAGGTTGTAGCAGGTATTTTTCGACTTTGGACTTGGCCAGCGGTTACCATCAGGTGCTGATAGACGAGGCGGACAAGGTGAAGACAGCTTTCAGCTCAGCCCTGGGCCATTTCGAGTTCAACAGGATGCCATTCGGGTTAACTGGAGCGCCGGCCACATTCCACCGTATAATGAATCACATCCTGACTGGTCTCCAAGGAATCGATTGTTTCGTATACCTGGACGATATAGTGGTTTACGGCAGCAACCTAGAGCAACACGCGTACAGGTTAGCGAAGGTCTTCGAAGCGCTGAGGGTAAACAACTTGAAGTTGAACGTCGGCAAATGTCAGTTTCTCCGCCGTGAGGTCATCTATTTAGGGCATAAGTGTTCGGAGTCCGGGGCCCTTCCGGACCCACAAAAAGTGGAGTGTGTGAAAAATATTTTGCCACCCAAAAGTAAGAAGGAGGTACAGGCCTTCTTGGGTTTAGTGAACTATTATAGAAAATTCATACCAAACACCGCCAGGATAGCTCTACCAATAAACAAACTGTTGAGAAAGGACGCAGTATTCCGATGGTCTGAGGATTGCCAGAAAGCTTTCGAAAAACTGAAAGTCGAAAACTCGACTATCGAAAGAGAATTTTTAGCCGTCGTTTGGGCTACGAAGAATTTCAGAGCTTACCTATTAGGACGACCGTTTAAGATAGTGTCGGATCACCAACCGCTGAGAGGGATAGCAAACCTCAAGGATCAAACTTCGCGCCTAGCCCGGTTTAGACACAAGCTGTCTTAATACCAATTCGAACTGATATATAAGCCAGGGAAGAAAAACTTGAACGCGGATGCACTCAGCAGGATTCCACAGGCCGTGGTAACGGTGCAGACTCGGTCCAGAACGAGAGCGCAACAACAGGAGGAGCAGCGAAACCCTCAAAACCCAACAAAAAACCGAAACGTCGAGGAGGAGCAACTAGAAGGGCATACGGATGCCACAGTGACACTGCTGACGGATCCAAAGGAGATAGAGACAGTGATTAAGGATTTCCACAACTCACCTCTAGGAGGACATCAGGGAGCAGTAGACGTACTTAAGAATTCGAAGACAGTTCAGATGGTCTGGCATGCAGAAACAAATAAAGGAATTTGTGAGAAACTGCCCAAAATGCCAAGCGAACAAAAGTAGCAGGCTAACTAAAATGCCATTGGTATTAACTGACACTCCTCAGAAACCGTTCGATAAAACATACATGGACATAGTTGGGATATTACCGGAGACGACCACAGGTAATAAATACATTCTCACGTTCCAGGATGACCTGTCAAAATATATGGCTTGTGTGGCCATACCGGACGCTGAAGCCAGCACGGTAGCGAAAGCATTCTTCGATGAAGTCGTAACCCGCCATTGCATCCCCAAAGTATTAATTACCGACAATGGCACGAATTTTGTTTCGAAGGTGTTCTCAGATGTCTGCAAGATGCTAGGAATTAAGAAGTTGCATATTACTCCATACCACCCCCAGGCGAACGGTTCACTGGAGCGCAGTCACAGGCCGTTAGCCAAATATCTGCGCAGTTTCGCTAAGGAGGACGGTTCGAACTGGGACCAGTGGCTCTCAGCGGCTATGCATGTACATAACAACACACCGCATACGTCGACGAAGCAGACACCTTTTCGGACGCTGTACGGTTTCGACTCCGAATTTTTGACCAATTTGAAACGCAAGTGTTCTCCAGTCTACAATATGGATGACCCCTCGAAAGTTTTGAAATACCAGATTCAAAGAGCTCATGAGTTGGTTCGGCAAAATCAAGAAGTGGCCAAAAGAAGGTCCAAGGAGCAATACGACAGGACCTCCAACCCGGTTGTGTTCAAAGTAGGGCACAAAATTCTCCTCAAGAATCAGACTAGGAAGAACAAATTTTCTCCGATATGGGTCGGACCATACGAGGTAGCACAGGTGAGGTCACCAGTCACCACAGCAATAACGGTGAAAGGTAGAGTAAAGCCTTTTCACAATAATTTACTGAAACTGTACAATAGCAGGAACATAAGTAACGAGTCAAATAAACAAAATATAGTCACTTAGGTTACCTATTAAATATAGTTTAAGTAGTTTTAGCTTGTTCGTTATACTTTTAGATGAACGTTGTTTACTTACAATCCGTTATTCCACAGTACTAGAATGGAAGACATCATCATCGTTCTTGCACTTCTCGGTGGTGTAGCAGCCACTCCCGTAACCATCGAGCCCCTGCCAATAACCCCGATTTATTTCGAGAAAATAGGGGAGGCAATCTTCTACAACAACGAGTGGACGATTTTCAGGAAGTTCGACCCCTACGACTACATCGCTTTGGTAAAGCAGTTAGAGGGACACGCAACGGAGATCAAGGAAAGCTGCGACAACATTAACAAAAAACTACTGTTAACCGATTTTCAGTATGTCTGCGGGGCGATCGATGGTACTATGCGCAGTGTTCTGACAAGGCTTCGAAGTAACGAGCGAACTATTAATTCGGTGTTGTCGAGGAGGAAACCGAAGCGGGTCCTCAATTTTGTCGGGGAGGCATTAAATTGGGCTTTTGGTTCGATGGACCAAAAGGACGCCAACGAAATCTACAGCCATCTTCAAGAGTTGGACGTGAAGCAGGACAGACACTACAATCTAATGGAGAAGCAGATAACAGTGATGAAAACGAATTACGAAGAATTGGAGAAACCCATTACGATGGCCGTTGAAAGTATCAATGCCATGAAAGGCGAGCTAAAAACAGCAGTGGAGCAATAAAGTGTAATCAACGAAATAGCCCTGACGGAATTAAAAAATAGAGAGCTGGCCCTGCGCATGGTGCAGGTGCAGTCGGCCCTGGAGGCAAGCTTAATCGAGATACAAGGCCAGCAAATGATTGAAATTGAAGTGATAGACGATATGAACAAGGGGAAATTACACCCCGCAATTCTGAGTGAAAAAGAGCTTAGGGAATCAGCCAAAGCGTTGGACTTGTCAGGAAAGGAGACTTGGTTGCTGGACGACAGTTTTGACGTCCACTAAATGGCCGAGGTCAGATCGTTTCGCGGAAGCAACGGGTTTGTCATATGTATCAAAATTCCTCTGCCTGGGGACGAGAAGTTTGATATACTCAAGCCATACCCTATCCCGATTTTCCTCGACGGGAAGTGGGATGTCACCACGCAGGTGACTTACGAATACTTGGCTGAGTCCAAGCTGCGTTGGAGATTCTTGGGACTGTCTCAAGGAGAGCTTGACCACTGCAGGAGCGTAAACGACATGACATCAATAAGCAAGCAGGATCGTCTAAGGGTATGCAAGAGGTTGGGAAAAACGTTGACAGGCAATAGCAATGTATGTGAGATCATTCTGCTACATCATAACAACTTAAATGAGGAGCATTGCAAGCGAATAGCCATACCCGCCAGCGCCGGTCTAATAGTAAAGCTGGTGACAGCGAACTCTTGGCTATTCAAACTTCGCCAAGAAACAAAGTTTGAGCTCCACTGCGGCGTAGCCAACACTTCTTTAGCATTATCTGGATTCGGTCAGTTAAGACTCACAGAAAAATGTGAGATACATGGCAGAGACATAGTTCTCCACTATGAGGGCAATGCAAACTCCACACTCAAGGAAACCCATAAAACTCCGAACCACACGATTTTGGTTAACTTGCTTAAAGAAAATTGGACGTCAACGATTACGGCCAACCTCACAGAGCGTCGGCTGAGACCAATCACGCTACCAGACAACCTCACTGTCAAGGATGTATTGGCAGCAGGAGGTAAGCGGATCGAAGACTTGAGAAAAGAGTTAGAGCAGGAAAAAGGGATGACCACTCTATCAGTCAGGCAGCGTCACATAGAGACCACGGGGGAGATTGGCACCGGAGCCATTTTTTCACTCATAATACTGGTGTCAGTACTAAAGTTTTGCTGGAACAAAGGAATATGCAGGAGACGAAGGCAAGCAAGACCAGAAACCATAGTACTGCCCACCATTTCCGCTCCAATCATCACAACGTCCGTGCCGATGTCACCCAACACCAAACCGCCACCCGTACCGCCACCGAATGAAGACTTGGCGGAACCATCCATGGCTGAACGCTCCGGCATGGGTAAAGCAAAGAAAAGGGTAACCATATACGAACCACCGCTCAAGAATGGTGCATCGTACATTTAAAAGTTAATCCATTTCCATTCAATAACTTCCATAATCCATTTTAAAAGAGTAGAACAAATCATTAGAATTCTGTGTTATATTAATTCATTTTTATTCAACAAGACAATAATTTTTTTTTTAAAGAATGCAGACAATTACAAAGTTATTTCTACTACTGAAGATGTGGTCCACCCGCCCTACCGTCACGTGGCCAGTCCTTGAGATTCTTATAACATACGGTATCCAACCAGCAGAAGAATGGACCGGTCCGGTCCACACCTCTGGGTCAAGGGTCGTTTCCGTTACCGTGTAGTGGACGATCCTCTGCAAGTATCCGGGAGCACGGATTTCTTCTTGCTCCAACAAATCTTGCGCCTGCAACCAAGATAAAGCAAGAGTTCATCCTGGCACTACAGTTCGGGGTACGACGACCCAGGTAGTCACCAAAAACCGGTGCCACCCCCACTATCGCATTACTGCCGAACTAGCCAGACATTTGAACAACTCACAACCAAGTAAGGTGAAAATTGTATTCTGACGAACGCTGAGAACAAAACACCAGGATCAAAGCAATCCAAGTAACACTCCTGGGGGAACACCCCACAATTGACACACATAACGTTTCCCAAAAACAATAATAAGACCGCAAAACTGGTACAACCAATCCAGCAAGGCAAAGGAACCGCAAAGGAGCGAAACAGCTGAAATAGTAAATAAGAGCCATACCGACAAATTAAGTAATGTTAAATAAATTATGAAATAAGTGATATGTAATAAGTAATACATTTTAGGCAATAGAGTAAGCAAGATAAAAAAAATGTCAAACAAAAATGTTCTGTTAGCAAAACCACCCAAACCAAACGAAAAATGTAAAAGAAAAAATTACTATCGCTTCACGATAATAATTGTTTCTTCCCCTAAGGGTGGAGGGATGTTGTAGGTCAGAGTCGCCCTGACTGTTACAACGCCTCACGTTGTTATGGTGTGGTTTTTGGTTTGGTGTCGTTGGCTACTATCGGTAACAAAGACCGAGCGCGGAGTAAAACTTGCATACTTTCAGGCTCCACCATTATCAACTAACATGGTGAAGCCTGGAAGTATTCAAGACTCTCACCTTATACGAGTGCCGCGTTAGCCAAGACATAGAGCAAAAACAAACAGCAGGCCAAAAGCCACAAGAAAGAAAGGCGAAATAAGGTCGAGATATTTTCTGTGACCATTGCGTAATGGTTACAGAAAATGTCAAAGAATTAATTCCTGAGATCGTTTGCACTTTCTCAAGAATTATTGTCAAAAATACCTAGAAAATTTTCTTTATTTTTGTTGTTGTTACGCAACAAGACTTTGTTTGCGAGAATACTTTACATTACTGAGACGATTTTGTTGATTGAGGGTTATGATCCCTGCCGCGGCCAAAGGCCACCAATACGCGGAAAACCTGTATGCAAAAGCTACTACTCGTCCACAGCGCTTCAGTTACACCGGTGCGAACAGAGCTCGCACTAAGTGGCACTCTGTGTCACTCGCCTATGAAACTCTGTGAAGAAACAACCGCGAAGTTTTATTTCGATTGGGCTTATTTTTGTTATACGATGTTATACGATATACATACATATATGTCCTGCCATGGCATAGACCGCATTGTGGTTGCCCTGACTAGCTCATTTTTTTCCCATGGTTCCCAACCCTCCACACTGGATCCGGGACAATAAAATACTCATTATCCAACACACTCACGGGAATACAAGGGAAATTTTGCTCCCTACCTCATCCTTCACCAGTCCCACCACCAATCCAAAACAAAGCTCTTATCCCCACATGTTATTACCATTTATTCATAATACAAAAATCCCTTTAACTTTGATGGTCATTCAACTGACCAAAAAAAAAAAAAACAAATATGCCAGAGGTCCAATCCTAATACAAGAACAATTTTAAAGACAACCAATAAAACGTATTTTTAATACTGAAACTTCCTCTCGGAAACTGCCTTAAAGAGTTCTCTAAGATTCAGATATTAATATGAAAAATTTTCAAAAATTATTTCCGATAGACCACTGGATCACATGCCATCGACCTTTCTTAAAATCATTCACAAAAAAAATTAGGGAGTATAATAATTAAGCGTATTAAAATATTAAAAAAAAACAGTAATAAAAATTTTAAATAATCGCAAAAGATATAACCTTTCGCATAAAAACAAACTAACAACTACAATACAAATTTGATTTTTAATACAAACAGAAACAACAATTCTTAACTTAAACAATAGTTCCGCTCTGTCGGCGCCGGTACCCGGCTGATTCATCGCAAGCAATTCATCGCGAGCAATTCATCGCAAGCAATTCATCGCGAGCAATTCATCGCAAGCAATTCATCGCGAGCAATTCATCGCAAGCAATTCATCGCAAGACAAATTCCTCGCAAAGCAATTCATCGCGCAGCAATTCATCGAAACAGCAATTCATCGCGCAGCAATTCATCGCAATAGCAATTCATCGCAACAGCAATTCATCGTATTAGCAATTAATCACAAGAAAATTTTGAGAAATGTTTGATAATTCTCCACAGAAAATTATGTAATTATCAAGCCACAAATTTTATAAATTTTAAAAACTCATTTTTGCAGTTTCTTCAACAATTTTCTCACACTATTTGGGATATAATTGCAACAATTGGATATTGGATACAATTTAATAATAAAGTTTTGTGTTATTGCCACCTGAAACGTTATTCATTACAACAGCAATTTATTGCAGAAGAAGAAGAAAAATTTATTTTTAAAATCGCGCGATTTTCAAAATAAATTTTTCTGCTTCGGCTCGCGATAAATTTTTTTGCGATGAATTGCTACGCGATGAATTGCTACGCGATGAATTGCTGTGCGATGAATTTGTCTTGCGATGAATTGCTGTTGCGATGAATTGCTGTGCGATGAATTTGTATTGCGATGAATTGCTTGCGATGAATTGCTCGCGATGAATTGCTTGCGATGAATCAGCCTAGAATCGTCGGCGCCTCAGAATTCTGCTTTTTTATTTCCAAATCACGTGCTATTTTTGCATGCAAGAATTTTTTTTATCGCATGCAAGAATTTTCACCAAGAGAACCTTTCGTGTGGGAAAAATAATATATATATTGCAATTGTTCTCCTTTCCCAACTCGTCGTGCCGCCTGTGGCACGACGAGTCGATCACAACCAGTGGCGTTGAATATTCCGCGGCCGAGTCACCAATCTTACGAAATAAATAAGGTTTAAACTTTCTACCTTTAATCTCCTTTTAACAATCTTAAAATTTTGTAGTAGTATTCTTTAAGGATAAATTTAATAGTTATACGTTTTAGGAATAATTTATAAATACAATCTTAAAAAAAAAAAAAAATTTTCTCCTTTTTAAACTTCACAAGAAGAAAACTGAAATGTCACCTTATGTACCCTCTCTGAAATTTATATATGTATATTATACGCGCGTTCATGTATTTTAACTCGGTATAAAATTTCATTGCGATATATTTGCACATCTATTTTTTCCCCCTATATTCTGAAGGATGAGGGCATACATATTCGCTTTGCCCTTCCGTTTGTAACGCAGTAAAAAAGGCGTGGCAGGTACAGGAGTTTATAAATATTTTGGCTCAGAATCACCTCCTGAATCATTTAGCCTATCCGTCCGTCTGTCTGTCTGCCTGTGTATCCGTCAATTCGTCCGTCTGTGGAAATAACAATTGCAGGAGAACTAATAGGTATGCTCATGAAATTTGGTGTGTTATATTCTCTGTTATCCTAGGCTTTTTGTTATCCTACTTTTTATAGGGAATATGAATTAATCCGAGATTATAGCTCAATTTCTCAGCTGGTAGAGTGCATTTAAAGATAAAATTTTTAGCGCGAGTCAACCATCTCAGACGTAAATATATTTCTAAAAATGGGCGTGGTCTGCCCACTGGTGACAGAAACGACGATTATAGGAGAACGAATTGAAGCAGCGTCATAGAAGTTGCCATGAATATTCTCTCCTACGCTACGTAGAGCTCTTCGACTTCGAAAATGGAAAACATCCTACTTCTGCTACGCCTACTTTTTAAGTATATATATGTATATATATACACATACAAAAAACACTACAAATGTATATAATTTACATAGGAGTGACTTGAACGATTCAGTGAATGATTCGCATAAAGATACTGACGACATGTCGTCACTGTTGCGACAGTGTATGAGTGAAAGTATATCAAAGTGTATGTAGAAAGAAATGTATGTACGCATGTATGTATGTGTGTAAATAATTTAAAATAATTTGTATTGAAAATGTCTACTTTGATAAAATTTACATTTACTGGTCCTCACATCTTTTTGTCAGCAAACATTATTAATTTTCTTGAAAACCATACCACTTAGAACCATACGGTTTTTAACATTTTAACAAGAATTTATTGGGATATTTTTCTTAAAGAAACAAAAGTCTTACTTCCGCGTTTTTTCTTTTTTCATCGATTAAACATATGTTTTTACGTTTTTCTATAAATTTCTAGTTTACATCCTCCCGTCTAAACGGCGGGGCCAGCAACCCCGTTCCCATACCATTTTTTTCTTGTCACAACCTAACAAATACAAAAAACCAAAAAAATAATTCTGTCCATCTAGCTTGTTCTAGACGAACCACTGTGCAGCGTCCAGAAAAGACTCCAAGACGTGGACTTCGAGCCAGCACCGTCTGCATAACAATCCTTTAAAAAAAATCCGGCCTTTTTCCTGTAATTTTTCTACCCACGGACATCGGATTTCCTACCTCCTAAACGGCTCACTCGCTAATTTACTTTTCAAAACAATATTTAATCTGGCTTTTCGACTCATAAAAATTTTACGTGCAAGGTAAACACCGCGACATTCACTTCAATGTTCAAAGCAGTAATTATTTCATACCTGAAAACTGATTTTCGCAAACTACAGCCCGTTTTCTGGCCTTGAAAATTTATTTACCATTATATGTGCAAAATTCTATTTATCCATAATTTCGCACATAGTATACCGAAAATATTTTGGCGCGATATCTTCCTTTTTACATACGACCCTTAACAATTTCTTCTCTCCTTGAAGGCTGGTGTAACGGACGAGCGAGATGCCTCCGACAAAGCCAAATACATGGCGATGGTCGAGGAGTACGAGAAACTCCTCACCGTCAAAACATCCACCCCATTGGGCCAGCCGGCGAAAAGAAACCGGTCCCAAACGGATACCACGCAGGTATCCAAGAAGGCCAAGGTTTCAAAGACTTTACCGACTGACCCCAATATACCTAAGGACATACAGCGAGGTGATAAGAGATCACCTGCAGGTCGCCCTTATCGATGCCAACTCCAATACAACCAATCCAGCAAGGCAAAGGAACCGCAAAGGAGCGAAACAGCTGAAACAGCTGAAATAGTAAATAAGAGCCATACCGACAAATTAAGTAATGTTAAATAAATTATGAAATAAGTGATATGTAATAAGTAATACATTTTAGGCAATAGAGTAAGCAAGATAAAAAAAATGTCAAACAAAAATGTTCTGTTAGCAAAACCACCCAAACCAAACGAAAAATGTAAAAGAAAAAATTACTATCGCTTCACGATAATAATTGTTTCTTCCCCTAAGGGTGGAGGGATGTTGTAGGTCAGAGTCGCCCTGACTGTTACAACGCCTCACGTTGTTATGGTGTGGTTTTTGGTTTGGTGTCGTTGGCTACTATCGGTAACAAAGACCGAGCGCGGAGTAAAACTTGCATACTTTCAGGCTCCACCATTATCAACTAACATGGTGAAGCCTGGAAGTATTCAAGACTCTCACCTTATACGAGTGCCGCGTTAGCCAAGACATAGAGCAAAAACAAACAGCAGGCCAAAAGCCACAAGAAAGAAAGGCGAAATAAGGTCGAGATATTTTCTGTGACCATTGCGTAATGGTTACAGAAAATGTCAAAGAATTAATTCCTGAGATCGTTTGCACTTTCTCAAGAATTATTGTCAAAAATACCTAGAAAATTTTCTTTATTTTTGTTGTTGTTACGCAACAAGACTTTGTTTGCGAGAATACTTTACATTACTGAGACGATTTTGTTGATTGAGGGTTATGATCCCTGCCGCGGCCAAAGGCCACCAATACGCGGAAAACCTGTATGCAAAAGCTACTACTCGTCCACAGCGCTTCAGTTACACCGGTGCGAACAGAGCTCGCACTAAGTGGCACTCTGTGTCACTCGCCTATGAAACTCTGTGAAGAAACAACCGCGAAGTTTTATTTCGATTGGGCTTATTTTTGTTATACGATGTTATACGATATACATACATATATGTCCTGCCATGGCATAGACCGCATTGTGGTTGCCCTGACTAGCTCATTTTTTTCCCATGGTTCCCAACCCTCCACACTGGATCCGGGACAATAAAATACTCATTATCCAACACACTCACGGGAATACAAGGGAAATTTTGCTCCCTACCTCATCCTTCACCAGTCCCACCACCAATCCAAAACAAAGCTCTTATCCCCACATGTTATTACCATTTATTCATAATACAAAAATCCCTTTAACTTTGATGGTCATTCAACTGACCAAAAAAAAAAAAAACAAATATGCCAGAGGTCCAATCCTAATACAAGAACAATTTTAAAGACAACCAATAAAACGTATTTTTAATACTGAAACTTCCTCTCGGAAACTGCCTTAAAGAGTTCTCTAAGATTCAGATATTAATATGAAAAATTTTCAAAAATTATTTCCGATAGACCACTGGATCACATGCCATCGACCTTTCTTAAAATCATTCACAAAAAAAATTAGGGAGTATAATAATTAAGCGTATTAAAATATTAAAAAAAAACAGTAATAAAAATTTTAAATAATCGCAAAAGATATAACCTTTCGCATAAAAACAAACTAACAACTACAATACAAATTTGATTTTTAATACAAACAGAAACAACAATTCTTAACTTAAACAATAGTTCCGCTCTGTCGGCGCCGGTACCCGGCTGATTCATCGCAAGCAATTCATCGCGAGCAATTCATCGCAAGCAATTCATCGCGAGCAATTCATCGCAAGCAATTCATCGCGAGCAATTCATCGCAAGCAATTCATCGCAAGACAAATTCCTCGCAAAGCAATTCATCGCGCAGCAATTCATCGAAACAGCAATTCATCGCGCAGCAATTCATCGCAATAGCAATTCATCGCAACAGCAATTCATCGTATTAGCAATTAATCACAAGAAAATTTTGAGAAATGTTTGATAATTCTCCACAGAAAATTATGTAATTATCAAGCCACAAATTTTATAAATTTTAAAAACTCATTTTTGCAGTTTCTTCAACAATTTTCTCACACTATTTGGGATATAATTGCAACAATTGGATATTGGATACAATTTAATAATAAAGTTTTGTGTTATTGCCACCTGAAACGTTATTCATTACAACAGCAATTTATTGCAGAAGAAGAAGAAAAATTTATTTTTAAAATCGCGCGATTTTCAAAATAAATTTTTCTGCTTCGGCTCGCGATAAATTTTTTTGCGATGAATTGCTACGCGATGAATTGCTACGCGATGAATTGCTGTGCGATGAATTTGTCTTGCGATGAATTGCTGTTGCGATGAATTGCTGTGCGATGAATTTGTATTGCGATGAATTGCTTGCGATGAATTGCTCGCGATGAATTGCTTGCGATGAATCAGCCTAGAATCGTCGGCGCCTCAGAATTCTGCTTTTTTATTTCCAAATCACGTGCTATTTTTGCATGCAAGAATTTTTTTTATCGCATGCAAGAATTTTCACCAAGAGAACCTTTCGTGTGGGAAAAATAATATATATATTGCAATTGTTCTCCTTTCCCAACTCGTCGTGCCGCCTGTGGCACGACGAGTCGATCACAACCAGTGGCGTTGAATATTCCGCGGCCGAGTCACCAATCTTACGAAATAAATAAGGTTTAAACTTTCTACCTTTAATCTCCTTTTAACAATCTTAAAATTTTGTAGTAGTATTCTTTAAGGATAAATTTAATAGTTATACGTTTTAGGAATAATTTATAAATACAATCTTAAAAAAAAAAAAAAATTTTCTCCTTTTTAAACTTCACAAGAAGAAAACTGAAATGTCACCTTATGTACCCTCTCTGAAATTTATATATGTATATTATACGCGCGTTCATGTATTTTAACTCGGTATAAAATTTCATTGCGATATATTTGCACATCTATTTTTTCCCCCTATATTCTGAAGGATGAGGGCATACATATTCGCTTTGCCCTTCCGTTTGTAACGCAGTAAAAAAGGCGTGGCAGGTACAGGAGTTTATAAATATTTTGGCTCAGAATCACCTCCTGAATCATTTAGCCTATCCGTCCGTCTGTCTGTCTGCCTGTGTATCCGTCAATTCGTCCGTCTGTGGAAATAACAATTGCAGGAGAACTAATAGGTATGCTCATGAAATTTGGTGTGTTATATTCTCTGTTATCCTAGGCTTTTTGTTATCCTACTTTTTATAGGGAATATGAATTAATCCGAGATTATAGCTCAATTTCTCAGCTGGTAGAGTGCATTTAAAGATAAAATTTTTAGCGCGAGTCAACCATCTCAGACGTAAATATATTTCTAAAAATGGGCGTGGTCTGCCCACTGGTGACAGAAACGACGATTATAGGAGAACGAATTGAAGCAGCGTCATAGAAGTTGCCATGAATATTCTCTCCTACGCTACGTAGAGCTCTTCGACTTCGAAAATGGAAAACATCCTACTTCTGCTACGCCTACTTTTTAAGTATATATATGTATATATATACACATACAAAAAACACTACAAATGTATATAATTTACATAGGAGTGACTTGAACGATTCAGTGAATGATTCGCATAAAGATACTGACGACATGTCGTCACTGTTGCGACAGTGTATGAGTGAAAGTATATCAAAGTGTATGTAGAAAGAAATGTATGTACGCATGTATGTATGTGTGTAAATAATTTAAAATAATTTGTATTGAAAATGTCTACTTTGATAAAATTTACATTTACTGGTCCTCACATCTTTTTGTCAGCAAACATTATTAATTTTCTTGAAAACCATACCACTTAGAACCATACGGTTTTTAACATTTTAACAAGAATTTATTGGGATATTTTTCTTAAAGAAACAAAAGTCTTACTTCCGCGTTTTTTCTTTTTTCATCGATTAAACATATGTTTTTACGTTTTTCTATAAATTTCTAGTTTACATCCTCCCGTCTAAACGGCGGGGCCAGCAACCCCGTTCCCATACCATTTTTTTCTTGTCACAACCTAACAAATACAAAAAACCAAAAAAATAATTCTGTCCATCTAGCTTGTTCTAGACGAACCACTGTGCAGCGTCCAGAAAAGACTCCAAGACGTGGACTTCGAGCCAGCACCGTCTGCATAACAATCCTTTAAAAAAAATCCGGCCTTTTTCCTGTAATTTTTCTACCCACGGACATCGGATTTCCTACCTCCTAAACGGCTCACTCGCTAATTTACTTTTCAAAACAATATTTAATCTGGCTTTTCGACTCATAAAAATTTTACGTGCAAGGTAAACACCGCGACATTCACTTCAATGTTCAAAGCAGTAATTATTTCATACCTGAAAACTGATTTTCGCAAACTACAGCCCGTTTTCTGGCCTTGAAAATTTATTTACCATTATATGTGCAAAATTCTATTTATCCATAATTTCGCACATAGTATACCGAAAATATTTTGGCGCGATATCTTCCTTTTTACATACGACCCTTAACAATTTCTTCTCTCCTTGAAGGCTGGTGTAACGGACGAGCGAGATGCCTCCGACAAAGCCAAATACATGGCGATGGTCGAGGAGTACGAGAAACTCCTCACCGTCAAAACATCCACCCCATTGGGCCAGCCGGCGAAAAGAAACCGGTCCCAAACGGATACCACGCAGGTATCCAAGAAGGCCAAGGTTTCAAAGACTTTACCGACTGACCCCAATATACCTAAGGACATACAGCGAGGTGATAAGAGATCACCTGCAGGTCGCCCTTATCGATGCCAACTCCAACAGCGGCAGACGTGTCTGCGAAGAGTGGAGTGAAGTGGAGACCAAACTTTCCGAGCATGTCATGGAGTATGTGCTTGGAAACAAGGGCGGTCCTCTACCTAGCCAAGTTTGGAGATGATGGAGATGACTAGAAGGGTTTGAAGCTCAAACTCATTCCAACTGGGGAAATTCCGAAGAGACCGCGGGGTCGCATTTGGATACCCAAGATGGAATTGGAGGGACAGAAGTTGCTGCAGTACTTGCGACTTCACAATCCGGACGTGCCGATGGACGACTGGCATGTCATCCGAGCGGAAGAGCAGCAGAAATTAAGTACGTCCTACCTTCTCTCCATTAATGAGGAGTGCCTCAGTGTCTTGGAGAGAAAAGACCAAAAATTGAAGTTTGGCATCAGGCCAAAATAAAAATTTTCACCTCCCCTAATAAGGAAGAAGACGATCCAAGTAGGATCGAGAATCCCAGTGAATATCTTGGTAGCATGTCACTGAGTGAGGAAGAGCCTACATACCTCAAACCCTAACAATGAAGCTGGCTCAGATTAATCTGCAGCACTCGAAGTGTGCTACAGATACTCTCATTGTCTTCATGAAGGAGGAAGACATAAATGTTGGGTTGATCCAGGAGCCATGGGTGAGGAACCTGTCTATACAAGGACTCCAAGATAGGCCGTTCCAGCTCTTCTATTGTAAAAATCAAGGTAAACCTAGATCATGCATAATCGCTAAGAAGCACATTAACGTATTTTTGTGTAGTACCGCAATTGCAGTACCGCAGACCTCACTGTTGTGAGATTAGAAAATTCCAGTGGGCGCAATATGTACCTAGCATCTGCGTACATGGCTCACGAGAACCCCTCTCCACCTACTGAAGTACAGGAATTGGTAAGGACTTTAGTGGAAGGGATACCCTGCTTCGGTGGAAGGGATAACCTGCTTCTCGCCTGCGATGCCAACGCAAGGCAAACTCTATGGGGAAGCAGTGAGATAAACCAGAGAGGTGAGTTACTTTTTGATTTCATTTTACAGTATAACTTAAGGATATGTAACAGGAGTAATACTCCTACCTTTGTCTTCCCGAGCTTGGATAGATTCATTGGGTTGGAAGAGGTGCTGGATCTCACGCTTGTCAGTCCGAATGCCGGAGAGATGGTGAAATATTGGAATGTGTCTGAGAGGATATTTTCGGATCACGCTTTGATACTCTTCAATGTCGGAATTAATCCCGATCCGCCTCTGGTACATAGGAATCCCAGGAGGATTGATTGGCGTGCTTTTAGAGGCTCTATTTACTCTAATTTAAATTCTACGGTTCCAAACCAAAATCTCAGTCGAGAAGAATTGGACAAGTATAGTGCGATCCTGGAGGGAACCTTCAGAAAGGCCTTCGAAGTCGCATGTCTAATCTCTCGTAGCAAAAAGAAATTTCCACCCTGGTGGCCTGAAGAACTCGCACAGCTCAGAAAGATGACGCGTAAGATCTTCAATATCTACCACAAACACAGCTTCTGGCCACCATATAAGGATTGTCTAAGAGAGTACAAGAAGGCAATCAGAAACAAGACACCTGAAAGACTTATTGCGAGAACCTGAGGGGCGTTAATGCGATGTCCAGACCCAGCAAAATTCTTTCCAAGGAACATACCTGTCCTACCCTCATAGCCAGAAATGACGGTTCTTGGACAGACAGCCCGCAAGAAACCCTAGAAATACTCATGAACGAGCACTTTCCAGGGAATTACATAGAAGAAACTATGCAGGAACCACTAATACAGGATGAGAAAAGTGGCAATTAGTCACTCCGTCGCTCCGTCTTGGCAATTAGTGGACAGCATTATTTCAAGGGAGAAGATTTTATGGGCTCTTAAAAGCTTCGACCCTTATAAATCCCCGGGATTGGATGGTATCCTCCCAGTAATGCTATGGAATACTAGAGAGACTATCATTCCATGGTTAACAGCCCTATATAAAAACAGCATAGCTCTCAACAATGTACCCAAAAATTGGAAACAAGTGAGAGTAATTTTCATTTCGAAGGTTGGTAGAAAAGGACATGCATCTGCCGAAGACTTCCGTCCTATCAGCCTGTCCTCCTTTGTGTTGAAGAAACTAGTAAGAATTATTGATCTTCACATTCGGCAAAGAATAGTCGGCGGGAGGTTATCTAGTTCGCAACATGCTTACCTCAAAGGAAGATCAGTGGAAACAGCACTGCATGAGGTTGTTGCACATATAGAAAGGACCCTATATTATAAACAATTCACGCTAGGAGCCTTTCTTGACATTGAAGGGGCATTTAACAACATTCACTCTGATGCTATTATAAACTCCTTGCAACGTCTGGGCGTTGAAAAAGAACATGGATTAAAACCATGCTATGTACAAGGAGTATCATATCCAGTCTGGGTACATCTCATGTCCGGCGATCAGTAAGTAGGGGAACGCTCCAAGGTGGTGTGCTGTCTCCCCTACTTTGGATAATCGTGCTAAATGTCCTTCTCGCAGCTCTTGATCAAGAGGGGATCGAAGTTGTTGCGTACGCTGACGACGTGGTAATACTTATATCAGACCTTTTTCTCGGCACTATCAGTGAGGCGATGGAGAGGGCGCTAAGAATATTAAGTACATGGGCACAAAACTGCGGATTGTCAGTCAATCCAAGAAGAAACTGAACTTGTGCTCTTTACCACGAAGACAAAAATTCCTCCATTTAACATGCCAAAGCTAAATGGACAACCACTTCAACTTTCACTTAAGGCTAAGTACTTGGGACTAGTAATTGACTCGAAACTTAGCTGAAAGGAAAATATAGAATCCAGAGTGAGGAAGGCAAGCATTTCCCTCTATACCTGTAGTAGAACGTTCGGCCAGAGATGGGGGCTAAAACCAGATATTGTACGACGGTGGTACAAATTGGTTCTTCGGCCTATTCTGGGCCATTGTATGGTGGCCGGCCTTGTCTAAAGCCTATAACGTGACAAAACTGGGGAAAATACAGAGAACGGCAGGTTTATGCGTTACAGGAGCAATGCGCTCTACAGCATCTGCCGCACTCAACGTTATCTTACATCTTTTACCCATTGATATCTAGCTGAAAACCGAGGCATCATACGCCGCTCTAAAACTCAGAGGCGGGCTTGTGGAAAGCTAGATCATATGGGCATAGCTCTATCCTGAATTCATTACTTCATCAGGTAGTGGCAGTCAGGACAGACTATACAACTCAAGCAATACTTCCAGAGCGTCACTTCGCACAATTTTCCCGGACAGAGAAGATTGGAGAGGTGGTTTTCACCCTGGAGGAAATTCCTATAGGATATACACTGACGGCTCCAAGATGAGTACAGGAGTCGGGGCGGGAGTTTACTCTGCTGATCTCAATCTGACAGAGGCGTATAGGCTCCCAGATTACGCGTCCGTATTCCAAGCGGAAACTTTCGCGATACTGCAAGCCTGTACGCTGGTAAGAAACAGCGAACTTGAATCAAGGGATGTGGTAATTTTCTCTGATAGCAAGGCTGCTATCAAGGCTGTTAGCGCTCCAACAGTAGAGAAGAACTTCTCCATGTAGAGAAGAACTTAATCATCTTGGCAGCAGCTCAACCGTCTCCTTAGTTGGTGTTCCGGGGCACTCGTGCATAACTGGAAATGAGACGGCTGATCAACTGGCAAGAAAGGGCTCACAATTAGAAAGAAAGACCTGTAAGACCAATAAGAAAGACCTGCATAATCAATTTTAAGCTTGGCCAATAAAAAATTAGGTTCGTTGCAAGAGTGCAACATATCCAGAGAAATATGGCCACGATACAATCTCAGTAGAACAATGGACTTGTTGAGGATGTCTAGACATGACATCTCACGGGTGGTCTTTGTCAGTACTGGACACTAGCCCATTGGGAGACATGCCAGCAGACTTGGAATTTCACACAACGTGGGATGCAGCAGCTGCCAAGACCCCAGAGTTATGGACTTGGTAGAACATTTACTATGCCAATGCCCTGCCCTAGCACGGACTAGATTTTCAGAAACAGGGAAGATGTTTCCGGAAAACTTGAAGTTGTATACACAAGTTTCTGTAATATCACTACTACGTATCAATAAATTTTCCAGGAGGTCCTGGGCAGCCACGTGTACAACTACTACTACTAAAAGGTTGGCTACCTATAGTGTAATACAACCGGGCGTAAATTTCACGGCGCGTAAATCGCGTTCTGTCTGACGTCCACTTTAGCAGAACAGAATATTTATTGTGGTTGTGTGTGTGGTTCTTGTAAACAAGGAAAAAAAAGAAGAACAAGCAAGCGACCAAATTAGAAATAGAGCAGTCGCTGCGACTAAATTCGCATAACTCGAGTTAACTCGAAATTTTATTTTTTTCTCGTTTCCCATAAGAACCAATGTAATTTTGACAGCGACTACACCTTTTCCAATGGTAGTTCAGAAAGCGTCGAATTTATTTTAGAAATGGTCATTTTTATTTTAGAAACCGTCAAATGTATTTCAGAAATCGTCATTTGTATTTCAGAAATCGGTTTTTGTATTTCAGAAACTATCTAAATGTAGTTCAGAAATTATCAAATGCAGTTCAGAAACTGTCAAATGTAGTTCAGAAACTATCAAATGTAGTTCAGAAACTATCATATGTAGTTCGGAAAATTTGAATTGTATAGGGTGTTTGTTTTCGGTGGGCCTATTGATGAGCAAATTTTCAAAATTCCTGTGTATATGCGTATGTAGAAAGGAAACACCATTAACACTCACATGAACAGTAACTACCTGGGTAAATATTGCAGTTTTTGCTCGTAAATATCTCGGGCATTTAATTTTTTATTAAAATTTTGCTCCGACTCAGTGACTAAATTTTTGTTTTCTACAAGAATAGCTAAAAATCATTTCGAAAATATATTTTTTTCCGCTTTTTTTCGGCAATTTTTCGATTTTTCCCTTAAAGCGAACAGTAACTACCCGGGTAAATAAATGTATTTTTCATCCAATTTTGCCAACTCATATGTTGTTAATATCTCGAATGTATAAAATAATAACAAAATCAATGTAATTATTAAAATTAAATTACTAAAATTATAGTTTTAGAATACAAAGTAGATTTTAAAATAGGTGTAAAAGGTGTGAATGACAATTAAATCCTAAGCATTTTTCATGAAAAAAGAACACTCAGTTTAATTTTATTTTTACTTTATTATAAATGAAATTTCGTATATTAATTTAAACTATTCAATTATTCTTAAACTATTTACTATAAGTCACTTCATAAATAATTTTACGACATATAGCAATTCTGGCCTTTATTATTTATGTCACTTCATAAATAGTTTTACGACATATAGCAATTCTGGCCTTTAGTTTCTGTAAGGCGCTATGCTCTACACAAACTGATTTCTGACATTTGCGTAAAATGTGACGTAAGTAAATCGCTTCCTTCGATTTTCGCTGTAGCACACATGTGTAACACCCGCTTGCATCATATTCTTCGCGGCTATCAATTATAAACTCCCCATTATCTCGCTCTTTTCTGATCGGCTTTCCCAAAATCGCAATCGTTCTGTGTCCTTTGTCTTATTACGGAAATGCAGAGTTTCTCACCGAGACGTTGGGGAACAGTGCGTCGCCCACTCTCTCTCATGGATACAGAGCTTGCTGAGTTAATTTCATGGAATATAATATGGGCAGTAAGCGCTAATATGTCAAGCATATTATTGAAAACTGCCAAAGGCCATCGATTTCCGTTTGCTTGTATATTGCTTGAGCATTAGGCCATATTATCGACTCCTGCTTTTGTGACGTTAAAGGAATGGATAATTTATGGCTTATTTTTTGGTCCAGAGATGTCTGCAGTTCGGTAAAATGATGACAACAAAACAACACCCCTTCCTTTTTCGGGATATAGGAGCACAATATAACATTTTGTCTAAAGCCAAATAGCCAAATGATTATTCTGCTCTGCCTTTTGTTGTCTTTTGTTCTGATGGATCCGTTAAATAGGACTTACTTTTCTTTAGTGTTCCGAACAGAGATCCCCAATACAGCAGTTTCTTGGCGAGTGAGAGCTATATAAAGAAGTTGTCAGTTGTTACATTACGATGAAGGTCTCTTCTCATATGAAAGCCTAAAGAAATATAATACGGGTTACAATTGCTGCCTAAACAAAAAAATATTTTTATTTACCTTGCAACAGACTGTTCAAAAAGAATTTTAAAATGCTCCAGGGCTTTAGTTCGTTCTTTTGGTCTGTTTACTTTATGAAATTGGATAGAAAAATGAGCTATGAAATTGCTATGAACTCTATCCAGAAAATAGAACCTCGGACAAGCCATAAACGGTTAGAGTCGCCATCGGAACGAGTTATCACAGAGTTCTTAATTATCCTAACTGGAAAAATTGCAGTCCTATGAAATTTTTTTCAATTTGTGAAACAGGTATACACGCGGATGTCTGGGATTCCCCATTGCTTTAATTACCAAACAACAGGTTAGGATCATAAGGATCCGAAAAATATTTCAGCACACTGCTGCTAGAAATGCAATTAGACAATGTAGAAACAAGTATACAATGATAATTTCCTTCGATTTTATTCAAAATGCTTACATATCACTTTTCTCTACCCGGGTAGTTACTGTTCACCAGAGGAGTGAAAATTTGCTGTTCATGTGAGTGTTAAATATTTGCTATTTCATAGGATTTATTGTTTTATATAATTTACAACATTGTTATAACAGCAACATTCTTATATAATTAACAACATAGGTGTATTGCCAGATAGAAAGATGAAGAGATTCATTCAGAGCTTTGCCACTGTCCTGCCACTTTCACAGGATAACAGTCGCGTTCCATTCATTGGCAGTGGCAGCGTACATTACATACGAGCAGTAAACCTATGTTGTTAATTATATAAGAATATTGCTGTTATAACAATGTTGTAAATTATATTGTATAAAACAATAAATCCTATGGAATAGCAAATATTCAGTGGTGTTTCCTTTCTACATACGCATATACACAGGAATTTTAAAAATTAGCTCATCAATAGGCCCACCAAAAACAAACACCCTATACAATTAAAATTTTCCGAACTACATCTGATAGTTTCTGAACTACATTTGATAGCTTCTGAACTACATTTGACAGTTTCTGAAATACATTTGATAATTTCTGAACTACATTTGATAGTTTCTGAACTACATTTTATAGTTTCTGAAATACAAATGAAAATTTCTAAAATACATTTGACGGTTTCTGAAATAAAAATGACCATTTCTGAAATAAAAATTACGATTTCTAAAATACATTTGACGCTTTCTGAACTACAATTGGAAGGTGTAGACGCCAGCGACTTGACTGTGTTCAGGCTTTTAGTGTTTGTAGGCAAAATAGCTATCAAAAATAGCTTGGCAAAAAACTTCACTGTTGTGACTTTTTAATGAACTGTATAGGTTTTCTCCACACAAAATAGAAAACCCATGTTTTATCCAGGTTTCTATCGAGGTTATGGGGAAATTTAAAGAATTTCCCACTTGTAGAATGAAATCAACCGAGAAAAGTCATAGTATGTGCTTGCTAAAATCGAACAAAAAAGACCGCGAAAAGTGCAAATAAAAACTCTGAAAAAGTTGAAGCTGTTTTAAGTTTTTGTAATTTGATGTCAAATAGTTTTTGACGTTTAAAAATTTCCCATCGTCTTTTTAATTAACTGAAAATCCAGTTTATTAAAAAAAAAACACAGCTACAAAGAAAAGAAGAAACAAAGAAAATTTGGAGAAAAATTTAAGTCAAATTCTTCGATTGCTATATAGTATTCGAACACGAGCGTACTGCTTTCATGAAGCGTAAGTTTGACTGACTGGTGTGTACTTACCTACCCAGTTTTAAAAACTTTTTTTTTATTATGCAGAACAATGCATTGAAAACCTTTCTATGATTGAAACGCATTATACAGTGGAAAAATGGGTTTTGATTTTTTACTTTTGATAAACTTTTCGAATAAAATTCCCCTATGTGCTGCGTATGGATAAAACCCAACATTCAGGGATATTTTTTTCAAATTCCTGCTTGTAGTGCCCAATAATGTAATCATGGGCAGCAAAAGCTTTTGTTTTAAGTGGCATATCCCTTAAGTAGTTTGTAAACAGTTTTTTATATCTTTTTTCTGAGCAGTCGGGGTAGCCCCTATAAGTACACGCCGGGTTATCCATTATTAACCCAGTATGTATTTATGCACCCTGTAGTTATGTATGTACTTATATTTATGTATGTATATGTATATAGTATGTTATGTACGAAATTAAAAATTCACGTAAGAAAGTTTTGTCGCAATGTAATTGTATTTTTTAGAGGTTATATATGCGTATGTGTATGTATGTATGTATTTTAGAGTTCTAATTATAAATAAGTAAAAAGAATTATTACTGGTTACATATCGATAAAAACGGTCAACCGTATTTGTTTTGACAAGGATTAAACACAAGAGTTAAATAACTAAACATCGTTAACAATTCACGAAATTTTTGACGAAAAAATTAGATCGAATTAATTAAAGAAATTAGCAAACACTTACAAAGGTTTGAAGTTAACTAAAAATTAAAAAAAAAACAAATATTTTTATAAATGTCTTACTAGTTGGATTTATATCTATCATAGATATATGTATGTTACTAGTTTGCTACAATATATTGTGTATATATAAAATGTTGCGTATTAAAAATATTTTTAAAAAATAGTTAGAAAAGTTATATTCCTTGTTGCGATTAAATATTTGTTAAAATCCTTTGTAATCCTGAGCCCACAATGTAATAATTTTTATGGATTCAGTTTTTAATTCTAGCGCTATAAAACTTTTTCGTTTTAAATATAATTGGATTTACGATTTTTTTTTTATTTAAGGATTGTGTTTGAACGTTAACGTTTTTTCGTTAAGTTTAGAAGAAATGTATATATACTGGAAACAGATCATATCAAATTCAATCAGTCCTTTAGTCAATTACAACTCTGGCCAATAGTATACCGCGTTTGCTCAGCCATAACCTACAGAAATGTACGGAAAAGATAATACCAAAGTAAGTAATTTTACAAAGAAGAAGTAGCCGTCGCTAAAATCAAACGGAGTAATTAGCGATAGTTGTGCTCTTTTTTTCCAAAAAATTGCTCTTGTTCTCCAGCACAGACTATAAAATTAATAACTTCGCTCGGTTCGTTTTTAGGAGAAGAGGGATCATTTGTTAATAACAGTTACGTTGCTTTCTTTTTCAGATTTGGATTATGCGAATCTGTGAAGCAGAAGATTTATAAGTTTCAATGTGAGTAAAGCTCTCCTCTTGCTTCATCTTGCAATGCGCCAGTTAATTGCCATGACGTTATGCAGGCCATTAACGTTACAACTTCGTGTGTGATCAAAAGATCAAAAAATTTTATCTTCATCCGCTTATTGGTACAACTCACCACTACACCCTCACTGACAACAACAATTTACGGGTGAGTTATTCAAGTTGTACGAAAAATTGCAACGTTAGTAGCCTGCTTTGGAATCAATGTTAGGACAGTTTCACTTCAGAGGAAAATTTTATCATACCAAACAAAATACATCCAAAAAGATAATCCAAATCCGAGATCGAAGAAACGTAGCTAATAGTTATCTCAACATACCCAAGTCCAGCTCCCAACAACAACGACAAAACATTCGACAATATAAGAGAATAAAGAACCTCACGCGAGAAAATCGAATTCTTGCCGATGCGCGTCAAACGAATGGAGTAACCGCTACTTTTTTTTTTATTTCGATGCTCGAATTTCCAATCCCTGTACAAATGCAAGACAGTTTTATGTTAAGATTTATGAAGATTGAGGTACGAACAGCTCAACTTACTTTGGCGGCTGCTGATCGGGCCGACTATTCCATTCTTCTAACCATTCTGTGTCCTTCTGAGTTTCTCCATCCTGAAAAAATTTATTACAATACCTCGTATAACAGTACAAAAAACGAATCATCACTTACTTTATTCCAATAATTAATATAGACATTTTTTAGCTCTTCACCCGGACAGAGTTCAGTATTTGGACTATTTGGAGGAGACTTGGGGCTGAAATGAAAGAATTGTTTTAAAATTTTTAAGAAATATGGGAAAGCTTTCCATTAATTTTACATGTTATTAAACAATTTGTTAATAGTATTGTTTTATTAGATTTTACCTGTCCCTCGGTGTATCGCGTCTGGAGCTGGCTAATGATACAACACGGCTAGATTGATTCGACTCACGTTGTGCTTCACGCAATAAACGCAAATACTCCTCGCCCGATGAGAACGGCAGGGGCGTGATTCTGTCGGGACTTTTAACCCCAGCCAGGGCAGCAGCAGTACTTAACTCAATCCAAGATTCTAGAAAAGAAACGCAAAAGTACATTGATTAGTAATTAAAAGAATGATAAAACGACGGAGAGTACAATTTATATGTCATAAATAAATAATGTTATTTGCCATCAACAAATTCAGTTGAATTACAAATTCAGTTCAATTTATAACAAATAACAGTTATAAATAATATTTTTTGTTGTTTCCTTCTCATTGATAAGCCTTCCTGGTACGAAGTAAAGGAAGTATTGTAATCACGAACAATTTCCAATTCCAGATTTCAGCGGAAATATGTATACATTTTGACCATTCCTGAATCCTTTTTGACTAGTTTCCGATTTAGGATTTTTTATTTACTATATTATATTTTTTTATTTTGGTTACAATCGGTTATGCCAAAGGCAGTGACGTAGCGATGGGGGGAAAAGTCCGCCCTGGGTGACACCATTTTTGTGGGTGACACCCGAGCAAACTAAGAATAAGCAGCGCAAAAATAATTTTTTTAGTATTTCAAAATCAATTATTATGTATTTAGTAACAATGGAAACTAATTTTAAACCCAGCTTATAGTCCAAAGGGGTTTCTGGTCGGGGACCAGAAAAATTAACAGTACAGGTTTTTATTAATAATATCATAAAATTTGTTTTACATTTTTAAACTTCTCACCGATTACTAATTTTAACTTTTTAGAACTTCCAACTACTTAAAAGTAATTTACAAAACATTTCCTTGAAACTAATGTCGTTGTATCTTCTTGGCCACATCATCATGGGGAACTTCTACTCTCCATGTCACATCCCATTATCTTTATGAAATACATACATACATGGGAGACAGTCAAAATCCCGAATTACAAAATCCCGAAACGACAAAATCCCGAAAAATTTTAAAATCCCAAAACGACAAAATCCCGAAACGACAAAATGCCGAAAAATTTTGAATACCGAAATGAGAAATCCCGACAATCACGAAATAAAATTTTTAATTAATAAAGAAATGACATTTAAGTCACAATTTTTTCCAATTCGAAGCACGCGCCTACTTGCCTTTTTTTTACAATGGCAGAAAAGCAAAGTTGTAATATCGAGAAAAGTTTGAAGAGGCAGCTGAAAAAGCAATAGCATCTATAAAGCAATGGTTTAACTCTGTGGCACTTAGCTAGGCAGATCATAAAACGGAGGCAGCTTTGATCAGCAGTAGAAAGGCGGTCGAGACGATAAATATCAGGGTGGGCAATTGTATCATAACGTCTAAGCCCTATGTTAAATACTTAGTCGTCATTCTTGATCATCGAATGACGTTTAAATGGCACCTAGAATACGCGCAAAGTAAAGCAGCGACTACCACAGAGTCTCTTTAAAGATTGATGCCATGGTCCTAGACAACGAGAAGGCAACTGTTAGCAGGTTAACTGTTATCACGTCTATTTTATTGTATACTGCTCCAATACGGATAGATGCGCTTAGTAAAGAAAGCTATGCGCGCGGCGTAAGAGCTACATATCGGCGGGTGGCGATCCGAGTATGTTGTGCATTTCGCACTATTTCAGAGATCGCTGCTCTTGTCCTTGGTGGATTATATCCGTTGGTCTTGCTAGGAAAAGAGTCAGTTTTAAGAAGAGGCATAGCCAGCACCCAGACTCCCGAGAAGCAAATGTGTCTCACAACAGAAGAGAACGCATTAGTATTCGGCAGGGGTTAACAGACGAATGGCAACATGCAACAGACGGAAGGTGGACGAAATATGGCGAATAGGCAGGAAATATGGCGCATTCGATTTCCATATGACGCAGCTATTGAGTGGGCATGGATGCTTAAAATTTTATCTGCATAGATTTGGATATAAGCAGAATCCTTATTGTGACCATTGTGGAGCAGCGACAGTCGAATATGCGTAGCATCAAAGAATATACATACAGTATACAGAATGCGCATCTCATATAAGCGAAATTTTTCCTTACGGGTTCCAATATCAGGACCCAAACTTCAATTTCTATGGCGGCTCTCTCGCATATCGCTACTCATTCTTCTTTCAATTTATATGACAAATCTCTCACACATAGCTACCCTCTCTCACTATTCTCTGTGTATAGTCAATCATGCAGCAATATGTGTATGCACGCAGGCGCACACTTCTATAAAAATTACGATTCTCTCACAGCCTCCAAAACAAAATTCATATGACGACACAAGCTTTGCCATTTATATTGCGACTCTCTCGCACATTTCAGATAACTACGCGTGCTTACACTTTTTATCGCGGTCACTCACGCAATGGTTACCTGCTGTTGTGTCTCGCTCAACACATACGCATATTCGTTTTCTTGATGCAATCGCAAAATCTAAAAACTGCAACGGCGATTTTTGCATAGACACCTTGAGTATTTATTTTTAGAGGGAACAATCTGTTTGATATCTTCGAATAAATAATTAATTAAAATTTTTTAATTAATAATAATAATAACAATTCTTAATTAATAATAAGAATTAATAATCTTCGATTAATAATTTTTTTTTTAACTTTTTCTAACTTTTAACTTTTAAAGTATTTTAAGAAAACATAATCTTGAAACTATTGTCGTTTCTATCTACTTGGCACATCATCATGGGGGACTTCTATCTTCTTTTTACCTACATCTAATTAAACCAATTTCTTACCAGACTTTAATTTTCATTATTTGCCCTAAAAAGAAAGAAGCCAGAAGAAGCCTCCAAAACAGAATTCATATGACGACTCAAGCTTTACCATTTCTATAGCGACTCTCTCGTACAATTCATACCACTACTCGTGCGTACAATTTTTATCTCCAGTCTCTCACACAATTAATATGGCGAACCGCTCTCACGTATGATTTTCTAGTGAGGTTTGTGTTCATATTGGTTGATGTGTGTACTCACACTAGCAAAATTTTCGTTTTTTTCACAGCCTCTAGAAACCTCCTCCTTCTCCCTCTCTAAAAGAATAACAAAACAATTTACTCTCGGGCAGACTCAATACATTTACACATATGTAGATGTGTGCTTCTAGCATTAAGATCTCTTTCTCTCTCCTGTTCTTTGTTTCCTCTTATGCATGCTTCCCTCCCGCATCAGGAAGCTCTCGGGAAAAATTAAATTTAGCTTATATGAGATGCGCATTCTTTATACTTTATATTCTTTGGTAGCATGTATTCTTCTTTTGTCCCATCAAGAATACCGAAGCGAACTAGAAAGTACGGTTGGTAGTCATTTAACGCAGGAAAATCTGATAGCCATCATGCTTGAAGATACGAAATATTGGGATGCTGTAAGCCGCTTCTGTCTCTGCGCCTTAGTCATGACGGAGCAGAGAAGATTCGAGCAGCGCAGTAGAGCTTTCGAGAGGCGAAGGCCAAGTCAAGAAGAACGAGTTGACAGCGACAATGTCCGAGACGTACAGAATCACTTACACTAGGGGTGGGTAGGGACCTCCTGAAATCATTAGATTTCAAACTTTTCCGGGGTAACAGATCAGAGAACAGACAACGTCCCGACTCCGACTAAGAATATGCAATGACATATAACCCTCTTCGTGAAGTAATATTTGAGCGGCGGTTCCACGAGGGTGTAGGGTATGGGTACCCTAAAAGTGGGTTAAAGTCCCACACATAAGGCTTTTGATGCTTTTCCCTTGCTTTATAAAAAAAAAAACAGAGCAAAAGTAAACCTTTTAAGTCCTTATGCGAAGATACTAATTCCATTTTAGGGGGTGGTGCGTATTGTAATGTGCATGGTACAGCGTCGTGTGCAAGAAAGTTGTCCTCTGCTCTCACGGCAGTTGTTGGCATTCTTTTCCCACATCAACCGGAGAGCAGAAGACACCGTTCACCTAATAACGTGTATAGCGAAATAAATATTTCACTCGAGGAAGTAATCTCTGCTGCTAGGCACATTGCGTCGAAAAAAGCTCCAGGACCGGACAACGTACCAAACATAGTAATTAAGCAACTTATATTTAGCTTCCCATATTTTTTTGCCCAGTTAATGGACCAGTGCTTGAGACGAGGAATTTTTCCTGAAATCTGGAAAGTGCAGAAGCTCGTTTTACTGCCAAAACCAGGTAGATCGCCAGGAAAATCTTCATCTTATCTTCCAATATGTTTAATTAATGCAGTAGGAAAACCTTTCGAGAGAATAATATATGAGCGGCTTCTTCCATTCGCTGACGAATCAGGGGTATTGGCAGAAACCAGTATGGATTCAGAAGTGGACTACGATTGACGCTGTAGTCGAGGTTCCAGATGGAAAGGTGAAACTAAGGAGTATTGTGCCGTGATCACACTGGATATAAAAAACGCCTTCAATACAGCTAACTATGATCGTATCCTGCAAGACCTAGTCGATAAGATTGTTCCGGGTTACCTTCTGAAGATTATTACCAGCTACCTCAGTGCAAGGACGTTAATTTATGATACCGAAAACGGTCCCCAAAGATACAAAAACGGGAGGCGATATGGTCCCAGTCACTAAAAGTTAAAACAAAGAGAATACAGTTCGAGAGGGTGCAGCATCTAAGTGCTCTGAGAGTTACTAGCACTTTTCGAACAGCTTCTGACGAAGCAGCATTCATTACAGCGGGCATGATGCCCATAAAGTTTATGACTGATGAGGCTCAACGATGCTACCCTAGATACTCGGAATTCCTCTGGATCCCAAATGTGAGAGAAATCTATCGTTGGAGAGATAAGAAACGCGCTGGGATAGTTCAAGCAAGGGACGCTGGACATATACTCTTATCCCGAATATTAGAAAATGAATCTCCCGAAAGCATGAAGAGTTAAATTACTATCTCACGCAGTTCCTAACGGGTCATGGTGCGTTCCGCAGTAGTTTACTTCGTTTTGGTAACGATAATTCTCCGTTCTGCCCATTGTGCCAAACTCAAACTGAAGATTCGCGGCATGTATTCTTTGAATGCCCACGATTTAATTTACAAAGGGATCTGCTGCAAGCAATTAAAGTATGCCCAGAATCTATTGTGGATGGCATGCTGAAATCAGAGAAAGTGTGGCAAGCTGTAACTGAGATGTCTGCGCAAATATGTATATGTGATACTAAGGATTGCAGAGAGAGCCAGAAGATCAGCGGACTGTTCGCTACTTCGGGAAAACTATACGACGTAAAGGGTCTTAACAAACATTGACCGACTTTTTGACCAAACATACGCCTGACGATTGAGCTGCAAGGCTCCCTCTGCCTCCCGATGTAATACTTAACGGTAGTTCCGGGAGCAGAGTTAGTCTTGGGAGAGGTGGTTTTAGCGGGTTAAAGTCCCGCACTTTGGCTCTTTGATGCTCTCCACCTCATGAAAAAAAAAACACACACACACACATGGGACACACAAAGTGTATCTTAGGCTGTTAAGCAAAGTTTATGTTTCGTATTGAGCTATATTAACTAAAATCTGTTTTTCTTATCGCGGCAACATTTTATCCCGCGCAACATTCGTTCTTGATCAGTCTGTCTTTATCAGATTTTGTGGAATTGAAACTGAAAATACATTTGTTACTGTGAATTAGTACGAATAATTGCTGGTGACTGCATACTTTTAGGCCCCCTCTTAGCTTCAACAGGCAGGAGCGGCGCCAGAGCCTGGAGAGGCCGATTATAATCTTGGGGCGATTATAAAAAAAAAAAAATTATGAGCTTGACGTTGGATGGCGGGATTGATCCTATCAGGCGAAGTACGCGAGTCGCACATCTCTCGCCGGAGAGATTGGTGTCTAAGACGAGTATAGGAAGATCGAACTCGTCTTCGCCGTGCATAGAACACTAACAGGAATGTGAGTTAAATTAATATGCTGATGAAGCGATCATAAACACGACCAAAATTCGCGAAGAGGCAAAAAGAGCAGTGCAGATGAGTGTGTTCTCAAATGCAGAGTGATCTCGGCAATAAAATAAATGACCTGGTGCTCATGATGGGTGGAGGCAGGCGCTCCATTCATCTAATGAGCCAATGAGGGATCTTGAGGGATCCGAAATAGCTGCTTGGCATAAAAAAGCAGCAACTCTCTTTCAAGCGGGAATTAAATCACGTCAAGTACGCAAACATCGCCTATAATAAGGCCTATGGCGGACGATAGTACTACACAGAGGACTAGAGATGGTGATGGGCATATAATAAAACTGACTAAGCCTAAAAAGAAGAAGTTGGCGGCAGCGGTGAGGCAGAACGCTTTGCCGTCTGACGGGGACAACCAGTTATCCTATGAACAAATGGCTGCAAGGGCTGACAGTGGACAAAAGTTCAGGCTAAGAGCACATCCATAGGTCGCCCTAAAGAAGAGGCGCTAATAATACAAGCCGCTGCAGGAAAAACAAACGTAGAAATAATGCGATGTGTCAAAGCGGATCCCAAGTTAAAAGCTGTTTGCCAGATGGTTACGGCTATTAGAAAAACAAAGAAAAGAGACCTGTTAATACAATTCGATAAATACAAAGATTGTCCAGCGGAGGAGCTTAAAAACACGGTAAAAGAAGCACTAAGGAATGCAGCTAACGTGCGCGCGTTGACTTATTGAAACGAGACAGAACAAGAAACTCAGAGACTTATGAGAATAAAAGGCAAAATTATCGAGTTAAACGAAAGCGACTGAAAAAAGCAATTCGTGAAAGTAAAAATAAATGTTTTCTGGAGCTATGCGGAAGGGAGGCAGAGGTCCCTTTGGCACCGCCTAAAAATTAGTGCTAAAGAAATTCAAGTAGAATTCACAAATAAGTTGTACTCAAAAGCTAGGTGTAATTGTTAAACATCCTGAGCAGAGATGATTTCAAAGAGTATTTTGGGAAGATTATAGCATCACGGATATCCCTCCAGTAACTGAACGCGAAGTGCTGGAAGCTGACGAGACGGCTGTGACGAGAGGCATGCAAATGTTCCAGGAGGTATTTAATATATGTTTAAGTTAAAGAACCTTTGCAAACAATGGAAAATGTGGCGTTTGGTGTTGCTACCAAAAAAGACTGTACCATATGGGCCTGGGGATTATCGCCCTTTATGTATGTGTGAGGGTAAAAGCCGGTATACCTCGTTTTCACCATAGTTTTCAACAATGACCACGCACTCGCATCTTTAATTTATAAATTTATTTAAATTTTAATTTCTAATTTATAATAATGAATTTAAAATAAGAATGTAATAGAGTTAAGATAATGTAGTAAGTAATGTAGTAGTTTAAAAGCGTGATCATGATCACCCTGTGAGAATAACAATAGTCAGTATAAGAAAACAGCTGATCTCGAGAGTCTCGAAACACTCTCGCGAGGCTCAAACAGGACAAACCATGAGGTTATGAAAACAGTGAAACGATTGAAGTCAAGTTAGTCAAGCGACGGCGGTCAAACAGGTAAGATCGGTGAACTGCGCAGAAGATCTCCGAGTGGACGAAACAGGAACGTGAGCAACAGACGAAGAGCGAGCCGGGCCTAGTAGGTCGTCGGTACGTTACAACGACAGAACAAAGAGCGAGCCGGGCCTAGTAGGTCGTCGTCGGTACGTTAAAACAACAAGGACAACAACAGACAGAGAACGAACTGGGCAATTTTTTTTTTATACAAAGAGTGCCGGCGGAAATCAGTGCGATAGTGACTAAGACTCAAATTAATTTAAGAATAGGAAAAATTTAATAACGTGAGTAAAAGAAAAGAAACAGTGTTTTTGTCTTCCCCGGTCCTCTGCAAATAAACAAATTTTCTGTCGCGAACCCTGGACATCCGGTGAGCATATCCGGAGCCAAGAACGGTTCGTCACATATGCTGGATCCGGCTGTAAAAATTTTTGAGCATGTGCTCAAGGAACGAGTGGAGACGTCTTTCGGCGATCGCCTTTCAACGATGCAATATGGCTTCAGAAAAGGCAGGTCGACAATTCATACGTTAAGCTTTCCTTAGCATAGCATTCAAAGCGATACAGGGTTCGCGTTGGAGGAGGGCACAAAGAATACTGTCTGATCCTCACACTGGATATCAGAAATGCTTTTAACTCAGCAAATTGGCGAGAAATCCTAAAAGCACTTAGAAATTTATAAGTGCCAAGTTACTTGTGCGATATTACGTGAAGTTACTTTTACGATAGAGTACTAATTTATCAAACAGAATGTGGCACAAAGAAGCATCTACTTAGAGGGGGTGTACCACAGGGCTCAATATTAGGTCCGCTACTCTGGAATATCATGTATAATGGGGTTCTTGAACTGAATATCCCGCCCGGCGCCAAAATAGTCGGCTTTGCATACGACATTTCTGTGATGGTGGTAGCGAAAACCCTAGGCGACCTGGTGAACATCGTAAATCTCACCGTAAAGGTAATTCGAATTTGGCTAGCTTCAATTGGACTTAAACTAGCTGAGGAGAAAACTGAGGCGGTTTTAATCAGTAGCAAGAAGACGGTAGAGACGGTCAGCATAACTGTGGGAGATAATATAAGAAAATCGAAGCCGTATAATAAATATCTTAGCGTTATGATTGACCACAAATGTCATTTAAACCACACTTGGATTATATACAGCGGATTATATACAGCACTATTTAGGCTCATGATTAACGGCAGAGGCCCTAACAACAGAGGAGGCAATTGTTGGCGGGAGTGGTAAAATCTGTTATTTTATACGGAGCCCCGGCAGAGTTGGGCATTAACTAGTTAAATCTTCAACTAGTTATCGTTAAAGTTACTTTAACTTCGTTACTTTTAACGAAGTCCTCGTTACTCTAAAGTAACTAGTTACTTTGCTATCATTAAAAGTTACTTTGAGTAACGAAGTAACGAAGAAGTAACGACGTTAACTGAAAGTAACGAAGAAGTAACGACGTTAACTCGGAGTAACGAAGTTACTTTCGATACTTTTGTTCGCGTTAAAGTAACGCGTTACTTTGCTATCGTTAAAAGTTACTCTGAGTTACGAAAAAGTAACGACGTTAACTGAAAGTAACGAAGAAGTAACGACGTTAACTGAGAGTAACGACGTTACTTTCTCAGTTACTTTTGCTCACGTTAATTTAACGGCGTTACTTTTCAGTTAAAGTTACTCAAGTAACGCCACGCAAAGTACGCGTTACTTTTTTCGAATTTAGTTACTTTTTGTAGTTTCACCAAAGGAGTGAAAATTTGGGTGAAAATTTTTTTGTTTATACAAAAAATATTTTATTGCGCCAATCGATAGGAAATATCATGAAACGGATTTTGGACATGGTGGGCGGTGGGTGGGATCCCCTAAAGTGGTCACACGGGGGTGTTTTGACCCAAAAATTTGTATTGCGCCAACCGATAGGAAATATCATGAAACGGATTTTGGACATGGTGGGCGGTGGGTGGTGACCCCCTAAAGTGGTCACACGCGGGTGTTTTGACTGAAAAGTTTTTATTGCACAAATCGTTAGGAAATATCATGAAACGGATTTTGAACATGGTGGGCGGTGAGTGGGACCCCCAAAAGTGGTCACACGGGGGTGTTTTGACCCAAAAATTTTTATTGCACAAATCGATAGGAAATATCATGAAATGGATTTTTGACATGGCCCCCTAAAGTGGTCACACGGGGGTGTTTTGACCCAAAAATTTTTATTGAACAAATCTATAGGAAATGCCACGAAACGGATTTTGGTTGTTGGGTGGTCACACGGGGGTAAATTGACCCCAAAATTTTTATTGCACCAATCGATAGGAAATGTCACGAAACGGATTTTGCACGTTGTAGAAGGTATACCGCCGAAGTGGTCATGATATTCCCTATCGATTTGTGCAATAAAAATTTTTGGGTCAAAACACCCCCGTGTGACCACTTTGGGGGATCCCCACCCACCGCCTACCATGTGCAAAATCCGTTCCATGATATTTCTTATCGATTGGCGCAATAAAATTTTTTTGGTACAAACAAAAAATTTTTTACCCACATTTTCACTCCTTTGGGTGAAACTACAACTAAAAAGTAACTAAATTCGAAAAAACTAACGAAGAACGAAGTAACGAAGAAGTAACGACGTTAACTGAGAGTAACGACGTTACTTTCTCAGTTACTTTTGTCCTCTGTAATTTAACGGCGTTACTTTTCAGTTAAAGTTACTCAAGTAACGCTACGCAAAGTAACGCGTTACTTTAATGCGAACAAAAGTAACGAAAGTAACTTTTCGTTACTTTGGAGTAACGAGGACTTCGGTAAAAGTAACGAAGTAAAAGTAACTTTAACGAGCATGTAACGAATAAAAATTTTGCCCAACTCTGAGCCCCGGTATGGTCAGAGGTGCTTCAAAAAGCATCGTCGGGGTATAAAGGTCGTATATAAAAGCTGCGCTCTGAGGGTCTGCAGCGCATTTCGAACGGTGTCGGAGGATGCTCCTTTGGTGATAAGTGGATTACATCCTATAGACTTGTTGGCTAAGAAATGCGAAACACTGTTCGCCAATTTACGCAGTGCAGATCCACGGACTGATGCGCGCCGTTATGTCATCAGGCAGTGGCCAAGGAGGTTGGTCCGGGCAGAGAAGGGCAGATGGACGCATCGACTAATTCCCATTCTTGAGCCATGGTTAAAGAGAGCCAACGGAGAGGTAGACTTCTACCTTACTCAACTGTTGACTGGCCATGGTTGCACTGCCGAACAGTGTGGCTTATATGTTGCCGAGAACGTGGAACGTCCCCGATGCGCGGAATTAATAAAGGAGCTGCAGATAAGTGTAGACTAGATTATAACACCGGATAATATAGTGAGCATCATGATGAAATGCCCGGAGAATTGGCTAAGTGTAGCTCGAATTGCTGCGTTAGTAATGAGAGAGCAGGGAAAACTAGAAAAAAGAAGAACATTGACTGAGAATGGCGGAAAAGGCTAATACCGACGCGATGTAATACTACGCGGTAGTTCCGCGGGGGGATTGAACAAAAGACGAGGTGGTTTTAGGCAGCAAAAGTCTGACATTACTGATGCTCAGAGGCTCTAGCATCAGTGCCAATGATAAGTTTCCAACCGACAAAAAAAAAACACACACACAGACACAGGCTCATTGGTGCATGAAACTAGGGCTGATGTGGCGATAATATCTGAGTGTCAGTGAGGAATTTACTTTCAGCGACCATCAAGCCATCGTGATAGAGATAGAACAGCGAAGTGTAGGAGTAGAAGAAACGCGATTGAACAATCACAGGGTGGTTGGAAGGACAGTGCAATAGACAAGAATCTTCTTAGACATGTCTTTGGTAATGTGACTGACTGGCCTCTTGACGCTGAAGAGCTCGCGACACAATTAGCGGAGGTACTCGAAATATCATGGGATGCTTCTATGCCTAGAAGGAGTATACGTAGTCGAGGTCAACCTGCTTCTTGGAGGAATCAGGATATAGCGGACAGTAGATCAAGCTGTCTACAGGCAAGAAGACGCTTTCAAAGTTGCAGACAGCCAGCCGACAGGACCCGCCTACATTACGTCTTTGTAATAGCACGAAGAGGTCTTAGAGATTCTATTAGACGTGCGAAGGCAATTTCTCTCAAAAATGTGTGTGAGGAGGCGAACTCAAACCTGTGAGGTGGAGCTTACAGGATAGTGATGGCTAAAGTTCAGCGTCGGTGTCGGTACAAAAAAGGTGTCCCTTACTACTTTTTTTTCGGATTGTGTCTACTCTTGTTCCTCAGCATCCAAAATTTGAAAACTTATTTGCAGCCAGGTTCAAAATGATGTAACGATCTCACCTGACGAAATCATTACTGCTGCTTAGCGAATTGTTACGAATAAAACTCCAGGGCCGGACGCTGTCCTGAACGTAGCACTAAAGGTACTATTGTGCAGTGATTACTCTTGATGTAAAAAATGCCTTCAATTTGGCTAACTGGCGTCACATCTTGCTAGCCCTACAAGAAAAACGCGTGCCCAATTATCTTCTCAAAATTATCAACAGCTACCTTAATACAAGATCGTTAATCTACGACAGCGATGATAGAACCAAAAGATACAAAATAACAGCGTCCCTCCGGTCAGTTCTGGGTCCTCCCCTCTGGAACTTTAACCCTCATACGTTGTTAAGAAAAAGTTACATACGTTGCGTTTGGGTCATTTTATGACCCCATATGTTTTATTTAAAGATATAACTTTAAATAAAAGTCTTAATTATTTTTTTTATTAAAATGTCTTTAAAGCATGGAATACTCATTAAATACGATAGTAATTATAATGATAATGGTTAAAGTTGATGTTTGACCATGCTGACAGCATACTTGGGTATTGCATGTAAAGTATGAGATATACGTTTTTATTTTTTTCCCAGCAGGAAACAAACCACAACGCTTTCGTTCTGAAGCCTTTCTCTTCTCTATGTTCGATGTTCCGTTTTCTTCAAAGTGCTGTTCTTTATGACCAATTGCAGTGGACACTGATGTACGGGGTAGGCGTTTTGTCTAGCCATATGTTGTACTACTTGCATACTAAGTTTCTGTAAGATCAATAGATGTCTGTACAACTTGTTCCTATTCTTTTGGAAAGCTGCATAGGACGTCTTGAATGCTTGTTCAAGACACAGTATCAGTTTCAAGGGTTTTCTGAAGTGCCTCCATTTGCTTTCGAATCAAGCCGTGACTGTCGGCAGCGGTGCTGAAAACAATATTACGTATGCTTCCGACAGTCACGGTTTGATTCGAAAGCAAATGGAAGCACTTCACACAACACTTGAAACTAATACCGTGTTCTGAATAAGCTTTTACTGCTTTCAGGATGTCTTGTGCAGTTGTCTAATTTCTATCCACAGATAAATGCATTGAGAGCAGGCAAATCAATTGTATCTAAATCTTTGTAGGTCTCACCACTTAATCTTCTTCCCTGCATATTTATAGAAATATTATAAAACGAAAAACATAGTTGTTTTACAGAGTTTGTAATGCACAATTTGAAAGAGTCGACAATTGCTGGAATTCGCTTCAATGCAAATGGCGTTATTCCTATATGACCTTGAATTATGTTTTCAGCTTACGTTTGAGGCAGTGCACGCTCTGAGGGATTCATATTCCAAGAAACAAAATCTACGAAATTGTCCTTACTCGGAAGATTATCCACTTGGGTGCAATTTTCATTGTAAATGTCGTTTCAATCACTTTCGAATCCTTCACTGGATTCACTTGCTTGGTGTTCGATCATATAACCCTGATCTTCAGCGATACTTGTTTTGTCAAAGCAACAGTCGTTATCGTCCTCAAAAACGTTATTTATTTATCCAACCGTCAGTGACTAAGCCATAAACGAAAGAAACTACCAGAGCAATTGTTACAGAATAATAAATCGTAGATTTTTTACCTTTGCGCTCCTTTGTACCCACTTCACCATATTGAGGAATTTCTTGTCTCTATTACTTGTCATTTTATAAAGAAAAACAACAAATTCTTTCCAGCACTCAAACGGATCACTCTATTTGAAAAATATACTAACGGCACATGAAAAACAGATGTGGGTCACAGGATGACCCAAACGACTTCTTTGCATAGTGGTGGCATTGCCAGGTACCCAATAGAACAAAAATGTCCAAAAGAGCATAAAATAGCGCAAAGTCCAAATTCATGCACTGAGCTGTCGGGAAATTTAATTATATTATAATTTGTGCTTAGGAATGGAGCGTAAAGTCATTTTGGGTCATGAAATGACCCCAACAACGTATTAGGGTTAAGTACGATGCGGCTCTAAAACGGCCTGTTCCGGAGGGTGTAAAATTGGTCGGTTTTGTGGACGATTTAGCCGTAGTGGTAGTTGCAAAACATATACAACAAATACAAGAGAAGACAAAAACTGTCATAGAGGGTATTCGACAATGGCTTAGCTCGGCTGGTTTAGAATTAACAGAACACAAGACTGAGGCGGCGCTGATTAGTAGTCGTAAAATAGTGGAAAATGTGTAACTTCGAGTGGGCAATGCCACCATTATTTTACAGCGTGTCATAAAGTACCTGGAAGTAATGCTTTATGATCGTTTCAGCTTTCGTCATCCCGCGGAACCTTCGTCGAATATTGGCGGACCAAGAAGCAGCAAGCGGCGATTACTAGCAGATATAGTAACGTATTTTATTTTATTATATGCCGCGCCAATCTGGGCACAATCTCTTTAAACGAAGCCGAATCGGAAACTGTTCGCAAGGGTTTGTCGTCTTAGTGCTTTAAGAGTAATAAGCGCATGGCGAACCGTTTCTGAAGAAGCAGCGTTTCTGTTGGCAGGCTTGATACCCATTAATATTTTGGCCGACGAAGCCCAGCGTCGCTTCATAAAAAAGTCAACCGGAGCTGAAGTAGACGAAGAAAATTAAAAAGCTATCTCTCTTCAAAAGTGGCAAAAGCGCTGCAGTTTTTCAAGCAAATGGCGATGGACATTTATCCTCATTCCGAATGATAAAAGATGGATTTCCAGAAAGCATGGAGAGCTTAATTATTATCTGACTCAATTCCTAACAGAGCATGGCGTTTTTCGTAGCAGTCTCCACCGCTTCGGAAATGATGAGGATGAGTCACAGTTTTGCCCAGTATGTCAGCACGAAATTGAAGATCCGCGGCATGTACTGTTTGCGTGTCGTAGATTCGCTTCGGAGAGAAGTCTGCTAAACAATATGCATGGCTCAGAACTTAACGCAGAGAATATTGTTGATGCAATGTTAACATCAGAGCCGCTATGGAAAGCAGTTAACGACGCAACTTCAAGAATGTATGTAACCTTGAGAACTGCTGAGAGGGCCAGGAGAGCAGCGGCTTGACCTAAGCCAGTGACGTAGCTAGAATGGGTGACACCTGGGGCGGAAGTGTCGGTGTCACCCCCTATACTCCCCCCTAACCTATATATTCAATTTTTTTTTTCTAACTTTATATTTTTTTACTTAATTAATTTTACTAATAGGTGTGATAATCGCTGCAAGATGCTTAAATGGAAATCTACACTCGGTTGTAGAGGAATCCAAAGTCCGGTCAAACCGACAGTCAAACCGACCGACAAATGTCAGACCGACATTTTCTGGGGAGAAATATAAGCAAAATATAAGTTGTTTTTGATTTGCTTAGGTAGAACCTACTGAAGGGGTGACTGCCAACAAGTTGCTATACTGGTTGACAAACTCACGCTTGAACAACGCTACCAAATTATTGAAATGTACTTTGAAAATCATTCGATTCGCGCAACTTATAATCTGGATCCGCCGAACGCTGTATATGAAAGTGTGGAGGAAGATCAAAATTAATCGATAATCCTGCGACCGACGAGGAATTTCAGAGCAGGGCCAACTCGTCTGACTGACCTCTAATGTTTGACTCGTTGTTTTATCGCAAAATTGTGTTGTTAAGCGATAAACAATCCTACAGTGACCCTACAGACTTTATCACATCCAGAAATATGCACCGTTTGGTGCAGTTTTCACAGAGGCCTACTACGTCACATCATTGGACCTTATTTCTTCATCGCTACCGCTCCATGATAAATGATTTTTGAGATGCAGTAATATCCCGAAACAACAATATCCCGGTTATTTTGTAAATCCCGAAATAAAATAAATTCTGTTTTTTTTATGGACGGTTTTAACTTAATCGCTTATTGACGGTTTTAATTGAATCGCTTTTTGCAGCCATAAGCCTCTTACCTAGAGAGCTTTAAACGCAAAAAAAATACCCGTGAAAGTGTTGGATATGAATGTTTACATCATTTTTTGCGGCCGCTGACGCAGGACACTCTAGAAATTTGATCCTGGTTTCGTTCTGTAATTAAAGGATGTTGTCGCATCGGGATTTGGTCGTTTCGGGATGTTTTTCGAAGGAGAATTTCATTACCAATTGAAATGTCGTTACCAAACAATGATATTTTGTGTGAAAATATGGATGACATTGATCCGAGTATCAAGATGTGGTTTCGAGAAGAACGTAACGTTACGTACTATGTGGCGACGGCAATCATCAATTTCTTAAAACCAAAATATGGCGATATTGTGTAATTTGTCACCTCTCGATTATTTTCTGTGGAGTCATGTGAGGTCACTAGTTTATGCTGATAAACCAGCAACAATTGATTGCAGCAACAACGCTGCTAAAAGTGGGCCAAAATGCGATTCATCGAGAACCGCCACTTTTTTCTTTGTTCATAATTTTCAAATGTATGAATGTTGTTCGTTCATATAAATAATATAATTTAATTAAAATGAAAGTTTTATGTTATTTTTTAAAACGTTTTTATTAGGTTGCTTTTTTTCATGTTCGGTACAAATTTTGATTTTAAACTACCGATGACCTAGAAACCGCAATTTTAAGCATAGCTCAGAAGTTGATGACAATGATGAGTGGATGACACTCACGCCCGCCTCGAGGCAGAAAATTTGGGCTCTTTTAAAATTTTCGTTACAGATTTTGAAATTGTTTTTAAACGAGCCTTCCGATGACCCAAAAACACAAAATGTTAAGCATAGTTCAGAACTGGACCTCAAAGCTATATTAAGGGGGTTATATCGTACACTCTTGTTCTTGTTTACCAGCAAAATCTATTACAAATTCAGAAATCAGCAAAGCAGACACAGGAAGAACTCTCCTGTCTGCGTGTACGATATAGCCCCCTAAGCATAAATTAACCACCCACGTATACTTAAAGGAAGGAAATTTGGGCTCGCTTTCATCTATGTAGAGGCTCAGAATTTTAACCATAACTCAGGACTGGATGACTATGCTACATTAAGCATAAACTAGTTTGTTAAAAAAACAAGCTTTTTAACAAACAAAATTTTTTAAATTGTTTAGAAGGTAATTTCTCGTAAATTAATGCACATTTTGAAGAAATGTATTTTACATAAAATGTCGGCAATAACAAAATATTTAAAACGGTACCCATATCAACTTTATGGCATGTACAGTTTGGGAGATATCACAGTAAATGTTTACAATTTCGATTGGCTATAACTCCTAAACCATGAGAATTTCCCCCTTTTTTTAAATATTATTAGGTTCAGTAGTCGAAAATCTATACCCCGAAAAATTTTCCAAAAAAAACCTCGTGGCCGCTAAATAGATTTTTTCCAGAATTTTTAAGTGAATATTCACTGTGGTTGAACCTGGCAACGATGATCTGCTGATGTTCTAGATGTAGAAAAGAGACTTTATAGGCAGTTTCTCACTGCAGTGCTTATAGCTATAAATATACGCGAAGAAAAGAGATGTTGGTATAAAATTCAAAAGCCGCCTGTAAATTAAACAATATTCAGAAGTTATATTCGTCTGCATGAATTTCGCGAAATTCAGTTACAAATTTTTTTCAATATTTTGTGCTTAAATTGCAAAATATATCAGTTGTATATCGAAAGTGAAGTATTATAATCAATCTGAATGTGTATTTTTGTGCTTTTATATTAATAATGCACAAATTCCTTGCTTTTTGTATGCAGACGGTTGCCTTTTAGTCCCCGAGTCTCATGACAGCTCGGACCCGAGAAACTGTGTCGATTTAAGCTTATGATATACCCCGTCTCAGGCAGGCTTGACCGAAAAGCCAGTAAAAATAGCAACAACTTGCGATTTTTCTTGTTCCAGTCTTGTCTTGCTCCAGTCTTGTTTTTACTGTATACAAAATCTTGAAACCTACGAAAAAATCAAAGCAGACGCAGGAAGAACTCGCCCGTCAGAGTATACGATATAGCCCCCTTAGTTTTTCTTTTGTAGGCTAAGTACTTATCTCCGATCTCCGCCCTCATATATTTGACATGAAAAATATTTTAAAACAAAATATATTTATTTAACATAAAAAATATGTCAAGTTTAAAAATGTTTAAAAAGGTGCTAGTAGTTTTTTTTAACATTTTGAACATTTTTTTATTTGATTAGCTTGTTACAGTATGAAGTAACACATACCCTAAAAACATACCCAATATTTCCATTTCTACTTGAAAATAATTATAAATAAATGTTTTGCACTGTTAATTTTTCTGCTTCGGTGTCACCCCTTTGGACTAATATATTACATAATAATTAATTTTGTGTCATTATACCCTACACCCGAAGGGATGAGGGTATATTCACTTTGTTCTTCCGTTTGTAACGCATTAAAGGAGGCGTGGCAGGTATAGAAAAGTATATATATTCTGGCTCAGAATCACCTCCTGATTCGATTTAGCCATGTCCGTCCGTCTGTCTGTCTGTCTGTCTGTCTGTAGAAATCACGATTACGGGAGAACGAATAAAGCTATCGCCATGAAATTTGGCACGAATATACTTTGTCATCATAGGCTGTTTGGTATTGAAAATGAGGAAAATCGGATTAGTGCCACGCCTACTTTTAATAGTAAATATGAATTTTCCCATGCTTATAGCTCAATTTCTCAGCTTGTAGAGCGAATATAAAGCTAAAATTGTTTCCCCGAGTCCACCTTCTTAGACTAAAATATATTCTGAAAAATGGGCGTGACACGCCCACTTATATACTATACCATATAATGAGATGTTTGGTAGGAAAAGCGGTGTTGTAGACGAGTTAATAGATCAAAATTTTCTTACTGTAAATTAAAAAAAAGTAGGTGTCACCCGCCCACTTTTTATCACCTCGACAGATGCGGGTGTAGGGTATATGAGCTTCGGCCAGGCCGAAGATAACGCTCTTACTTGTTTTATATTAATTTTTATGCTCGGGTGTTACCCCTATTGGACTATACGTTGGGTTTAAAATTATTTATAATAATTGATTTTGTGCTTATTTATTCTCTGCTTTTGCGTTGTTTATTTGCTTAGTTTGCTCGGGTGTCACCCCTAAAATTGCGTCACCCGGGGCGGCCCGCCCCCTTCGCTACGTCACTGCCTAAGCATATGGGTCCAGCGTCGAGACGTAAGGGAAAGTAACTAACGCCGACAGACCGTTAACGCATAAAAGTACGGTTGATGTTTGAGCAGTAAAGCTCCCAATGCCTCCCGACATTGGACAGGGCATTAGGACCTATGCCCTGTTTCACCATATATACAAGCCTTGTATTACAAGTCTAAGTTCTACAAATTTTAAAAACTTCACAAGCTCGTGTTTCTCAAAACTACAGTTGTAGAATACAAACTACAAGTTAAAAATAATTTTTTACAATTTGATTTCGTACGTAAATATTTTATTTTGTTTTACAAAACGTGCTTCAACGCTTGTAACTTGTGAAAAAGGTTTAAAATTTAAGGTTCTGCTTAAATTTATTAATGCGGTCAAGCGACTCCAGTGATGATGGAGACAATAAAGCTCTCGTTGCAAGGAGACAACGAATTTTTAGACAGAGGATTGAATATGAATATTTTGAAATGTCCTATGAATTTAAAAAAAGGCACAAAAGCTACCATATCGTATAGACCTTTTAGGGCTGCTATTAAAAAAGGTCCACTGGAATAAGCAATGCAATGTGGGTTCAATTACAAGTTGTCCTTCGCTTAACGGGAACAGAGCGGTTTCTTTGCTATAAAAGAAATGCCAATGGTCTGTGGTTTTCTCGATGGTACTCTCAGCAAATTAGATGCTACAACAGTTCATAAATAATCTTACGTAGATCGACATGGAAGCCACTCAATTACTTGCAGGGTTGTATGTAGACCCGACTTGCAATGTATAAGTAGTATGTAGACCCGACTTGGCGACCTATGCCAAGTGGTGAGCTTCTTGGGGATTCTGGGAACCCTCTCAAGAATTGGCTTACTCCTCCAATGACAACTGATTTTATAAATGAGCCAAATTAATTATTTTTAAGGGCTTACAAATCTACTAAAAACGGCATCGGAATTCTAGAGAAAACTAGAGTTTTCATGACTAAACTATTTGCGTTTGGAGCCAAAAACGTCTGTGAGGTGTTTAACGGCTGCGTATCTTTGTGTAATTTTTCACGATTTGGCGAGGAATTAGGTATAAACGAGTATACGAATAGTGCAGATGAAGATCATGAAAATACTGAAGAACAGTACACTGATCAGGAAGAATCAGCGGATAGCAGGGAAAAAATGAATTGCAAAAAACTTTTTTAGCACATTTTTGCTCAGTGAAAGGCTATTAGAAAATTTACATTCTTTTTAATAAGAAACTGGTCTTTAAAAATCTAATTTTCGTTATTTTGAATTATTGAATTTCATTTACTTGTAAATAAAAAATGTAAATACATTTACATTTACATTTATTAATTTATATAAATGTAAATTTTACATTTATATGTCAGTTAAATTGTCAATTTTAAACATCACAAGTCAAAAACACTTGTACATTTTTTCACAAGTGTTGAAAATCACAAAACTGTACAAACTTTTAAGAAACAGTTTTTACGAGATCTTGTAAAATAAACACTTGTAGCTTTCATCAAACAGGGCACTGTATTTTTATCAAACAGGGCACTGATGTGATTCGTTTTTATACATATGTCATACAACGCCCACCGAAAATTCATGCTTTTGCATATAACTATCAAACACAGCCGAAGCAAAGTTCTTATGAAGTTTATTTTCTACAGCTTCTACATAAAGGTTGGGCAAATTTTAGGTTAGAAAGTAAATTGTAAAAGTAAAGTAAAAACACACTTTTTTTGACAAATTCGGACAAATAATGATACCAATATAAAATAGAAGTATGGGAATTAATAATGGAATACGATGTCGGGCAAATGTCCATCTCTAGCACGTCGGCAGACGTCCGCTCTTCACCAAATTTTAAACAACATTTTGCAACAAAGCTTCGCTTATCTCGTCAATGCAGCGCCGAATTTTATCTTTCAAAGCGTCAGTTGTTTGTGGTTTGTTCACGTAAATCCGGTCTTTCAAATGGCCCCAGAGAAAATAAACCAGCGGCGTTAAATCACAAGAACGAGGCGGCTAATTGACATCGCCAAATCGAAAAATTACGAGACCGGAAAATTTCTCATGCAATAACTAAATTTTTCGGCCGGCTGTGTAACTCGCCGTGTGCTGGCGCCGTCTTGCTGAAACCACAGGTCACTGATGTCAACATTAGCCAACTTTGGCCACAAAAAATCGGTTATAATGGTTTGTTAGCGCTGAGAATTTATGGTGACGGCGTTTCCTTGCTCATTTTCGAAAAAATACGGGCCGATGATGCCGCCTGACCACAAACCGAACCATAGGGTACTTTCTTTGGATGTAATGATTTTTCGAGGACTCTTTGTGGATTTTGTGAGCCCCATATGCGACAATTTTGATTGTTTACATAACCGCCTAATTGAAAATGGGCCTCATCACTAAAGATAATTTTGTTGAAAAATGCGTTTGTTTTGTTTTCGTTCAGTTTTTCAAACAGCCAATTCACAAACCAATTCAATGGTTAAAATTTCCTAAGCTTTGCTAAATAAATGTCAAAGGATGACAGCTCAATTCTTGACATTTCATTTCATTTCATCATTTGACAACCAATTTTTTTATTTTTGACAACCAATTTTTTAAAATTACTTAAAATAGTTAAAATACTTTAAACGTCGTCGTCGTTTCAGTTAGCATACTGAAACACATCGAATGACAGACAAAGCAAAATAAACAAAAATGAGTACGTACACCCAGGGCCGGCTTAACCCAAGATATTTTCTCCTACCTTCTTCCTACCGAGCCCCCTTCCTCTCCCAGAAAAAATAGATCACGCAAAAAATAAAATAATGTGAAAAACTAAAAAATCCAAAATTTTTATTTAATAAAATATTTTACTCATATAAAGTAAATTGAATAATGAAAGTATTATTTAAATAAAAGCCAAGATTGTTTAAAAACGATATTTATAGTCCCAAGATAAAGTACACTTTAGTTAGAGTATGCTCTAATTTTAAAGTATACTTTAAATTGCTTGCTATTTAAATCACATATGAAGTATGCTCTAAATAATGTGCACTTTAAACGGAATATGTATATGATTATAGTTCACCCTGTGAAGCAATTTTTCTTCATTTTCAGCTGAATTCAAATTGAATTGTGTACATGCTAAAAATTATGAATTTTAAAAAATAATTTTAAACAACACATAGCTTATACAAACACCCTACTGCTAAAAATTTTAAAATCAGCTTTCACCTATTTTTAAGTTAAAGTTGATTTCAACAGATAAAGTGAATAAAGTCGCCTTTAAATCGACTCTAAATAAGATAAAACTACTTTTTGTTAAAGTACACTTTTTCTACACCAAAGTGCACTTTAAATTTGACTATAAATATGCGCCAATATTATTATATCGAATAAAAAAATTTTTTTGTATAAAACGTTTTTAGAACGAACTAAAAAGTTTAACGAAAATATATTCAAAATTGGGAAAAACACTTCGCATTTTTTTCAATATTTCTTGACACATTTTTTGAAGGTATTAAGTAAAATATGTATATACAATTTTAAAAATAATTATTAATATTTTTTTATTTCAAATATGTATATGTAATTTTTTGAATTTCTAGCCTCAATGTGGGCGTGTGGGGTTAAGTTTATGTTTAATCCCAGTAAAGAATTTAAGATCACTTATGCCGTAGGTACATAGCTCTGTAACTACCAACAATATAATAAAAGGTCGTTACGCATAATATTATTATTGATTATTGTAGAGCCCATTATCTTTAAACTTGAAAAAAGCTAGAAGGCAGTTGTTTGAAATGCCTCGCTTACAATTTCAAGTTAAAATAATGAGGTTAGTAATCTACAGCATCTTACTCGCTTATCAAATAATGAAAACAGTAAGTAAGATTTTACTCGTTCTAAAAAGCCGTAGAAGTAGCATGTGTCGTTTTTTCAGTTTCAAAGAAAATTTAAATTAAAAAAAATAATAGCAAGATTATATTTGAAGGAAGCGGAAAAATTAATAATAAAGAAGAGACATCCGTATTTCAAAGTTTTTTAAAGTGTATTTTATTTAAGGGATATCTGGACATCCCAAGAAGCGCATTACATTGCCACAGCTCAAGGTAGGTCAAGCAAGAAACATTTTTTGATAAAACAAAATTTTTTTATTTTTTAATATGAAAAACTCTTTCTATTGTAGGTGCATCCATGGGTAACCAAAGATGTACAATTCAACTACCCTCTGAAAATGAAAACCCATTATTAAAGGAAGTCTCGGTAAGAGCATCACAGCGTGGTGGTTCCAGTCTTTAACGTTTCTCAAGTGCTGGCCGCTCAAATTCTGCTCCTGGCTATTGCCATACTATCATCGATAGGTACACCACTGAATCTTTATTAAAAATGACTTTTCGTATTTTTATATTTACATATAATTTTTAATTCCGTATAATTAAAGTATATAAAGCAGTTAAAAATTAAATTAAATTATTAATAATACGTAATTTAATTTAATTTTAAATTAAATCATTAAAATGTAACTATATAATCAATAAATTTTAAATACGTAAATTTTTAGAGTTTCATTATGTGGATTATAACTAATTATGCATTCCAATGCAGAATAAATGGTTACATTAGTACTTATAATGCGGTCTGAAATAAGCAGTACTCATTATTACGTAATGAAATTTGTAACCACTTACTCTGTAGATTACAAACCCATTATACAATAACTACCTACGCTCTCGCTTACAGAAAGTACTCGAAGTAAGCGAGGCTCATTATCTCCTCTGACATGCCTATGTTAAAAGTAATTAGTTTTTTACACAGGCTGTAATCCAGGAGTAACTACCTCCCAATATTGAATAATCAGTGCATAACCACTTTCGTAATGATTACTTTCTCTACTGGGTATTAAACATTTTCACAGCCATTACGAATATATCCTCAATTTATAGATAAGTCGAAAAAAATTTCAACAATATACCTTTGAGCTCATTTTTTGCCAAAGTTTAAAAAAATGACAATTTTTTCGACTTTGGAGCCCTACGGCTCTGATCCTGAGACGTCTACATAGATCTCGGTTCCAGTGCAAAGATATTTCTCTGTCGATTGCAAAAAACCGCATTTAAAAATTCCTATCCGTTCAAAAGTTACAGATTTTTGGCCGATGGATTTCTATTCTGGACCACTGTGCGCTGGACCGATTTGAATATTTTCGGCGTTATGTCGTATAGTTTAATCAGAGTGCTTATAGCCTATATGAAGTTTAAAAAATTTGTCACTAGAGGGCACTGTTCACATTTTAATAGGATAAAAATGCATATCTCAGCAACTGGGTAATTTGAATGCGGTTTTCGACCTTATGTCATGCGTTCTGTAACAAGTGCCATCGGCTATTTACAGTTCTGAACATTTTCCGCTGAAGGACGCTGCGTTCTACAAAGAGGGCCTTTAGCTATATATAGTTTGAAAAAATGTTCGCTGGAGGGCACTGCGCACCCGTTTATAGAAAGAAACATAAAGATTAATACATATCTCAGGAGCGTGGCGATTAATTTTTATGCAGTTTCCGGCAGAGATAACGAGATAGGAAACTGCGTCAAGACCCATCGTATATGTCAAAAAAAAACGAAATTCGGTATTTAGGTGAAACACGTATAGTGTATGTGTCGTGTATATGTAGTTCACCACAAGACGTCACGTTTATATGACATTTCTTTTGTTTATTATTTTAACAGATGAAAAATGTTTAGCTTGTGAAAATTGTTTAGCTATTTCGTAAAGAAATTAGTGTTTTTAGTGAGTTTTAATGAAGTTAAATCATGCACTGGACCTCGGAAGTAGCACTTGCCGGGGCTGTATACGAACGGCTTGCCATTTTGGAGCAGGATGATTGGCCTGCAACGGCAGGCATGGACATTTCAGTGCAGGAAATTTTTTTTCGAGCTCTGGTATTTTTCTCCGGCCAATCGGAGTTGATGGGTCATGTTTTGAGTGGTACCGCATCGGATCCGATATCAGCATATCAAGGCACCACCTTGTCGCACAATCATGAACACTATGTGATACTATCGTCGGGAGCCACGGTCTTAATGCAATTGCTCGGGGCTCAGTCAGTCGATTTGAATGGAAGTGGAATGGAAATGGAAATGAACTTAGCATTTGGAATCGCAACGCAAATGCAGAAATTAAGAAAAGGTACTTTAATTAATGATTAAATTATTATTTAAGTGTTTTATGTGATGTTTTTGTATTTTTTCTAGTACGGGCGTTGCTGTACTTGGCCACACGGTTGCTCGATTTACTCACGCACAAATCCGCCGGATTTACTTTAGCTTTAAATCAAAAGAACAGTGAAATGTATTATATATATGTATTATATAATGTATATAATAATATGTAACATATTATTTTTATAATTCAGACTGTATATTTAAATGTTACTACATAATATTGTAGGAAAAATTATTCATCTAATAACTTAAATGTTATGTATCGGATAAACACTTAATGTGGTTGTATGCATAAATAAATAAATACATGAAAGAACTTAAATTCTTATTATTTAAAAGCAATTCTTTTTTACCTTACACCCGAAAGGATGAGGGATAGATTCACTTTGTGCTTCTGTTTGTATCGCATTAAAGGAGGCGTCTGCCTGTAAGTCTGTCAGTCCGTCCGTCTGTAGAAATCACGATTAAGGGAGAACTAATAGAGCTGTGAAATTTGGGACGAATATACTTGGTTGTTTGGTATTAAATACAATACCAACATGGTTGTTTGGAACACATATGCAATCTTGCGTCCAGAAGACTTATAACTTCAAAACCATGTTCGTTATTGAACTTTTGAAATTTCGCTAGAATGTTTAGCTATTGCAGCAAAGATAAAAGGAAAGAAAGTTACTCATAACTACTGAAAATAAAGCATACACCTAAACAAACAAATGGCAGAATTCTGTACATTTAGTTAACATTATTTGTATCGTTAAATACGATATCCATGAATAAAATAGAAGATTTCATCTAAAATTTATTCATTTCGTCAATTGTGGTGAAAAAATCAATGATATTATAAAGCAGCGTTACATTTTACGTCAACAAAAGAAAATTCAGAAAGTACGAAAAAGGTAAAAGTACTTTTTGTAGTACTCGGTGTAAAGAACACAATAATTTTCTGTTCTAGGAAGTAATTTGTACTCCGCGAAGCAAGAATAAACGTTTTGTTAACAGTTCAAGCACATTTATGCACTAATGTATTTGCTTATTAAGAAAAAAATCAAATTTATTTGATATTGTAGCATACCGACAACACTGCTTCGGTACCAGAATTCATAAGAGGCGCAAAAATAGATGCGTTCTATACAAACGGGCAACACTAGTATCGGCAAATTCAATGGCGAGGTGAACGAAAAATTTGAGGGTATACCAACGCCATTTTATGTCTGCTTTTTTATTTTAATTGGATAATCAATTTGATTTTACAATAATTTCTTTTGCTTGAATTCTTCATAGAATAGGTCATACAGTTTCTTGTATAAAATAGTGGCGGATTTGAGCGTATAAAACAATTTACATTCGATTTTTTGTTGTTAGTCTGCACTTGCAATGATTTCTAACCTTCAAATACTTTTCCCAAATAGGTTCTAATTAAGTAATAAACTATTTAAAAGTAAAATGGATATTAAATAGACTAAATAATTGGCATAAATTAATAAATAAAAATTGATGTCTTCGAATTCATTATTTATGTGAACTAAGTTGCTATCTCAAAACAAACGATTCGACTTAAAAATCTGAATTGTCATTGGGGTCTCAAAGCTGAACCCTCTCCGTCCCGATTACTCTTCATCGGGGGTCTGTAATGTTGGGTTTCTCTTGTAGTAACCCCTCCGCCACGAACGTCTCACCGACAACAGGGGCACGTAACTTTCAGTTTCCTATACAAAAAACCCCGTTTCCTTTCCTCGACACTCTTCATCGCGGGTCTGTAATGTTGAGTTTCTGAGCTCAATTTTCGGCTTTTTCACGAACACTACTTTACGATTAGACGTCAAATCGCAGATCAGAGTTGCAAGTTTTTCGAGCCTTGACGCAGTTTCCTATCTCGTTATCTCTGGTTTCCGGCATTATATCACCTAAAGCGGCCTTGGCTTTATGAAGCTATAAAAATTAGCCAATGAAGGGAGATACACACTTTTTTAAAAGAGCAAAATCTGGTATCAAGATACATATGTTTCTCAGTAGAGGAGCGACTAATACTAATACATATTCCACCGTCATATATCCTATAAAAGCTACCGCTGTAGAGCCCTGTTTACCTTTTCGCAGTGGTTCACCTTTTTGAATCATAGTTTCATTTTCATTGAAAGTAAGACCTGAGTGTATCTACCTTCTAGATTTTTTTCCTTTTCACGTAAAATTCGTAAATTCGTAAATGCCGGAGACAACGGCGGGTAGTAAATATTATTCTTATCGCTATAAAAAGAATTCACAATAACCAATATATGTATTTTGCTTTTTTGTTTATTATATACAGTTGTCCAACAAAAAATTAAAATTTATTATTTACAAATCTTTTGAAAATTGACTGGGCCCTTTAAAACCCCGGGCCTTAGACATTTGTCTCATTTGTCTATGCGATGAGAAGAGATCAGCGTAAACTGATTGGCGTTTCTAAACGCAGCTAACACCGATTGACCGTTCTGAACGCAGCCATTTTCTTCAATGAAATTGATACGAATACATTTGATACGATTTCATTTGTGAATATGACTTGATATTTGATATGACTGTATATTTATATACAGGGAATATGTAAAAAAAAAACGAAATTCGGTAATTTGGTGAAACACGTATAGTGTGTGTGGCGTGTATATGTGTTCACCACAAGACGTCACGTTTATATGACATTTGATTTGTTTATTATTTTACGAGATAAAGAATGTTTAGCAAGTAAAAAATTGTCAGCTATTTCGCAAAGAAATTAGGGTTTTTAATGAAGTTAAATCATGTACTGGACTGCGCAAGTAGCACTTGCTGGGACTGTATACGAATGGGCATCAAGCTTTGACTGAGGAGCAGGATGATTGACCTGCCACTGCAGGCATGGAAATTTCAGTACAAGGAATGTTGTTGCGACCTCTGGTATTTTTCTCCGGTAAATCAGAGTTGATGGGTTTTGGGTTGTTGTTTTGAGTGGTACCGCCAGCATATCAAGGCACCACCTTGCAAAATCATCGGGAGCCACGGTATTTATGCGTATACTCGGGGCTCAGTCAATCGATTTGAATGGTAGTGGAATGGAAATCAACTTAGCATTTGGAATCGCAACGCAAATGAAGAAATTCAAAAAAAGTACTTTGAGTAATGATTAAATTATTATTTAAGTGTTTTATGTGGTTTTTGTATTTTTTTCTAGGGCGTTGCTGTACTTGGCCACACGGTTGCTGGATTTACTCACGCACGAGTCTAAAGTAAATTTAGACTCATTCAAGAACCAAAGATAAACCTTCCGATTGAAATATTTTAACATGTCCGAATAGTTCCTATTTCAAAACAAGCAAATGTAAAGTCTTCTCTTTTTCCCATTCTTTAACAATCGGTTTTATTGGAATGAGGGAAGGAGACAACCAGTTAATAAATCGCTGTTTATGGCGTGGTTACATGAGCAACATTTGTTTTTGTTTCTAAACAAAAAAAGACGCAAAACTTTTGTGATGCTCATTTTTTGCTTAGAAACAACAACAAGATGATGCACATGTCACAACAGGGAAACATTTCATAAACGGAAACAACTCTCGAAGCTAAACGAGTTCCTCAGAGATGTTAACGAAATAGTTCCTCGGAGATGTTAATAAAATGCATAGCTCCTGGAGATGTTAACTAATTGCATATCAGAATGAATGTAAATAAAACATGTCCGAAATGATACGATATCCACTGAATTCACAATGCGAATAAGTGAGATATTTTTTAATGTTAATTATTATAATCAGTTATTTTATATAATCACCTATAAATTATAAATACAAAAATTTCAAATTTTAAGTATTTTAAAGAAATTTTTTTAGAAATGTGTATAAATTTTCTAAAAATAGTTTGATAAGGTATAAAACCAGTAATTATACAAAATCAAAAATGAGTAAGGGATTGTGATGGGTTGTCAGCTCTTTTGCTTTACAGTAAAAACAGTGTCAAATAAATAGTTCCGGAGACGTTTCCCGGAACTAGTTCCGGAGAGTAAAAGAATCGTTTCATGTTCATTCTCTCTCCGGAACTATTAAGCCCAACTCTATTCCAAATACTCGCACAAATCCGCTAGATTTACCTTAGCTTTAAATCAAAAGGACAATGAAATGTGCAACATATTATTTTTATAATTCAGACAATTTAAATGTTACTAATATTTAATGTTACATAATATTGTAGGAAAAATTATTCATCTAATAACATATATGTTATGTATCGTATAAACACTTAATGTGGTTGTATGTTTAAGTAAATAAATATGTACATATGTACATCGAAGAACTTAAATTCTTATTATTTAAAAGCAATTCTTTTTTTACCCTACACCCGAAAGGATATATTCACTTTGTGCTTCCGTTTGTAACGCATTAAAGGAGGCGTCTGCCTGTAAGTCTGTCAGTCCGTCCGTCTGTAGAAATCACGATTAAAGGCTCAGTTTCATAGACTCCGTTTGCGTGCGTATCCGTCAGAAATCTCACGCAAGAAAAGTTGAAATATGTATATGTAAACATATGGGATGAGTTTCATAGGTTCCGTGCGTTCACATAAACGGATAGAAAGTGAAAAATTTTCTACTTTTTCAATCCGATCCGTTCATTCTATTACAATTGTTATCTTGAGAAAGAATGAAAACTGCGAATTATCCGGGATGAAACAGAAACGTAACTTTTTAAGGTGAAAAATTTTCGGCTTACAAATCTTAGTAATTTCGCTCTAAAAGGCTAGTTTATGAGTTAAATGTCTCAAACCCATTATAAATAACTTTAGTGTTCTATTTGAGCAGATAACTACAAAGGATTTTAGCTTTAAATATGAAATAAAATTCCTATAGAATTATGAGAACAGTTGTATCCCTGTGTTTGCTCTTGAATGGGACTCTACTCTTGAACGGATTCTATGAAACTGGAAAATTTTCTGTTCCGTCGCTATACGTAAGTTGTAATAGATTCCTGACGGATACGCACGCAAACGGAGTCTATGAAACTGAGCCTTAAGGGAGAACGAATAGAGCTATGAAATTTGGAACGAATATTCTTTGTCATAATAGGCTGTGGGTATTAAACAGCATACAGCAAACATATGCAATCTTGCATCTTAGAGCAAAATTATCGAACTTTGAGAAATTTTGGTAGAATGTTTAAGCTATTGCAGCAAAGATAAAAGGAAATAAAGTTACTCACAACTACTAAAAATAAAGAATACTTCTAAACAAACTAATAGCGGAATTCTGTACATTTAGTTAACATGTTTCGTATCGTTAAATACGATATCCATAAATAAAATAGAAGATTTCATCTAAAATTTATTCATTTCTTAAATTGTGGTAAAAAAATCAATGATATTATAAAGCAGCGTTACATTTTACGTTAACAAAAGGAAACTCAGAAAGTACGAAGAAGGTAAAAGTACTTTTTGTAATTTTCTATTCTAGGAAGTAATTTGTACTCCGCGAAGCAAGAATAAACGTTTTGTTAACAGTTCAAGCACATTTATGCTTTAATATATTGGTTAATTATGGAAAATATCAAATTTATTTTATATTGTTGCATACCGGCAACACTGCTTTGGTACCAGAATTCATAAGAGGCGTTCTAAATCGGGCAACACTAGTATCGGCAAATTCAATGGCTAGGTGAACGAATATATGAGGGTATATCCACGCCATTTTATGTCTGCTCTTTTATTTTAATTGGATAATCAATTTGATTTTACAATGTTTTATTTTGCGTGAATTCTTCATAGAATAGGCCATACAGTTTCTGGTATAAAATAGTGGCGGATTTGAGCGTATAAAACAATTTACATTCGATTTTTTGTTGTTAATCTGCACTTGCAATGGTTTTTAATCTTAAAATACTTTTCCCAAATAGGTTCTAATTAAGTAATAAACTATTTAAAAGTAAAATGGATATTAAATAGACTAAATATTGGCATAAAGAAATAAATAACAAGTAAGATCGTTAACTTCGGCCTGGCCGAAGCTCATATACCCTACACCCGTATCTGTCGAAGTGACGATAAAAAGTAGGCAGGTGACGCCCACTTTCATTTAATTTACATATAGTAAATTTTGATATAGTAACTCATTTACAGCACCGCTTTTATCAACAAACACCTCATTATATGGTATGGTATACCAGTGGGCGTGTCACGCCCATTTTCTGTGCGATAACTTTTTATTTTATTATTTTTTAGAATATTTTAGGAGAAGAGAAAAGAATGCAGGAATCGTGGAAAATCTCAAGACTATATCTCCATTTGTTCTTCTCTTACCGTGATTTTTGTCACCAGTGGGCGGAGCACGCCCATTTTTGGGAGTGTATTTAAGTTTGACATCATGGACTCGGGAATAAAATTTTAGCTTTAAACTCGCTCTACAAGCTAAGAAATTGAGCTAAAAGCAAGAAAAAATTCATATTTTCTATAAAAAGTAGGCGTGGCACTGGACCGATTTTCTCCATTTTCAATACCAAACAGCCTGTGGTGACAAAGAATATTCGTATCAAATCTTATGGCGTTAGCTGTATTCGTTCTTCCGTAATCGTGATTTCTACAGACAGACAGACAGACGGACGGACATGGCTAAATCGACTCAGGAGGTGATTCTGAGCCAGAATATATATACTTTTCTATACCTTCCACGCCTCCTTTAATGCGTTCCAAACGGAAGCACAAAGTGAATATACCCTCATCCCTTCGGGTGTAGGGTATAAAAATTGATGTCTCCGTTCTCATTACTTATATGAATAATTAACTAAGTTGCTATCTCAAAACAAACGATTCGACTTAAAAATCTGAATTGTCATGGAGGTCCGTCCCGATCCGTCCCGATCCGTCCCGATCACTCTTCATCAAGGGTCTGAAATGTTGATTTTATCTTGTAGTAACCCCTCCGCCGCGAACGTCTCACCGACAACAGGGGCACGTAACTTTCAGTTTCCTATACAAAACCCCCCGTTTCCTTTCCTTGCCACTCATCATCAGGGGTCTGTAATGTTGAGTTTTTGAGTATAAAAATTTATGAATTTTTGGCTTTTTCACGAACAGTACTTTACGATTTGACGTCAAATCGCAAATCAGAGTTGCAAGTTTTTCAAGCCTTGACGCAGTTTCCTATCTCGTTATCTCTGGTAAACACAATGGCTGCGTTCAGGACAACAAGCTGTGTTGGCTTTTTGCTGTTTTTTTGTCTGAGGAGGTTAGAAAGGTCAGAAGGGCTGACAAAGCATTCGCCATTTTTTCTAGCCAAAAATTTGTATGCTGGATCTGCTCAGAACTTTCTTCTCTGTCACTCATTTTCAGTGTTTTATTTCCTTCTCGTGTGGCGGCCACGTGGAATTTGGCAATGAAGTGTTGTTGTTGTTTAAATGTTGTTGTTTATCAGCAACGACTCAGCAACGCGTTCAGAGAACATGATTTATTCTGACAAGAAAAAGCCAACACAGCTTGTTGTCCTGAACGCAGCCAATGCTGACAAAAGAGTTGCCAACGATCTAAATGGATAAGTTCTTGTGCGGCTACACCAAGCGGAACTGGTTTTAGTTTAGCCGTGCACGAATGATGATTTGTATAAATAGTTATATTTATGAATTTTTTTAAAACCACGTTAATTTTTTATACGCTTATTGTCTTGAGCTTCATCAAAATTGTGACAGAGCGATTTCGATGTCTGCCAATTATTTTGGCTAAGTGTTCATATTTTGATATGTAAAGCAACAAATTTTATTTTCGTCAGCCATTTGACCATCGTGCAACTTACACTGTAAGTTGACCTTTTGTATTCGCTCATCCTCCTATTTGAATTACGAATTCCATTATCACCATTCAATCTAAATATGACTCATTAGGGAGAAATATTTTTGCATTTTAAAAAATTTGCTTAAAATATTTCATCATTTTAACAGCACGATACATGCTCAGAATTCGTATATTTTGACTGATGGGACTATCTACCACTTATGGTAATACAGCTCCCGTGCATTCAGGAATAATGCTGTAGATTTTTTATTTTATATTCTTCGAAATGCAAAAGCAAAATAAAATAAAATGGAAATATCAAAATGAGTAAAGATAAGTTACTGAACCTATGAAATTCCAAAAGTCAAAACAAAAACAGAAAAACAACAAGAGGGAAAAAATTCGCTAATAAAAGGAATAAATCAACTTAATGAAAAATAAAAAATACACAAATAAAAATGAGCAGATGATTATTGTTAAAAACATATTGTCTTTAATACAATTGATACGAATACATTTATTTGATTTGTAATTTATGAATATGACTTGATACGAATAGATATATTTATTTAATACGAAATAAGTATTACCGTACAATATCAAATGGGATACTAAAAAAAGCTTGTTTTTTTACTGGATTAATTTATTCACCTTTCGATTATAGTAAACAGTGCTGACAAAACAGTTGCCAACGATTTAAATAGATAAGTTATTGTGAGGTTACACAAAGCGGAACTGGTTTTAGTTTAGCCGTGCACGAATCATGACTTAAAAATAATGACTTTTGCAAATAGTTATATGCATTTAAAAATTTTAAATGCATATGGTTTAAACATCCTTATTTTTCACCCCTTTTTATTTTGCAACCGTGGTCTACCTTTTGAACTCGTGATTTAGGTCTTGGGCTTCATCAAAATTTTGACTAAGCGATTTCGGTGTCTGCCATTCATTTTGGCTAAGAGTTCATTTTTTTATATGTGAAAGCAACAACAAACAAATAAGAGCATTATCTTCGGCCTGGCCGAAGCTCATATACCCTACACCCGCATCTGTCAAAGTGATAAAAAGTGGGCGGGTAACACCTACTTTCTTTTTATTTACAGGGAGTAAATTTTAATCTATTAACTCATTTACAACACCGCTTTTCCTACCAAACACCTCATTATATGGTATAGTATATAAGTGGGCGTGTCAAGCTCACTTTTGATAGTATATTTTAGTCTAAGTTGTTTTAAAATTTTAGCTAAAAATTCGCTCTTCAAGCTAAGAAATTGCTACAAAGCTAAGAACTATTGAAAGAAATTGAACACGGATGAGTGCATATTTGCTATAAAAAGTTATGTGCACTGGGCCGATTTTCAATACCGAAGAGCGTAGGATAACAAAAAATTTTCTTACTCAATTTCATGACAACACCTCTATTCGTTCTCCTGTAAACGTGACTTTCACAGACGGACAGGGCTAAATCGACTCAGGAGGTATTTCTGAGCGAGATTATATATAGTTTTCTATACCTGCCACGCCTCCTTTAATGCGTTACGGAATAGACGGTATAGTTTGCGGAAACCCCATACGAGGTCTGTTCAAAAAGTATCGCAAATTTCGAATTCCGTACTTTGAATTAGGTATTCGTATATTCGATTTTCAATTTTGTTTGTGGCGTTATGTTGGTACTCATGTCCCTCACTTAGGCTGACAAATTCGGCCACTTTGAAAGTTCAGTTTATTTTTGACAGCTATTTTGCTTGGGCGTGTTTTGGCTCGTCTTAGATTTTTTCTTATTCTATAAAATGGATCAAAGAATCTGTATCAAATTTTGTGTGAAAAGCAAAATTGAGTGAGCGGACGCATGTTGACATTTTCACCTGCGGCGCTATTTCTAAAACCTTTAAAATACACTGTAAATGTAAATAAAATTCAAATAAACCGAAAAATTGAACATTTTTTGTATTCATTTCGGTAAAAAGACAGTATAAATCCAAATATAAAACTCGCTAATAAATTACTTGGAATATACAATAACAACAATAGTAAAAGAACGGAAACTCTCACCAAACTTTCAACTTTTAAGACTCAACGTTGACTCAACGTAAGACTCAATTTTGTTTGATTTTTTGGGTATTAGTGCTCTTTATCCTGACTCCAATAAGCCAAATGTCGCTCTCCCTTGGGGGCGGGGGCTGGAGCCCCTTGAAATTTGAAATAAAATCGTCTATATCTCCGAAACTATATAAGATATTTGGATGACCATTAGAAAGCTATTGAAACTATTTTTTTTACTATTCTCCTATTACTATTATATAACTATTTTACAACTATTTTTTAAATCTTATCTTTATTTATCTTATTTTTGTGTATTTGCTTGGGTTAATTACGCATTTTTTTCAGAAAAAATTATTTTTTCTAAAAAAATAGTACTAAAAACTTTAAGTTGCCTTTATTTATAAAAGTATACATACTTCGATAAAAAGTTAATTTACATAAATTACCATTTTCATTATCTTTCTAATGGTACTAATATCATACAAATATCTTACATATGTAGTTTCGGAGATATACGCGATTTTATTTTAAATTTTAAAAGGCTCCATCCCCGCCCCCAAGGGAAACTTGGGCCACTTTTCGGCCACTTTGAAAGTTCAGTTTATTTTTGACAGCTATTTTGCTTGGGCGTGTTTTGGCTCGTCTTAGATTTTTTCTTATTCTATAAAATGGATCAAAGAATCTGTATCAAATTTTGTGTGAAAAGCAAAATTGAGTGAGCGGACGCATGTTGACATTTTCACCTGCGGCGCTATTTCTAAAACCTTTAAAATACACTGTAAATGTAAATAAAATTCAAATAAACCGAAAAATTGAACATTTTTTGTATTCATGTCGGTAAAAAGACAGTATAAATCCAAATATAAAACTCGCTAATAAATTACTTGGAATATACAATAACAACAATAGTAAAAGAACGGAAACTCTCACCAAACTTTCAACTTTTAAGACTCAACGTTGACTCAACGTAAGACTCAATTTTGTTTGATTTTTTGGGTATTAGTGCTCTTTATCCTGACTCCAATAAGCCAAATGTCGCTCTCCCTTGGGGGCGGGGGCTGGAGCCCCTTGAAATTTGAAATAAAATCGTCTATATCTCCGAAACTATATAAGATATTTGGATGACCATTAGAAAGCTATTGAAACTATTTTTTTTACTATTCTCCTATTACTATTATATAACTATTTTACAACTATTTTTTAAATCTTATCTTTATTTATCTTATTTTTGTGTATTTGCTTGGGTTAATTACGCATTTTTTTCAGAAAAAATTATTTTTTCTAAAAAAATAGTACTAAAAACTTTAAGTTGCCTTTATTTATAAAACTATACATACTTCGATAAAAAGTTAATTTACATAAATTACCATTTTCATTATCTTTCTAATGGTACTAATATCATACAAATATCTTACATATGTAGTTTCGGAGATATACGCGATTTTATTTTAAATTTTAAAAGGCTCCATCCCCGCCCCCAAGGGAGAGCGACTTTTTTTTTGGGCTTATATTTACATCTTCTTACCAGCTCCAATTTTTTGGTCGTTTTTTTCTTGTGTTTGTGCTTCGTTCCTGACCCCAACAAGCATAAAAAAAATTGTCGCTCTCTCTTAGGGGCGGGGCTGGAGCCCTTTGAAATTTAAAATATAAACAGCGATATCTCCGAAACTACAAGAGATATTGAGATTATATTGGTACCGTTAGAAAGCTAATATAAATATCATTAATATCATGTAAAAAGACATTTCATCGAAATGTTAACAGTTTTTGAAATAAGCGCAATTAAACATTTTTAGTACAATTTTTTTCCATAAAAAATTTTTTTTTGAAAAAAAATGTGTAATTAATGCATGCAATTATACCTAAAATAAGAAAGATAAAATAAGAAATTTAAGCTTTCTTAGAAAATTTATTTCATTACGATCGGTGCTTTATTTACGGAGAAAAGCGATTTTTAAAGTGACAACGAACTACTTTCTTCAATTAATTCTGTATACACTTTTTCAAGAATGCGACTCTGGTACTATGCACTGTAGCGTAATGGTGTTGGTGTTGTTTTGAAGTGATAGAGCGTAACCTGCGGCGCTTTACTGTAACACAAAAATTTTTAAGAAAAATCGCGCGAGTTTTCTTAAAAAGTTTTCACCTGCGGCGCTATACTAAAATAAAAAAATATTTAAGAAAAAACATTAAAAAAAAACAACAATAGAACAACAACAATGGCGGTAACTCCCGCCATAGCTTAAACTTTCTAAGACCCAACGTTGCATACGTTGTAAAGTCGTACTATTAAAAGACTGCATAGTAGCAAAATTCAAAAAGGGTAGTTTATACTTACTCTAAAAAATGCGTTTTCTCCGTAAAAAAGCACCAATTTGAATGAAAAAAATTCTCTAAGAAAGCTTAAATAATCTACTTTCTTATATTAAGTGTAATTGCATGCATTAATTACACATTTTATTTAGAAAAAAATTTTTTACGGAAAAAAAGTATTAAAAATTTTAAATTGCGTTTATTTCAAAAACTGTTAACAATTCGATGAAATGTCTCTTTACATGAATTAATGATATTTATATTAGCTTTCTAACGGTACCAATATAATCTGAATATCTCTTATAGTTTCGGAGATATCGCTGGTTATGTCCCCCAAGAGAGAGCGACAATTTTTTTTATGCTTGTTGGGGTCAGGAGCAAAAAAACACCAAAAAATCGACAAAAAAATTGGGGCTGGTAAGAAGATGTAAATTTGTTCCTTTTTTTGCTTGTTGGAGTCAGGACAAAGAGCACTAATACCAAAAAAATCAACCAAAAAATTGGAGCTACTTCATAACGGTAAATATGTTCCAGAGTTATTACTAATGTCAACATTTGCACAACCTTCAACGCACAACATACATACGTATTATCTTGGATGGAAAAGCAAAAGACGAACAGATGGCAGCATTATCTGGCAAAAGAAAATAACACTTGCAAGATACTTACCACCAAGCAAATCTTCGCCCAGTTTTGGTGGAGTTGAAGTCATGTTTATGTGGTGCTTTTCACGACTTTATTGCCTTATCAAGTTTATTTCCTGCGTAAATCTTTTTCACTGCTTTTCATATATGCATATACATATATAAGTTTGTATACAAGTTTAATGTATATAAGTTTATTGAATTTTTGTTTTTTTTGTTTGTCCTTTTGCTATTTTTTTAGATCAATGTATAAAAAATTCACTTTATCGCAAGTTCATTAAGAAAAAGCAAGCAGACAGGTTTTTGCGCGTCTTTAAAATAAAAGAAATTTCTGATTGTATTCGTTTTCGATTGCGTTTAGCATAATTATCACTTACATAGGTATTCTGAGTCACTAACTATTGAAAGCGTCTTTTTGTATTGCAAACAACAACAAAGGGATGATTTTTATTGTTGTTTGCAATACAAATAGAGACAATTTCAATAGTTAGTGACTCTCAGAATACCTCTGTTAATTTTACTTTTCTGTGCGTTCTTTACTTTAAAAAAGAACTTAAATTTTTTTCAAACGCCCACTGCACAAGAGCCTACGACGAATGATTTTAACGATTGAGGAAAAAGCTGTAAAGCTGAAGCGTTTGTAGGCAAAGGCTTTGTTGAATGTGGGCTGCGGTTATTGGTGATGTTAAGCATTAAACACAATCACAGCAGCGCGAAGCAACTTCATTTCTCAACTGTCAAAATTACATGGGCTCTTATGGAGATCGAGAAAAAAGTTTGATTTCCATTTTGCTGCCCTTACTTGCTGCTGAATCTTCAATTTGCTGTCGAGCTAATTCGAATTTTGATAGCAGCAAAACGCATTTTTGTTGTTTTACACAGCTGTTTGTAAACAAACGAAATTTTTACATTTGACTTTCTCATATGCCATTTTTTGCTGCCAGAATATGCTGCTCTGCCATTTGGTTTAACGATACGCTATTTCTTGCAGCCCTAACTTGAAGTTGCTTCTCGCTGCTGTGATTGTGTTTACAGCATTATTGTTAACATATATATGTACCCTTTTTTTATACTTTGGGCATTATTGCCAAATGCATCTTTTAACGAATATAAAGTCGAAACCGCAATGGCGCATTGCCGCGTGCGTGCGTTAATAGATAATTGGTCCTCTCGTTTACTTTTCTAGTAATTTTCTAGTAAATAATAAACTTAAAATTTTGTAAAAAGAAATAAATTTACTTCAACAGTTATCGAAAAGTTTCTAGTAAAAAATATAATAATGTCAAAATTTACATTTGAAAATAAACAAAAAATTTTATTTTTTTTATTCACAAATAGAATATCGTCAGTTCCATTTTTTACTAGTCGAAATTTTGCCAGTAAAAAATAGTACGAAGGGGAAATGATTTTCGTTCTCACTTGCGTAAATTCTCTTAGTTATCGAATTAATTCTAGTAAAAAATAGTAAAAGTTTGTGCCTTCTAGTACTAGCAAGCACGCTATCGAACGAAGCTAATGTTGAAAACATGGAGACTTAAGGCTCAGTTTCATGGACTACGTTTGCGTGCGTATCCGTCAAAAATCTATTACAACTATAACAACTATTGTTGTAAACGCACGGATCCTATGAAACTTATCCCATATGTTTACATATATTTAAATTTTGTTTGCGTGAGATTTCTGATGGATACGCACGCAAACGGAGTCCATGAAACTGAGCCTTTAAAGGGCAACCCGAAATTTGACCTTACGCGTAATGTCGTAAATTTTTTTGAATCACGAAAACGCGCGAACCGACGCTTAAATGTAACCGCAGAATACCGCGATGCGCGATGCGTAAAACTCTCCCTATGTGTTTTCTATAGGAATTTGACGTCACAGAATCGCGCGATGTGTCGCGATTCGATAGATCTATTCTATCGCGCTGCTCTCTTGGTTTTTACTGTCTTTGTTTTTACTCACTCTCAGAAAAAAAATGGCCACCTCTTACCGAAAAACCTGAGGATTTGTTGTTTCGCTGCTTTTACTCGTTGCTTTTGTATAGAAAATGTAAACTAGAACCATATGTTTTAGACTTCAAAATTTATTCAAATTTACAAGTAAAAGTTAAATTTACAAAAAATTTCCACAAATTTTTAAAATGCAAATAAAATATGAATGCGGAATATAAAATGTTCAGCGCAACGGAGTGCTGTACTATCTGTTCTTTCTAGGGAATAAAAATATATTGGAGAAGGACAAGATTTGTAGCTGGTGGCGGCGAACAAATTGCAGAAGCAAGCACATGTTTCCAGAAATATGGAACGTAAAAAAAATTTTTAACAGCGTCACGCGATGTCTATTTAAGGGCATCGCGCGACGAGAGAGAGATTCGCGCATCGCGGTATTCTGCGGTTACAATAATGCTGGGCTTGCATTGTATGAATCAGTTGATACGTTGTATGTCCCTGTCTACATTTGTGGAAGAATGAAAGATTGTGCAAAAGAGAACGAGAGAAAATGAGTTGGTGGGATAGAGATAGCAAAGTTGCGCCGAAAATCCAACTCAAAAATAAAAATCGGTGGAAGCATGCCTGTTTATAGCACTTAGGGGTACATTTCTGATCTACGAACGATTGACATATCGCTCGTTCCGCTTTGTTATTTTCGCATCGGTAACATTTTCCGATTTCTTATCCACTTTGAAATCGTTCGCTAACGATCGTTGATTTTACAACAACACTTTCAATAGTTCTTACGTCTAATCGTTCAAAATCCACATTTCTTACAACGATTTTGATAGAAATCGAAAACGGTGAATTGTCATACCAAACGTTTGGTAAAAATCAGTCGTTGACATACATTTCAGCAGAAAATGTTTAGTTTCAGCATATCAACAAATCAAACTTCTTTCATAACATTATACTTATAACAGAGATTACAATCTCCGAGCCGAAACTTCAAAAATATATTGATATAAAAGTGAAAACTGAACCAAAATTTTGTTTCACAACACACCATAATGTTGAATTTACCCCGACTGTTTAGGAATTTCAGTTGTGAAAAAACATGCATTTTAAAAGTACAAATAAACTTCTCTAACTCCTAAACCATATGCTCTGCTGCGAATTTTCACCGGCACATTGTTATATTCTTTTTCTTCTTCAGAAATAGTATCGCGCAAAAAAACTCAGCCGCAAACAATTTACTAAAATTATGTTCTAAGGACGAATTTTTATTTCAAAATATAATGTTGGAAGCACTTGGGACTCCGAGCAGTTGCTCGGAATTTTTTTTCAAACGTTGCCAAGTTTTATGAGTTAGGTTTAATGGGGCGAAAAATTTTAAAAATAAAAGTTTTGATTTTTTGCTGTGTGAATTGTAAAAAAAGGCCGTTCTATCGTTTTTAAGGAAGGGAATTTTTTTAATCTTTATAAACATTTTAGCCTTGAAAATATTGACACTGTATATAAATTTCTTGAAGTTTTACAAAACAAAACAAAAATATTTGAATATATATTGACATTTTATTTCAGAACAAGACAAAATTTAAAAACAAAAACAAAACAATGTCAATAAATTATTCACACACTTGTTGATCAACCACTTTAATAGAGAAAAAAGACCACAAAAATAAATTTTTTCGAAAAAAAACACCTCGACAGATCGATTTGCAATCTCTCAATCTCGCTAATATGTGCATATCAAAGAAATCCTTAGAGCCGTTTTCGACCTCAAAAAAGCTACTTTTATAGCTTTTTTTATAGCTAATATTTTCATTTTACTTAAAAGTTTTTCATTCAATTAATAAAACTCATTTGGAACACATCAACGTATTTCTCATTCAGAAAGATTAACTGAAATATATAAGGCACATTGAATTTATTTTTGCTAGCACAATTTCACAAATGCAATATTTTTTTAGGTCAACACTGTTGATATACTTATATGAACGCTAAGAGGAAAAGAGAAATCATAACAAAATTATTAAAGCCGTAGATCATGTGAAAAAGAGAAATCCTAGTGTACAATGTATTTTCCTAAAGAAAAATTAAACACAGCTTTGACATACCACCGATTTCACGTAAAGCTTGTAATGATGAACTACTCGCTACGTAAAAGTTGAAAAATGCGAATTTAGAAGCGAATCATTCAGAAGCGAGGAAGTTAATCGCTAACGATTCGGAGATCAGAAATGCACACATTAACCTAACACTTATGTGTGCATTTCTGATCTCCGAATCGTTAGCGATTAACTTGCTCCCTTCTGAACGATTCGAAATCAATCTGAGGCAAATCGATCTGTCGAGGTGTTTTTTCGAAAAAATTTATTTTGGTGTTTTTTTTCTCTATTAAAGTGGTTGATCAACAAGTGTGTGAATAATTTATTGACATCGTTTTGTTTTTGTTTTTAAATTTTGTTTTGTTCTGAAATAAAATGTCAATATATATTCAAATATTTTTGTTTTGTTTTGTAAAACTTCAAGATATTTATAAACAGTGTCAATATTTTCAAGGCAAAAATGTTTATAAAAATTCAAAAAATTCCCTTCCTTAAAAACGATAGAATGGCCTTTTTTTACAATTCACACAGCAAAAAACCAAAACTTTTATTTTTAAAATTTTTCGCCCCATTAAACCTAACTCATAAAACTTGGCAACTTTTGGAAAAAAATTCCGAGCAACTGCTCGGGGTCCCAGGTTCTTCCAATATTATATTTTGAAATAAAAATTCGTCCTTGGAACATAATTTTAGTGAAATGTTTGCGGTTGAGTTTTTTTGTGCGATACTATTTCTGAAAAAGAAGAAGAATATAACAATGTGCCAGTGAAAATTCGTAACAGAGTATATGGTTTAGGAGTTAGACAAGCTTATTTGTATCTTTAAAATGTATGTTTTTCCACAACTGAAACTCCTAAACAGTCGGGGTAAATTCAACATTATGGTGTGTCGTGAAACAAAGTTATGGTTCAGTTTTCACTTTTATATCAATATTTTTTTGAAGTTTCGGCTCGGAGATTGTAATCTCTGTTATAATTATAATGTTATGAAAGAAGTTTGATTTGTTGATATGCTGAAACTAAACATTTTCTGCTGAAATGTATGTCAACGACTGATTTTTACCAAACGTTTGGTATGACAATTCACCGTTTTCGATTTCTATCAAAATCGTTGTAAGAAATGTGGATTTTGAACGATTAAACGTAAGAACTATTGAAAGTGTTGTTGTAAAATCAGCGATCGTTAGCGAACGATTTCAAGGTGGATAAGAAATCGGAAAATGTTAACGATGCGAAAATAACAAAGCGGAACGAGCGATATGTCAATCGTTCGTAGATCAGAAATGTACCCCTTAATTGTGAAAACCGAAACAACCCGGCATACGAACCGATTCATCGTGTAGCCACAACATTCATGGGAATGACGTTCATTCTTCCACTCGTGTAGACAGGGGCTATAGAAAATGATTGTGCACTTGAAGTCAAATGTGTTTTAACATTGGAGTAAGCAAGAAAAAAGTAACGATTTGCTATAAAATTGTTACACATTTCTGTATGAATTCCATATCAATTTTATAGGAGTTGATACAGAAGGATACACTAGCTTAACTTTTTTGTATCAATCGTATGACGTCCTATATACAATCTTATTAAACGAGCTAAAATTGTATACATATATATTTGTAGCTTTTTTAAGCTCGAAAACGGCTCTAAGTATTTCTTTGATATTCACATATTAGGGATATTTAGAGATTGCAAATCGATCTGTCGAGGTGTTTTTTTTAAAATTCATTTTGGTCGTTTTTTTTTTCTCTATTAAAGTGGTTGATCAACAAGTGTGTTAATAATTTATTGACATTTATTGACATTGTTTTGTTTTTATTTTTAAATTCTGTTCTTAAATAAAATGTCAATGTGTTCAAAATTGAACACGCTAAACAATACAGTCCACGATGTAGAAAATATTCAAATTATCATACAGTCCACTATCGATAAGAAAGATGTTTCACCGTAGTCCTAAGTAAACTACATTTATTTTATGACCGAATGTAATTAGATAATAAGGGTTAGTCCTAAGTAAACAATGTTAACATAGATAAGAAAACTGTATATAAAGTAACGAGATTTTAGAAATAAACCAGTATCTTACAAGTACTCAAGAATAGAGTTTTCCTTTTGTTCAGTTGGTCCTTCGAGCTTTCCCCACCAGTGGTAAGAAGCAAGAAGAAAATTTATAAATACTATAACTAAAAGAATTTCTGAACTTTCCCCCACCAGCGGTAAGAGGTTCAGAGAAATAATATAACAAATAGAAGATCAAAGTGAAATTTCTGAACTTTCCCCCACCAGTGGTAAGAGGTTCAGAAATATAACCAGAGCGTGGTTGGCGCCTAAATAAAATACCAGCGTGTGAGGCAGAGATAACGAGATAGGAAACTGCGTCAAGGCTCGACGCAGTCATAGTCCGTTGTTTGTTCCGGGTGTTTCTTTCGCGGGGAAGGGGTAATTGGAAATAGAAACTCAACTATCAGACCCACGTAATGAAGAGTGATCGGAACGGAGAGGGTTCAGCTTTGAGACCCCAATGACAATTCAGATTTTTAAGTCGAAATGTTTGTTTTGAGATAGCAACTTAGTTAATTATTCATATAAGTAATGAATTCGAAGACATACATTTTTATTTATTTATTTATGTCAATATTTAGTCTATTTAATATCCATTTTACTTTTAAATAGTTTATTACTTAATTAGAACCTATTTGGTAAAAGTATTTTAAGTTTAGAAATCATTGCAAGTACAGATTAACAACAAAAAATCTAATGTAAATTGTTTTATGCGCTCAAATCCGCCACTATTTTATACCAGAAACTGTATGATCTATTCTATGAACAATTCAAGCAAAAGAAATCATTGTAAAATCAAATTGATTATCCAATTAAAATAAAAAAGCAGACATAAAATGGCGTTGGTATACCCTCAAATTTTTCGTTCACCTCGCCATTGAATTTGCCGATACTAGTGTTGCCCGTTTGTATAGAACGCATCTATTTTTGCGCCTCTTATGAATTCTGGTACAAAAGCAGTGTTGTCGGTATGCTACAATATCAAATAAATTTGATTATTTTCTTAATTAGCAAATATATTAGTGCATAAATGTGCTTGAACTGTTAACAAAACGTTTATTCTTGCTTCGCGGAGTACAAATTACTTCCTAGAATAGAAAATTATTGTGTTCTTTACACCGAGTGCTACGAAAAGTACTTTTACCTTTTTCGTACTTTTTGAATTTCCTTTTGTTAACGTAAAATATAACGCTGCTTTATAATATCGTTGATTTTTTCACCACAATTGAAGAAATGAATAAATTTTTGATGAAATCTTCTATTTTATTCATGGATATCGTATTTAACGATACAAATAATGTTAACTAAATGTACAGAATTCCGCCATTTGTTTGTTTAGGTGTATTCTTTATTTTCAGTAGTTATGAGTAACTTTCTTTCCCTTTATCTTTGCTGCAATAGCTAAACATTCTAGCGAAATTTCAAAAGTTCAATAACGAACATGGTTGTGAAGTTATAAATCTTCTGGACGCAAGATTGCATGTGTTCCAAACAACCATGTTGGTATTGTATTTAATACCAAACAGCCTATTATGACCAAGTATATTCGTCCCAAATTTCACAGCTCTATTAGTTCTCCCTTAATCGTGATTTCTACAGACGGACGGACTGACAGACTTACAGGCAGACGCCTCCTTTAATGCGATACAAACGGAAGCACCAAGTGAATCTATCCCTCATCCTTTCGGGTGTAGGGTAAAAAAGAATTGCTTTTAAATAATAAGAATTTAAGTTCTTTCATGTATTTATTTACTTATGCATACAACCACATTAAGTGTTTATCCGATACATAACATTTAAGTTATTAGATTAATAATTATTCCTACAATATTATGTAGTAACATTTAAATATACAGTCTAAATTATAAAAATAATATGTTGCACATTTCATTGTTCTTTTGATTTAAAGCTAAAGTAAATCCGGCGGATTTGTGCGTGAGTAAATCGAGCAACCGTGTGGCCAAGTACAGCAACGCCCGTACTAGAAAAAAATACAAAAACATCACATAAAACACTTAAATAATAATGTAATCATTAATTAAAGTACCTTTTCTTAATTTCTGCATTTGCGTTGCGATTCCATTTCCATTTCCATTCCACTTCCATTCAAATCGATTGACTTAGCCCCGAGCAATTGCATTAAGACCGTGGCTCCCGACGATAGTATCACATAGTGTTTATGATTGTGCGACAAGGTGGTGCCTTGATATGCTGATATCGGATCCGATGCGGTACCACTCAAAACATGACCCATCAACTCCGATTGGCCGGAGAAAAATACCAGAGGTCGCAACAAAGTTCCCTGCACTGAAATTTCCATGCCTGCTGTTGCAGGCCAATCATCCTGCTCCAAAATAGCAAGCCGTTCATATACAGCCCCGGCAAGTGCTACTTGCGAGGTCCAGTGCATGATTTAACTTCATTTAAATTCACTAAAAACGCTAATTTCTTTGCGAAATAGCTAAACAATTCTCACAAGCTAAACACTTTTTATCTGTTAAAATAATAAACAAAGGAAATGTCATATAAACGTGACGTCTTGTGGTGAACAACATATACACGACACATACACTATACGTGTTTCACCTAATAACCGAATTTCGTTTTTTTTTGAGATATACGATGGGTCTTGACGCAGTTTCCTATCTCGTTATCTCTGGTGTGAGGGAATTTTTACCCTCAATTTAAAAAAAAAGTGAGCGGGCTTTACATCGGTAAGCGTGCTGAGGCTACACATCAGCAGTGTTTTGGTAAAAAAGTGAGCGTAACCGAGGCTTTACATCGGTGAGGCGTGCTGAGGCTACACATCAGCAGTGTTTTGGTAAAAAAGTGAGCATAACCGGGGCTTTACATTGGTGAGGCGTGCTGAGGCTACACATCAGCAGTGTTTTGGTAAAAAAGTGAGCGTAACCGTGGCTTTACATCGGTGAGGCGTGCTGAAGCTACACATCAGCAGTGTTTTGGTGAAAAAGTGAAACAGTATTTTAGTGAACAATTTGAACATAACAGAGCTGCGCATTGGTCAAAATGGCAAAAAATAAATTGTACGAGCGTCAAAAAGAGATTGGGGAGGAAATAATAGCAATAGGCAATAAAGCACAGGAAGCTATAATTCGGAAATCGACGTTGCAAGATCGATTGTATATGCTATGGGAGGAGTTCGAAAGGAACCACTCCAAATTACTATTAACTGGGTCAGACGAGGACAATTACTTCAAAGAAAATTACTTCGAGGGAATAAAAAGTTTAGTAGGTGATATTACAAAACTGCTAAACGAAATTGATAAAAAGCAACAACAAAAGGTATTGATGCCAGAAGCAAAAACTTCACTGCAAGAAAACGCCAGTAGTATAGAACATCCTCATCAGCCAAAAGCTGTTACAACCCAGAAAGAAATTATGATTAGGAAATATCTCCGCCAAGTTAATAATTTTAAATACTTACTTGATGAAGAGGATATTAGCAAGAAAAGGAAAGAGGAATTAGAAATGCTTAAGTCAATTTGGGATTAAAAATTTCAAAATATAAATGCAATTTATACCAAGTTGACGATTGAGTTGGAATTAGACGATGAAAAAATTGAAGACCAGCAGGAAGAAATCGACGAATTGTATCACACAGCGGCAATGAGATTAATAAAAAATAAACAAAGTACAGAAACGTCCAAACCAACATCAGTGAAATTAGAAGATATAAAGATTCCATATTTTTATGGAGATATTAATGAGTGGTCATCTTTTTACGATCTATTTAAAAAATAAGTACATGATGTAAAACATTTTTCAAACGTCGAAAAAATGTACCGGCTAAAAACCTTGGTTAAAGGAGAAGCTGGAAGGTTGATTCAGCACTTACAAATTACGGATGGAAACTATGAAGCTGCTCTGGAGTTGTTAACCCAAAGGTTCGAAAATCGTAGACTGTTATTTACAACCATGGTAGACAAAATATTGGACCAACCAATAATCAAAAGTGAGTCAGCATCCAGCATTAAACAATTATTGGATACCACGAATGAGTGCATGCACGCTCTCAAAGGACTAAATATAAGATTAGATGATGCAGAACCTTTTATAGCACGTATCGTAATTAGAAAATTGGACAATAATGCCTTACGCTGCTATGAGCAAAATATAAAAAAGACACGAGAAATTCAAGCTTTAAGTGACGTAATGCAATTTTTAGAAACACAATATCAAGCATTACAAGCGGTAGCAAGGAATAAACAAATGGGAAATAACGAACCACTTATTAATCAGCAACCCTGCAACTCATTCCACATAAAGCAAAAGCAGCGTTGTGTATTCTGTAATATTTCAGGTCATGATATTAAGGACTGCCGGAAATTCCAAGCACTAACGATATCTGACCGTCGCACTTGGGCTCGAAAAAATCATGCATGCTATGTTTGCCTAAATCACACAGCAGATAAGAAATGCATGAACACTAACTACAAGTGTAAAAAATGTGAAAAGAAACATCACATTTTATTGCATTCAGAAACATTTTCAGGTACGGAAAAACTAAAATCAGAAACCATGAAGAACAAAGCACTAGTAACAAAGGAAGATGTTCCGTTATCCGTGCTCTTAGCAACCGCGCAGGTAAGAGTGAAATCGGCGTATGGTAAAATGATAACACTTCGAGCACTAATCGACCAAGGATCCCAGAAAACCACGATATCAGAAGAAGCAGCACAAATGTTAAACCTACCCAGGCAAAAAACTAAATCGGAACTCATAGGTTTGGGAAATACAGTCGTTAGTATAGCAAAGGCCAAAGTAAAATTGGAAATTCGACCACGATTTTTAAGTAATGAAGTATTTCAAACAGAAGCTCTAATTTTGTCATCCTTGGCTACCACTCAACCAGACAAATCTTTTAAATTCAACACAGAAAAATTAAAAAATTACACGTTAGCTGATCCAGATTTTAACAAACCTGATCGAATCGACATAGTAATTGGTGGAGATTCCATAGCCTTCTACAAGAAGGAATATTTAAAATTGAAAAGATTCTAGGTCAACAGACAAAACTCGGATGGATCCTTTCAGGAGTTGTTCAGGTACAAAATAACAGCAACAAATCTCTAGCAGCCATGACGGAAAATCTGAAAAAATTCTGGGAAATGGAAGAAATTAGTGACGGAAGAATTCACTCAGACGATAACTGGTGTATCCAACAATATAATGAGACAACAAAACGAGCAGCAGATGGAAGATTCATCGTAAAATTACCTTTTAAAAAGGACAACATTCTGGGAGACTCCAAAAAGCAAGCGATGGCAAGATTTCTAAATCTGGAGAGAAAATTGGAAATAAATAACACATTAAAAACTGAATATATAAACTTTATGCAAGAGTATTTAAATTTAGGACATATGGAAGAGGTCGATCCAAAAAAAGAAGGAAAGTATTATCTCCCTCATCAAGCAGTGATTCGGGAATCAAGCACAACAACGAAAGTAAGAGTTGTCTTTAATGCATCTGCAAAAACATCGAATGGTAAAAGCCTTAATGACATCCTTCACATTGGTCCAAGGTTACAAAAAGATATTTTCGACATAATTGTCAAGTGGAGATTCTGGAAATTTACTATTACTGCAGATGTAGAAAAAATGTACAGGCAAGTAAAAGTAGCAGAAGAAGATCAGGATTACCAATACATTCTTTGGAGAGAGAATAAAAAGGACCCAATAAAACAATATAAACTTACAACCGTCACATATGGAACGTCTTCAGCTCCCTTTTTAGCGACAAGGACGCTTCACGAAATTGCAAATAGGTGCAAAGGTGCGGACATTTCGAAAATAATTAAAGAAGATTTTTATATGGACGATCTTATGACAGGAGCAGACACCGTTAAAGAATGCAAAGGTATCCAAAGGAAAATATCAAAACAGCTAGAAAAATTTGGGTTTCATCTACGAAAATGGATATCGAATTCAGAGGAGGTCATCCGTGGTATCTCCAACCTAAAAGAAAATGAAGTTGTACAAATACAAGATGACGAAATAATTAAAACTTTGGGTCTTCAATGGAATCCCAACCACGATGCGTTTATATTCAGCATAACCGAGGACAACACAAAATCAATTACAAAGCGGCAAGCCCTCTCCTATTTAGCAAGAATATTTGATCACTAGGATGGTTATCACCGATAACAATTACAGCAAAACTCTTTATCCAAAACCTATGGACAATAAATTCCGGTTGGGACGATAAACTAGAAGATAATTTAATAAAAGAATGGAACACATTTACTCAACAACTATTGGCCAACTATTAGATCCATTAAGATACCAAGATGGATTTGCACGTCAAAAGATGTCATAGGCGAATTGCATGGCTTCGGAGATGCATCGGGAAAAGCAGATGCCACTGTAGTTTATGTATATTAAAATCGGTTCAGCAATTTCCATTATAGCGGCTAAAATTGAGGTAAATCCAATTAAAAATAGAAAAACATTGCCAAAATTAGAATTATGTGCCGCAAATCTACTAGCAAAACTTTTACACAAGCTGAAAAATTTAATTAATAAGGACCTCCAAATATTTGCATGGAGTGACTCCTTAATTACATTGTATTGGATTAAAAATAACAAAAATAAGGATAAATTCATTAGAACACGAACAGCGGAAATTCATGAGTTGATACCTTCAGCAAAATGGAACCACGTCAACACAAAAGAAAATCCAGCGGACTTAGCCTCCAGAGGCATACCACCTGCTAAGTTGGAAGCTGAAACACTATGGTGGAAAGGTCCCTCATGGCTTGCAGAAGACGAGAACGGTTGGCCTAAAAAGTTGATTCCAGAAGATGGTAAAATAATCGTAGCATCATGCTTTGAAAGTTTATTTTGCATTTGCTTTGGTTTTCTTTGGTTTTCTCCGCTCTTTCTGCTTAGCATTGGCATCATGGCCCGAGCTCTTGCCATTCATGTGAATTGCTTCTCTTTTCTCTTCGTTTCCCTCACACTATCATTGCTTATTATCAAAGGATTTGAACGATTTCTTTTTTCGTTCTTGGCCCGAGCCAAATGCATTTTATGTATATTTCTTTCCCTTTCGTTTCGTCGCTTATGACGATATGCCGTTGTTTGCTGCTTGTGTTAGGTAATTTTATACGTCTATGTATGCTTTGGTTGTGTGGTGGCAAGGTTGTCGGCGCTTGCGGCCGCAACTAGAAATTTTTGATTATCTGTTCAAAAATTTCAATTGATAGAATAATTGAAAATTAAAATAATTATAAGATTGTTGATAAAATGAAAATATTTGAAAGTTTTTTGAAAAATTATTAAATATTATTTATTTGCTTGTAAATAATATTTAATGATTTCTTGAATTTCATATTTTTAAAAAAAATTTAAATTTATTTATAACACTATATATTTATATAACAATACATATATCATTTGTTATGTTTGGACAATTTATATATCCTTTTTTTATTGAATTAGAAGTTTATTTTTATCCCAAATGTTCAAAAGTCTTTTAATTTAATAAAAAAAGTGAACACGGAGGATTAAATTCAGGTACTTTTATCAAAAATTATTTCAATTTATTGTACCGGATAAAATTCATCGAACATACCGAGATTTTTCCTCAATTTTTCAATAAGAAAAAACGCAGATGCGCTACGTTCTTCTAATTGCTAAAAAGACATTCTCCTCTGTCGTTTTCATCTATTGTCGACGTCTGGCGTCGTCAACTCAGCCAACTCTAGAATAGCCACACAAAGCTCATCCTACACATACGAAACCCACAGACGCTAAATGACACAAACACATGCATTCAAAATTCTTCAACCCATCGTTAGCCAAAAAAGAACACCTGGCAAGGAGTCGTGAATAAAACGCGAGAAGAGAACACGAAAACGAAAAGTTGCAATTTGGTTGAGAGGTTGAGACCAAAAGAGACAAAGTTATTAAACAAATGAGAGAATGAGGAGAAACTCAAAAAACACTCAAAAGTGTACGTACCAGTACACGTACACCAGAGCAAAAATTTTTGCCCGAAAATTTGTATGGGATGCGCCTTCTATACATTGTATATTCTTTGGTTATAGCTTATGTGCTACGTTTCGTTAGAACGTTAAAAAAAGAAAAATTTTCCAGATATTTAACAGCAAGTGTTTAACAGCAACAAACAGAGATATGCCTTTTCTCTAGAAGGAGGAAAATTCCTAGTTTCGTCCCCCCAACACTAGATGGCAAAATGGTGAATCTGAAAGATAAGGTTAAGTATCTATGGGTAATCCTAGACAAAAAGCTTAACTGGAAAGAGCATATTGAAAGCAGAGTAACAAAAGCCTATAGACTATGGGCTATCTGCAAGAGATGTATAGGCCCCAGATGGGGACTAAGGCCGGAAATAGTCAGATGGCTATACCTAAGCGTTATCCGCCCAATACTAACATATGCGGCAGTAGTTTGGTGGAACGCACTAGGTATCAGAACCAATGTGAAACCGCTGGAGCGGGTACAAAGGGCATGTTGCATTGACATGAGTGGTGCACTTGTCACCACATCTACTAAGGCGCTGGAGGTAATTCTTTCCATACGACCAATAGACATCCAGGTCAAATATGAAGCTGCAGTAACAGCGGCTAGACTTAAGGTTTTAGGCTCTTGGTTCTATGGGGGCCGCACTACCGGACATCAAACCATAATGAGCCAAATGAATATAGAACTCTTGGCTCTGGAATGCGACCGCATCCAGGAAATCTACTCTAGAATTCTACTCTAGAAGTCTCTACTCTAGAAGTCTCCAGTAGAGACCACAATCCCGAAAAGGAAAGACTGGAACTCCAGATCGTTTGAACAAGTAGACCGAGACATCCATGTATACACGGATGGATCGAAAATGGAAGGGCGCACCGGAGCCGGTTTCTTTTGTAAAAATAATGAATTTGGAAATAGCATCAGGCTAGATGATTCCAACACAGTCTTCCAGGCAGAAGTGTTTGGCATCATGGATGCAGCAATGTGGCTATATAATAACAGCCTTGCAGGCTGTTGCTGTAAAATTTTTTCAGACAGCCAAGCGGCTATCAAGGCTATAACAAACGACCGGACAACCTCGGAAGTGGTGCGTAGGGGTTAGTAACGAAATCCCGAAATGAAATAAATGAAAGAAATGAAATATCGGCATGGGCGAATGATACGCATTTGAGATCATGGAACGAGTCGACGGGCTCCAAAGTTACTAAACTACTTTGGGGAAACCCTGACGCAGCCCAAACGAGGAAACTTGCCCAAACGTGGCAAGGTTGTCGGCGCTTGCGGCCGCAACTAGAAATTTTTGATTATCTGTTCAAAAATTTCAATTGATAGAATAATTGAAAATTAAAATAATTATAAGATTGTTGATAAAATGAAAATATTTGAAAGTTTTTTGAAAAATTATTAAATATTATTTATTTGCTTGTAAATAATATTTAATGATTTCTTGAATTTCATATTTTTAAAAAAAATTTAAATTTATTTATAACACTATATATTTATATAACAATACATATATCATTTGTTATGTTTGGACAATTTATATATCCTTTTTTTATTGAATTAGAAGTTTATTTTTATCCCAAATGTTCAAAAGTCTTTTAATTTAATAAAAAAAGTGAACACGGAGGATTAAATTCAGGTACTTTTATCAAAAATTATTTCAATTTATTGTACCGGATAAAATTCATCGAACATACCGAGATTTTTCCTCAATTTTTCAATAAGAAAAAACGCAGATGCGCTACGTTCTTCTAATTGCTAAAAAGACATTCTCCTCTGTCGTTTTCATCTATTGTCGACGTCTGGCGTCGTCAACTCAGCCAACTCTAGAATAGCCACACAAAGCTCATCCTACACATACGAAACCCACAGACGCTAAATGACACAAACACATGCATTCAAAATTCTTCAACCCATCGTTAGCCAAAAAAGAACACCTGGCAAGGAGTCGTGAATAAAACGCGAGAAGAGAACACGAAAACGAAAAGTTGCAATTTGGTTGAGAGGTTGAGACCAAAAGAGACAAAGTTATTAAACAAATGAGAGAATGAGGAGAAACTCAAAAAACACTCAAAAGTGTACGTACCAGTACACGTACACCAGAGCAAAAATTTTTGCCCGAAAATTTGTATGGGATGCGCCTTCTATACATTGTATATTCTTTGGTTATAGCTTATGTGCTACGTTTCGTTAGAACGTTAAAAAAAGAAAAATTTTCCAGATATTTAACAGCAAGTGTTTAACAGCAACAAACAGAGATATGCCTTTTCTCTAGAAGGAGGAAAATTCCTAGTTTCGTCCCCCCAACACTAGAGGGCAAAATGGTGAATCTGAAAGATAAGGTTAAGTATCTAGGGGTAATCCTAGACAAAAAGCTTAACTGGAAAGAGCATATTGAAAGCAGAGTAACAAAAGCCTATAGACTATGGGCTATCTGCAAGAGATGTATAGGCCCCAGATGGGGACTAAGGCCGGAAATAGTCAGATGGCTATACCTAAGCGTTATCCGCCCAATACTAACATATGCGGCAGTAGTTTGGTGGAACGCACTAGGTATCAGAACCAATGTGAAACCGCTGGAGCGGGTACAAAGGGCATGTTGCATTGACATGAGTGGTGCACTTGTCACCACATCTACTAAGGCGCTGGAGGTAATTCTTTCCATACGACCAATAGACATCCAGGTCAAATATGAAGCTGCAGTAACAGCGGCTAGACTTAAGGTTTTAGGCTCTTGGTTCTATGGGGGCCGCACTACCGGACATCAAACCATAATGAGCCAAATGAATATAGAACTCTTGGCTCTGGAATGCGACCGCATCCAGGAAATCTACTCTAGAATTCTACTCTAGAAGTCTCTACTCTAGAAGTCTCCAGTAGAGACCACAATCCCGAAAAGGAAAGACTGGAACTCCAGATCGTTTGAACAAGTAGACCGAGACATCCATGTATACACGGATGGATCGAAAATGGAAGGGCGCACCGGAGCCGGTTTCTTTTGTAAAAATAATGAATTTGGAAATAGCATCAGGCTAGATGATTCCAACACAGTCTTCCAGGCAGAAGTGTTTGGCATCATGGATGCAGCAATGTGGCTATATAATAACAGCCTTGCAGGCTGTTGCTGTAAAATTTTTTCAGACAGCCAAGCGGCTATCAAGGCTATAACAAACGACCGGACAACCTCGGAAGTGGTGCGTAGGGGTTAGTAACGAAATCCCGAAATGAAATAAATGAAAGAAATGAAATATCGGCATGGGCGAATGATACGCATTTGAGATCATGGAACGAGTCGACGGGCTCCAAAGTTACTAAACTACTTTGGGGAAACCCTGACGCAGCCCAAACGAGGAAACTTCTATCAAGAAGTAAGGCTGAGCTCCGGAAGATCATTGGTATTCTGACGGGGCATAACAAACTCAGAGGCCACCTGCGGAAATTCCGGAGGTTGGAATCTGTGCCCATGTTCTATAACTCTCACCGGTGAGAAATTATGACGTGAAACAGTTGGATTGATACTCAAACACTGCGAATCGGAACCTTCTCACCCGAACTGAGTCTGTAACTTTGTTTCGGTGAGTAGTTTCTGTCAGAATGTTGTTTCCAATGAATGTATTGGAAAAAAGTGAGATAACTGACTCTGTAACTTTTTCGTACGAGACATATTTCAGTTTAAGTGTCAAAATTTCTCGTATAAGAAATTCATAGTGAGAAACGGAGACAAATTGAAAATTTGAAAATTTGAAATTTAAATTTCAAAAAATTTCAAAAAAAATTAAATTTTAAGCAGTTTAAATTCAAAAAAATATACATAATATGTGCGCTCTCGTTGAAAAAGTAAGTACTTCTATGTATTATTTTTAAATATGCTTGAAATTATATTTTTTCGCAAATTTTCAGAAAACACAGAGGATATCCAAGCTGCAGAAGGAGAGGCTTGTGGAATACATGTCCGCCCATCTGCAGTTTGCTCGCGGCCAATTCACTGGGCCAAATTCAAATTTTAATAATAAGGAGCAATGGGAAGGGCTCAGTACGAATTTGAATTCGCTGGGTGGATGCTCCAAGACGGCCGAGCAGTGGAAGAAAGTAAGTTTCATCAATCATAAGTATATTGTTTTGTTTATATTAGTGTAATATTTTAGTGCTGGAGCGACTTGAAGGCCGCCGTGAAAAAGAGTGCCAACAGCAGGCGGCATTTAATGAATAAGACTGGTGGGGGCAGCTATCAAGAAATTCCTCCGGCGCCCACCAGTCTTGAAGAAAAAATTTTAGGAATTTTAAGTGTGGATGCGGTCGACGGCGATGCCGTAACTCCGGAGTCGGGAATTAATTCAGCTGAGCCTGCAGACGTAAGTATTAAGCTTTATGAAATTCACCATATCCATGAATTTCATAAAAATTTCACCAAATCCATAACCTTTCATAATTTATAGGAACCGATGGAAACTTCTGTACCGGTGGTATCAGTACCCGGTCCTCAACAAACCAAACATCCCGGCCGGTCGTACTATGAAAAGGCGCTTGAGGAAGCGCGATCGCAACAGGCTCAGCTGATGTCAAGACTGGACAAAATAGAAGCACAAAATGCAAAAATTTTAATAATATTAGAAAAACTATGCCGTAATAATAATAATAATAATTAGTTAGTTTATAATATAGTTAGTTAGTTAGTTAGTTAGTTAGTTATAGTTAGTTATATAATATATTAATATAATATTTTATATATGTACATATGTAATATAATATAATATAATATAATAAAATTCGTCCCAAATTTCATAGCTCTATTCGTTCTCCCTTAATCGTGATTTCTACAGACGGACGGATGGACAGACAGACAGGCAGACGGAGGGACAGGGCTAAATCGACTCAGGAGGTGATTCTGAGCCAGAATATATATACTTTTCTATACCTGCCACGCTTTTTTTAATGCGTTACAAACGGAAGCACAAAGTTAGTATAAAAATTATAGCCATTTTTTGTCATTTCAGACCCTTTTAACCACATACGGGCAGAGTTCCCCCTTTGGGGGAATACCTTTGGTCCAGAAATTTTCGCGGGCATGCGCACAACATGTCCATCGCAGTTTCATCGCAGTCGGATGGCCGGTTTAGGAATCCATAAAGAACAAACACACATACATACATTAATTTTTATATATATAGAAGATTATGTAGTAACATTTAAATGCTTATAATTATAAAAATTGTGAAGTATTATTATTATTTTCTTTTAGTCTTTACAGAATTATGATAATAATAATTATATTATTTTCTGTTACAGAATTATGAAAATATCATGTTGCACATTTCATTGTTCTTTTGATTTAAAGCTTAAGTTAATCCGGCGGATTTATTTTGTTCTTCAGTCACAAATTTCTTGCTACACAAATCGCATGAGTATTTAGCTGTTTTATAGTGTTTCTTGAATTTGTGCTGACTTAACATAGAACTCGAGCGGTAAGCTTTAGGACAAATATCACAAGCAAAAGGTAGATCATCTTGATCGCTCTTGTTATGAACTTGGCGCTTATGTGTATCCATCTGATTGGCGGTATAGAACCATTTGTCACATTCATTCCACGCAACTATGCGTTTTTGAGTGTCTTTAGATGGCGTGTTAAAGTGTTGTCGGCCCGAAAAAGAAGACCACATATTTCGCACTGATTTGGCTTTTCACCTGTATGTATATTGAAATGCGTTTCGTGATTGTTCCGATTTAATTCCATTCGAAGGGGTCGTTACCTGCAGTTATAAAAGGCGATTTTATACAATTTATTAAATTACTTCGTTTATGCAACTTACAACCGCCTCTTCCAATTTAACTGTGCAAAATAAGAATTCATTATCCGATTCGGCGGATTCATCAGTCCGTGTTCTTGAAGTTGTTACATCTTTAGCTTTTTTAGTTCCATTATGATCGGCAGTAAGAAAGAAATTATCCAAAATCTCTATTTTAACCTCTTCATATTTTCCTTTTTGCTTTGATTTTTGCATGACATGCATGACCTCATCTGGAGCTACAGTTAGTTCTCTATTGCGATATTCAAGTGGATCATGGTTCAGATCAGATTTTCTCATTTTGCAGACCGGCGTAACTATTTGCTCCGCTGTACACTGTAGAGTTTTGGTGAAATCCTTGAGATGCATTTTTTGGAAGTAACCAGCGAAGCCTCCATAATCACAAATTTTCATACCACAAAATATGCACAATATAGAAAAGTTAGAGTTTTGATAACTTTGATGCGCGGTGTATCTCTGCGCATTTAGTTTTATAATAACCGCACTCGCAGCTCGTGGTCGGAGGAATTACTTTAAGCATGCTTTTTTGTTAAATACGTTGAACAGTTTCGTTCATATATATGAAATCTCTTCTCATATATTATATTGTGGTACAAATGTACACATGCGTTGAACTTCACTTAAATTTGACGAAGAAATGAAGTTTTTTTTGGACATAAGTTTTCGCGGGAACGAAGTTTCCTATCTCCTTATCTCTGTCGAAGGTATCCACATCGCAACAGCTTAAGGTTGCATCGACGAAACTTTAGGGATGTCAGCAATTCTTTTGAAGTTCCTGATGAGCGGTTTCGGGAATTGTATAGATTTTTGAAGGAAACATTTATACCAAAATGTTTTGTCAACGGGACATAGGGCAAGACTTTTTACTTTCCGTAAGTAGAAGTGTCATTAACCGCTCTGTATATGAGGTGGCAAATATTATTGAGCGGAAATTGTTGAAACTTATTGGCAAATCCTTGATCTGAGTCGGTCGCGAATACCAGATGCCACGCGAAGATGCTCTCCATAATCGTACTCTTCTTCTTCTATGCCGCTGTCACCTTGAAGGTCAAACTCAATTTGCGGGGAGTCAATTAGCCCGTACGATATCCTAATATTATGCAATACGGTGCACGCATTAATTATTTGGCCCGCTCTCTGGGGAGTAGTTTTGAGCCCCACACTTAGGCAACGGAATACCGACTTTAGCACCCCATTTAGTCGCTCTATACAGTTTCTGCCCTTGGCATGAGCTGTATTAAACCTCCGATCATCCGCGCTGGAGGCAGACCTGTACGGCGTTATTAGCCAGGGTCTTAAAGGGTATCCAGAATCACCTTCAATTAAAAATGATACACTATAATACACTATAATATTGTATTTAAGGGATTTAAAATAAATGTATACCTAGAAGCCATGAGTGGTGTGTTGGATGCGATTCAAAACGCCTCTCCAACATTGTATTCACTGCAGATGCCTCCCATATGTAGGAGTCATGAGCAGCTCCACCAAACCGTGCGAATCCCCCAAGGATTTTAAGATCGTAGTCACAAATCTGCAAATACATTTCATTATACATATATATTATATTAGTATAAAAACAGCGTTTTTACCAATTGCACATTCTTTGAATGGTAACCTTTCCGATTGAGGTAACAGCTCTCTACCGCCTGGTCCGGTCGTATTATCCGGACATGTGTGCAATCCACAGCACCAATCATACCGGGAAATCCCGTCGCTTCGTAAAATCTAAATGTGCATTTATTTCATTATTAAATAATAGAATAATTTGAAATAACTTACCTTTGTTTTATTAAGTCGTACTCATCCATATTTGGGAACGTAATCCACTTTTTTAACAATTTCCGCTCAATAATATTTGACACCTCATATACAGAGCGGTTAATGACACTTCTACTTACGGAAAGTAAAAAGTCTTGCCCTATGTCCCGTTGTCCAGACCCGGTGGCAAAAAAGTGGAGGGCAGCGCACATTCGTATACATTTTGGGATAAATGTATTTCTACTGCCGTTTTTCATATGGGGCTCCAACTCCCTTAGAAGTATAACCGCCGTTTCCTTCGTAAATCTATACAGTTCCCGAAACCGCTCATCAGGAACTTCAAAAGGGTTGCTGACGTCCCTTAAGTTTCGTCGATGCAACCTTAAGCTGTTGCGACGATCACTCCGCTCTGCTTCTATTAATGCAATGCTATACATATTTCTATATAAATTAAAGTAATATATTTTCTTTTGAAATTGATTTTATTTGGTTATAAATATACATACCTTGTTTTAAATTACGCTTAATAACCGCTTAATTATACCGCTTGATAACCTGACTGTGTTCGGGCTATCAATAAGCTCAATAACAATTAAATATTTGTATTTATATTGACAGTTTGTCGAATGTAAACAAAAATTCCCGTGAAAAGTTTTTAAAATTGTCATTTTTCTCACCGAAAGTTACAGACTCAGTTTTTTTTCCAGTAGCGAGAAACAATTGAATTTTTTGTTCCACTTTATCTCACTGTGAGACGTTCTCGCCAAGTTACAGAACATGGGCACTGATATTTGTAGATCCTGTCAGGAGGAGCCTGAGACCCTAGAGCACTATTTGTGCGACTGTCCTGCATTCGGCAGGATAAGGTTACAAACATTAGGCTCAACACAGCTTGCCACCCTTAAGGATGTTGGTAGTAAGGGATGGGTCGCAATTTCAAGCTTCGTGAAATGCACGAGGCTATTTGAGCAAAGGCTACATCAGCCCTGATTCATTCCCCTTCCTTTTCCTTCCTTCCTTTCTTATACGGAGGTGCACAATGGGCCATTGGCCTAGGTGTATCCAGTACTTCACTGGATGACCCATAAGGTCCCTCTTAACAACCTAACCTAACCTAACCTAACCTAACAGCAAGTGAGATCAGAGATGCAGAGACGGTAATAATAAAAAGTCAGCAAGCTGTAGATTTCACAAGAGAAATCCAACATTTGAAGAATAATGAACCAATAAATCACCAAAGTAAAATTGCAAGCTTAAATCCTTTTTTAGATGAGAAAGGCATTTTAAGAGTTGGAGGACGGTTGGAAAAATCAGAAATTTCATATAACCACAAGCATCCTGCAATCATTGGAAAATCTTGGTTAGCAACGTTATTAGTTAGAAGTGCTCACATGGAGACTTTGCATGGTGGTAATCGCCTAGTGATAAATACATTAAAAAGGAAGTATTGGATCATAGGGATAAAAAATATGGTAAAGAAGTGTATTCACGCATGTGTAAGATGTACTCGATACAGGCAAGAATCAGCAGCACAAATAATGGGTAATTTACCTGAATATCGAGTAAGTATATCGCATCCCTTCACGCATACCGGCATCGACTACGCAGGACCTGTACTGATAAGAACTTCCAAAGGAAGAGGACACAAGGCCTATAAAGGCTACATAGCGATCTTCGTATGCATGACAACTAAAGCAGTTCACATAGAAGCTGTAAGTGACCTAACAACAGTAGCATTTTTAGCAGCGCTGCGTAGATTCTTTGCCCGGAGAGGAAAAAGTCAACATATCTACACAGATAACGGCACAAATTTCGTAGGAGCAAGCAGGAAAATAGATGTGAATTTCAAGCAAGTGCTCAAACACAATTCAGAATTAGCAACCGTCCTAGAAAGCGAAAGAATTCAATGGCACTTCATCCCCCCGGCAGGCCCTCACTTCGGAGGTATTTGGGAAGCCAGCGTAAAATCTATAAAGCACCATTTGAGGAGAATAATCGGGGAGAACAAATTAACCTATGAGGAGTTAAGTACGCTGCTTTCACAAATCGAAGCGGTTTTAAATTCAAGGCCTCTATACGCAATCAGTAATTGTATAGAAGATGTAGAGACCTTGACGCCCGGACACTTTCTAATTGGTCACCAAATTATTGAAAACCCAGAAGTCAACGAAAATAGGGAGATAAGCCCGTTAAATCGATCGAGATTAATTCAAAAAATGAAAAATGAATTTTGGAAGAAGTGGCAAAATGAATACCTTCTCACTCTTCAACAACGCCACAAGTGGAAAAATGCAAAAACAAACTTATCTACTGGTCAAGTTGTTATTATTAAAAATGAGGATACATATTCTTCAAGATGGCCTCTCGGCAGAATTGTAGAAACACATCCAGGGTCCGATGGGAAAGTTCGAGTAGTCACCGTAAAAACACAAAATGGGATTTTAAAACGTCCAATTCAAAAGATATGCCCTTTGGAAACTACAACAGAAGAGGAAAAGTCGACAAAACAAGTTCGAGTCTACGCAACAACAGAATAAGTTTGATGCTACTTCTTACAATGACAAATAAAACTATGGCAGCAACATGGAACTCGACTCAACACTCGTTAACAATAGTAAGGACATCGAAAACCTACGAAAAATGGTCCAAATATTGCAGACTGAAAACATAAATTTGAAGAAAATTAGCAGTCACCACGTTAGCGGCCACGTATCAATATTTTTGATCCTAATCTTCATTATAATTATTTTATGTATATGTATATATAATAAATAAGTGCAAGAATGTAAATATAAGAAATAAGTGCAAGAAAGATGATAAAATTGTAGTTAACTTTGCTCCACCGCCACCATTAGATAGTCGCCGGCAGAATGTTCAAAATTGAACACGCTAAACAATACAGTCCACGATGTAGAAAATATTCAAATTATCATACAGTCCACTATCGATAAGAAAGATGTTTCACCGTAGTCCTAAGTAAACTACATTTATTTTATGACCGAATGTAATTAGATAATAAGGGTTAGTCCTAAGTAAACAATGTTAACATAGATAAGAAAACTGTATATAAAGAAGCGAGATTTTAGAAATAAACCAGTATCTTACAAGTACTCAAGAATAGAGTTTTCCTTTTGTTCAATATGTATATTCAAATATTTTTGTTTTGTTTCTAAAACTTAAAGAAATTTATTAACAGGTGTTAATGTTTTCAAGACAAAAATGTTTATAAAAATTAAAAAAATTTTTCATAGAACGGCCTTTTTTTACTATTCACACTGCAAAAAATCAGAACTCAATATTTTTAAAATTTTTCGCCCCATTTTTTAAACCTAATTCATAAAAAACTTGGCGACGTTTGAAAAAAAGTTCCGAGCAACTGCTCGTGGTCCCCAGGTTCTGTTATTAAAATTGTAGTAACACTGAACGTTGCTTCGTATCTCTGGAACTATTTGAAACCGTTTCATGTTTATTTTGTTTTGTCAGCAATGAATTCTGAAGATTGGTCGCATCTAAATATTGGTAAATAGAATGAAAATGCATTTGTCACTAAAAGAATTATAGCAAGTAGTATGTATATCTGTCTCTTTTGCAAATATTTCTCTTTCGCTTTAGCAATTATAGTAGAATTCAAATATCATATCAATTGATTTATTCAATGTAAACTCAGCATAAGTTAATCAACTTTCAGCCGAAACCACAATGGCGCGTTCGTGCGTTGAGTGGCGTTAGATCGACCGCAGAAACTTTGCGATAAAAGCTCTCGACAGACGACGTGGTTTTTCCAAAACGAAATGGCGCGTTAGGTCGGGCATGCGTATACCTGCAAAACATTGTTAACATCTATACCTAACACAAAATATTTTTTCCGCATCAATGAAAATGGTATCGATAAAGGGATTTTGGCGGAAACAATTAGCGTGTTCTTAACAAACCCACAGACTAAAGGTGAAATCCAATAAAAACTTTTACAAATATTTCAGTGAAAAAAGAAGTTTCCACAGTAGTTCCTTTCCATAAACGAGTTTTTTAAGCTACTGGCTACTTTTAATGTATTAAGTTATATCGAAATGTCAAATGCGCGCGATAGTTGAAAGTTGGTTAACTCTAGCGTCGGTTCGCGCGTTTACGTGATTCAGAAAAAATTACGATATAACGCGTAAGGTCGAATTTCTGTTTATCTAATAAGAGTCCATGTTTTCAACATTATCTGTCAATGCACGCACGCGCCATTTCAGTTTCTGCCTAAAATGGAAGAATACTCGAAACGTCAATTTTTTAATCAATTCTTTTGAATAATTAAGAAGCAAGAATTTTTTTAATATTTTTATTGCAATTCCCTATTTTCAAACACAAGTTTTACGATTTAGAAAGTGCCTGTAATATGCTTCGTTTTATAATTCGTAAATCATCCCCTTCTGTCATCAGCCACAATCGGATTCCCAACTCAGTTTATATATGGCGAGGGGCAACAAAAAAAAAAACAAACGCAGACATAGACGACAACATGTCCTTACTCCGCTCACACTTTCCCCAACATTCTAGATTAAATAAACATCAAATTATAACGTATAATATACATAATAAAAATTTGAAAATAATTATAACAATAAATTATGCGCCATACCTAGGCTTTCAACAATAAAAAAAAACGTTCCATAAAAATTTTGCTTTACTAATAAAAAATAAAAAAAAACTTAAACTGGAACGTCCAAAATGTTCCTCTTCCCAGATGTTGATCCGGAAATTTCTTCAAAACAAATTCAAAAACAAATCGCCGACCTGGTACAAATTCTACAGCGCCCGCATCGCTCGCGTTTAACGCAGCAACAGAGAATCTACTCTGCCTGCGTCTTGCTCTGCCGACTCAGCGGCCGCTTCGTCTTTGACGCTGTTTAAACAATTTTTGTCTGGTATAACAGTTTTCTACCCAGACGTTGCAAAGGGCCGGTGAATCTATATATAAATACGGCATAGAAAAATATTTCCCTCCCTCCTGAGAGTGATCTGTTTATCCAATTTCAATAAAACGTATACTGATTTTTAGCTACTTTTCTCCTCTACTGCACAAAAAAAAAATGGAGACGAAATTTTACCTGGATCGGGAGTTATCAGGTATTAATCAACTCTTTCAACACTGCGTTTTTAGCTGTACGCTTAGAACGAAGTCAGCGTATGTATGTGTGAGGGCTCTCCGAATAAATGTACTATGCATTTTGGTGTTGTTGCAGCGGATAGGACATATCACGAAACTAATTTTGGAGGTGGTGGGAGGTGGGTGGGACCACCAAAAGCAGTCATACGGGGGTGTTTTGACAAAAAAAAAATTGTTCGCTGTACGCTTAGAACGAAGTCAGCGTATGTATGTATGTGTGAGGGCTCTCCGAATAAATGTACCATGCATTTTGGTGTTGTTGCAATGGATACGGAAGATCAAGAAAGAAGTCAGCGTATGTGAGAGTATGTGTAAGGGCTCTTCTGATTAGCTTTTTTAAAAAGTTTTAAAAAGGAAACATATATTATTTCAATTTGATTTTTTAAAATTATTATTATAATGTAATATATGTACATACGTTTAATTGGAATTGAATGAAAAGAATAATTTCAAAATGGAGTTTTTTATGGGTCGAATTTTCGACCACGGGCGACCAATAGTATATTAAAATAAAGTCCGAATCGTGCCGCTTAGTTTTAGTTTTAATTTGAAGCGACACGACCGATTTCTCTCGTTCACCAGTACCGTCTAAAATCTACGCGCCAACCCACCGGTTCAGAGCCAGTTCTTCTTAATTTCTTGTGTATCGTTATTTGCGTATCGTTTTTCTTAGGCGCCGCAATGACTTCTTTCACCTCATTCTCAAAGTATTCACTTTGGTTGTACTCCAGTATAGCCACTTCGTTCACATGCCGTTGAAACCGATTGCCTGTTTGCTGAAAATACCAATTATCACGCCTATGAAAAATTTTTTCAACTTCGTGGCAATCCGCACGCAGCTGTTTCACAGAATAAACCGCCATAGGATAAATGATCTTGCTGATATAATTTTTATTTTTTCACTTTCTGGCAATGGTACTTTCAATTTAGCTTTCGGCTTCCAAATCGACTGAAAAAATGCATCTACCGATTCGTTAGATTGCTGATTACGCTCTACCAAGTCGCGCATCTTCTCGAAATCGGTTCTACTCGATCGCTACTGTCGTTGTAACGCGTTCAAATCCGGCACATCATTCGTCCTAATACGTATAAAGCCAATACCAATTCACATTTCAGTTGCCTGCGGAGTTTTTTCTTAACACACAAGTTCTAATAGTTGAAAAGTCTAATTTATTGCTCGATATTTCATTTCACTTTAATTACGGTAAAACATCAATTCAAAAATCAAATAAGTCAAAATTCAGTCAACAACTTTAAAATAATTTGTTTGTTTGTCTCCGCTTTAACTTCGCAACTGGTTTCATCGTCGCAAAAGTTGTCATATTTAAGTGGCGGTGAAGACAAAAATCCTTTAGGAACGGTAGCAAAAACCCCGGTAGGAACAGCGACTGTAGCCTCGATAGTAACGGCGGCAACATTCTCCCCCTCGTAAGCAAGTTAGGCGTGCTTACTCTTGTTAGTTACCGACGTCTAGGACTGCTAACTTTATGGCAGGCCGCTCTAATAATCCGAACTTGGTCTTTACTGTAGCTCGTCGAACCTGTCCATCTTTCGCTGTGATGACTTCTGTGATGATACCTTTCGGCCAGCAGTTCCTTGGTTGATTATCATCAACGATTACTACGACGTCTCCGATTTTTAGTGGAGGTTGCTTCGTAAACCATTTTGCTCTTCTTGTTAATATGGGCCTATACTCCTTGACCCATCGTTGCCAAAATCGGTCTGCGTATAGTTGTGTTTGACGGAAACGTTGTCTCAGGTCGCCACTGAAAGCTATCGGCCTGTATCCACTTGCCGATCCAGTAAGTAGATGATTTGGCGTGATTGCCTCGTCGTCACATGAGTCTACAGAGACAAAGGTCAGTGGTCTTGAATTTATCATGAACTCCACCTCTAAAAGTGCACTCCGAAGAGCTTGTAACGAGTTTTTATTTCCGGCTGAGGTAGGCTCAGTCGTCCCAGAGTTCATTTTGGAGGGATCTCGTAACCCCCTTGTTATCGGGTCACCACCTTTATTGCCGAATTGCGCACAATTGACGAGTTCGTCAATTCTTTCACCGACTACCTTCCGGTAGTTCGGCTCGGACGATAGATGGTTTATTTTGACTTAAAACTAATACAATTTCTTAGAAAGGCAGAGTGCCTGGCGACGGAGGGTCGCGTACAATTGTTGGGTAACACTGGTATTTTTAATTAGTAAGACAGGCACCTAGGCAGGCAAAGTACCTAGTACCTAATATAAAACTTAATATAAGTCTGTGTGTTTGTTAAAGAGTAAACTTTTTATAAGAATTTCGTCATGGCCGGAAAAGTCACGGAGTACTCGCAACAAGACAAAATATAAGAATTGGCATAGCCGGAAGAGTCCCAGAGTGCTCGCAACGAAAAAAATATAATAATCGGCATAGCCGGAAGAGCCACGGAGTGCTCGCAACGAAAAATAAAACAATGTATGTATATGGGCAGAGCCCTTTCTGCAAGACTTCAGTCGAAATTGACGATGTCTGCACCAAAAGTTTTTAGCGAAGCTTGTCGAAAGATGACGAGGCTTGCCTAAGGGTGGACCTGGGCTAAAGCAGTGTATAAATTTTCTTGCTTGAGCTAAGGCTACCAAAGAGTTTCGAAATGTTTATTAAGACGGCTTTCTTCCATGATCTGATGCGGAATTATATTGTGTGAAATGGAAATGTGAAGGAAGGCAAAAATAAAGAATTTATTTTCAGCTTGTGGAGCTGTACTGTTTATGTTTACATTTGCCTGTATTGCCTGTATTTTGCCCTTTCTTTCTACAGCCGTTGTTATTATTATTATTCTTTTTCTTTCGAATTTGATTTGATATTTTATTCCTTTTAGTAACTAAATTACAGGTGGAAGCCATTTTGTTCTTTTTTGCCTTGAAGTCTCATAAAATACTAATCAAAAAACATCAAGGAAAATTTTAATTTTATCAATTACAATTAGTTCGTGCAATCTATTAAAACTTGTGTTCATTCTTCTATACTTTATTTTCAGTTTTCAGCATTTTGAATTTATTTTGTAATCTGCATATACACTCCAAAGGTGCCGCCAAAAAGGCGCAAAATGGAGTCTGAGGGGACACCCCTCCCCTCAACTCCTGTTGATGTTGCTGGTAAGTTAAGCCGTCCATCAGAAACGGTACAGCTTTTATATAATGATTCTCAAAAAATACCGTGTACTGTGTACATTGATACCGCTTCTGATGGTCAAAGAAAAAATCCAATCAATGTCATTGCCTTAACAAAAATTTTAATTAATCTAGACATTAATAATATTGCGGAAATCACTAAAATAGGCTACAATAGATGCAAAGTAATTTTTAAGACGGCAGATACTGCCAATAAAATCGTTTCGGACCAAAGGATCAAAGATCTTGGGTACACGGCCAAAATTTTTCCACACTTCTTGACTAAATCTGGTTTAATCTTTGATATTCCAGTTGATATAGATTGTAACGAGTTTGTTTTCCCAGCCGGGGTATCCTCAGTGGCCCCAGTGTCCATAGTAGAGGGATCTCGCAACCCTCTAGGAAATCCACCACCGCTACCGAATTCCGCACGATTAACTAACGAGTCAATCAGTTCACTGGCTAACTGGTAGCTCAGCTCGGACGGGGTATAGTGGTTTTCACTTATTCTACTTATATTTCAAGGAGACAGGCAAAGTGCCTGACGACAGAAAGTCGCTTACAATCTTGGGTAAAGGTTAGGTAGTTTGACAGTTTTTACTGGACAGGCCGAATACCTGGCGACTGAAGGTCGCTTACAGTTCTTAATTCTACAACAGTTTTTATAAAAGTAGGCAGAGTGCCTAGCGACAGAGGGTCGCTCACAACTCTTAATTTTCCTTTGTTAATTTCTTCAAAGAAAACCCTTCAGTCAAGCTGGTTGGTCGTACAAAAAAAAGTAAGAATGTAAAAACCTCCAGTCAAGCTGGTTGGTCGTACGTCTGTCTTAAGTTACGTAATTCTACGTAATTCTGTCTTAAGTTACTATGAGTTTATGAACTCGATGGGAATTATACTGCCGTAAGCAAATGAAAACAAAAATCGATTAGTGTGTCGCTTGTATATTTGACAACACTGTTGTTGTTGGGCAATGGAGAACCTGATTGAAAAAAGAAATATTTCTGATTTCTTTTTCGAATTCTTTTATTTTATATTATTTATTTAGACGTCCATTTTGTCTTAATTATTGTATTTCTATTTAATGTCCATATTTTAACATTAAATAAAAATATTCTTTCTTGAAAGTGGTTGTCGTGTCGTGCCCTTGCCATGATACGAACCCTGGCCACCGAGCTGCGAGACAGATGTTCTAGCCGCTAGGCCGAAGAATGCTCTGATTGAGCGCTTGCTTACTGTCTACACCTTTTCCACATGTACTTCAGATTATTACAGATTAATTTCAGAATATTTCAAATTGACTTCAGAATAGCGACATGGACTTCAGAAAAGTGTAAATATATTTCAGAATTTTCGAATTTAATTTCAGAAATGTTCAAATGGACTTCAGATTTGTTCAAATGGACTTCAAAATAACGACATGGACTTCAGAAAATTGCAAATATGTTTCAGAATTTTCGAATTTAATTTCAGAAATTCTCAAATGGACTTCAGAATAGCCAATTGGACTTCAGATTTGTTCAAATGGACTTCAGATTTTTACATATGGACTTCAGAAAATCACATTTGGACTTCGGAAATTTTAATTCAGTAAATGTTAATGTTAATGTTAATAAATGCTAATTATTTAAAATATAGCCTTTTTTCTGAAGTTCAACTGGGAGTTTCTAAAGTCCGTAAGTAAAAATCTTAAGTCCATTTAATAAAATCTGAAGTACAATTGAAAATTTTCGAAGTCCAAATGTGATTTTCTGAAGTTTTCGGTTTCATCGCTTCGCCTTACAATGTAAGCAAACTTTGGAGGCCTGTCATACCTGCTATCAAGTTCACGACAATACTTCTCAATGTTCTGAGATTAAGTGTATTAATTGTAAAGGCCCTCACCCACCTACTTAAGACTTATGGTTATAGAAAATATCTCTATGTCAGAGGCCAAAATTAGATACTCACACATTTTTAACAATCGATTTTCAGATCTTGCTGATCTTCACTCAGAAAAAAGCATTGGTAAAACCAACAATTTTATATTTAACCGCAACAAATTTTATTGGTCATTTCGTACCCAACAACTTTATATTGTTGAATTAAGAATTATTAAATTGTTGATCTTTCAACAAATTTTCATTTTGTTTGAACAAGTGAAGTATTTGCCACAAGTGACAAAATTGTTGGAGATTGAAAGTGAAAGTTTTTGTGTGAAATGAGTTATACTTACGTCAAAAATGCAAAGTTGTTGCAAAGTAAATATTTAATTCTTGATTCAAGAGTAATAGTTTTTGACGGAAACAGTGAAATCTTTGCCACAAAGATACTAAATACTTGGCTGGAAAAAGAAATTTATAAAATTTAAAAAAGCAAAAATTTCACTTTTTGTAACGAATAAGATATTGTTGCCTTGAGTGTAATAAAAAACACTTTGTTGCTTTGATTTTAATGTTTAAATATTTTATTTGGAGACATTGAAATATACATATTTTAGAATCTTATAAGCTTACTCATATCATCATATCATATCATACCAGTATGTGATTTCACTGGTAACGAAAAATCTTCAATTTTTTTAAGATAATAGCAATCACAATTTTCCAAAATCTTATACGATTGGAATTTTTCCAAAAAAGTTGTGTTAATTTCTTGACAAATAAGAAAAATTGCATCTGTCGATTTGTAAAATATCTTAAGTAGTTTAACTATTCTATTATTCAATTTTACGAAATTATTTTGTGCATAAAAAATACCATTATAAGATAAACTAAAGACTTCCTTGCCAGAAGTCATATTCGTACACAAATTTGGATAATATGTAAGTTTTGTTAAATCCACTTCTACAACATTCTTAAGATTTGAAAGATTTGATTGTATAAAGTTTTTTTCTACTAGAGTATGTGAAAATATAAGACTGCTTTTTATACCCAAAGTATAAGGAATGTTTACACGAGATGTTATGACATGAGCATATTTTTTGAAAATTTGATGCTTGTTTTCAAACCTAAAATTCCATAAATATTTTAATGGACCCAAATGCCTTATAACAGTTGGATAATGTACCATAAAATGAAACTTTGGTTTCAATTTTTCTTTGAAAATTTCAAAAACAAATTTGTTATGTTCAAAAATTAAAGAAGACAGTTTTTCCAGAATATCCTCATCAAATTCATCTAGCATGATAAGATCAAAGATTTTTATGAAAACTATTAAAAAATTGTACACATTGTCATCGTATATAATCAAATCTCCAATAAGAATCAAAATAATGTGCATAAATAATTTCATTTCAGCTGCGTTCATTTTTAAATTGCTTTGCTTAATTTGCTTGTCGCTAATTGGGGGGCTTATATTTCCTACAGAGGAAGGTCCGTAATTAAATAACTGTTTTCGATAATTAAATGCATCTAATGTAAAATACTTTTTTTGAAAAATGAAGTAGTTTAAAATTTTTGGTATGTTGTATCTTGCAACACCAAGGAAAATATCGTGCATAATGTCACAAGCTTTGTTGTCAGTAGTATGAAAATTTGATAAAGTATTCCAAATTGAATTTTCTTTAACAGCTGTCATTATTTTTCCTTGATTATTAGAAATAAGCGCTAATTCTTCTAAATATTTTTCTCTGGTGCGTATTTTATTTTCAAACTCAACAAAATCTCGCTGACACTCTTCTTTTGATGCTGTGCAAATTCTGCAATAATAATTACTATTAAATCCACTTTGTAGGCCTAAAATTTCATTTAAACCCAAATTATCACCTAATATTTGTCCAAGCTGAAAGTAAATTTTTACAATTTTGTCATTAAAGTGTACATCAATACCATTTATAGCGAGATCTTCCAAAATATTTAAAAGTTTCTTAAGAGTTGCTTCATTACCAAAACATTTTATATCCTTTGAATTAACAAAGCCTGCGACGAAAATATTATTAAGATGTGATAGCAAATGTTGGGGGACTGCAGGAACTGTATAATAAATTCCACAAACTGAAAACTGATGCGATCCCAATGGGTCATTTTTTTGGAATCCATCAAAATATAAAAAAATTGGAAAAACTGTTTTGTTGTTAAATCCTTCTGTTTTCAGTTTCCACATTTTCCCCATTATAAAGTGATTTAAACGATTTTGGGATTTAATTTTATTTATATTTTCAAGAGTTTTTTGCAGTATATTTGGTGATTCAAAATAAGATTTTAATTGAAATTTAATGTCACAAAGGCAGCCTTCAATAGTATTTTCTTTTAACGTTGGACAACCATGTACAAAAACCTCGTCTAATTGCTTGCTAATTGTAAATAATTGAGGGTGTTTATAAATTTTTAAGGTCTCCATTGTTTTTAGCAGTTTGTATTCTGAACGTAAATTTTTGAAAGGGGTTTTTGCTAAAGCCGTTAATTCCAGAAAATCATTTCTATGCTGTGGATCAATAAACGGTAAAAATCCTTCATAAATGGTAAATATGGGATTAATAAAATTAGTTACATAATTCTGATAATCATTCACATCTTTTCTAGTAATATTTGTTTTTAAGTGAAGCTTTAATGCAAGTGTTATAGTAAGTTTTTGTAATGTGGTTTGAATACTGGAAATATCAATATTCGCCTGAGAACTGCAAGATGGTTCTGCAGAAGGATTTTCAACAATTGAAGTTCGATCTGAGTTATAGAGTTTTTGTTTTTTTGTTGCATTTGTTAGTGTTGGATATTCTGAAACTTCATCATGCTTAAGAACGTGAAATTTAAATTTATAAAAGTTTTGAAAATATTTGTTGCATTTGTTAAATTTACATAAATATTGGTAAATAATAGGAGTTTTGTGTTCGCTTTTCATATGTCCAAATAAATTTTCTGATAGTTTGAAAAGTTTGTCGCAAATAGAGCAAATATGTGTGTTACTAGGGAAATCAGTTGACATTGTTCAATTTAGTTATAATGTTCTGAATTTTAGGTATCTTTTCTGCCGTGGGAATTTCGTAAAAATACTGTTGCAAAAAAATCCACACATATTTGCTTTTTGCGGAAAACTCTAAATTAAAGACGAAGCATATTTTAATTACCAGGTCCACAGCGCGAATGAGGCTTGGAACCTTGTAAAGTATATCGTTAAAATAGACATAGAATTCTTCTAAAACCTCAAAGGATTCTCCAATTACAAACACTTTTGGTTGAACTTTTATTTGTTCGTTGGCAGCAAGCTCTCTGATTTCATTTTCTTTCTGTTTAAAATTATTGATATTCACCAGGTGAACTATCATATCCTTCTGTGCGTCCGTTATTGATGGCTTGTTATGTCGATCTATTCTCGGAGGTAAAATAATTGCATGAAGCAAATTAAAAAGAAGGAAGTGTCTGGTACCTAGGAGGTATGAAAAAGAATTTATATAATTTTTAATTAAAATTGAGAAAATGACAAAAATAATTTACTTGTTTGAACTTCTGGTGAACGCATTTGGTGATAATACTTTATGTTCAATTTGTCCTTTATATATGATGGGAAAAAAACGGCATTGATTTTTGTTTCAGCATCTTCAAATTTCATAATCATGTGGTTTCTTCTGCCTGGATATAGAGTTTCGAAATCAATGTCTATTAATTCAGACCCATTTGGGTCTCTAAACCTTGGCCACTCCTCTAAAATTTCATCAAGATTTTTGCAAGCAAAAGATTGCAGACGCATATACGAAGTTCGCTCCCATAACGTGCATAAATCATTCGGAATGTTATGCTTCAAGAACATTCTTATTGATTCAAATTCTGTTTTTTCCAGTGTCACAACATATTCATTGCTTTCGGTAGTTACTTCCTCTGTCAAAGCTTCAACGTTTTTAGTAATTTTGCATGAAAATTTGTCGGCGTTTAAACTTTTTCGCTTGTATTTTATATTAAAATACCGATCGTAAAGCTTTCCAGAAGGATTTTTGTTTTTCTTACGTGGAATGTAGTATGTGGACTCATTTTCGGACGGAAAGATTTCGGTTATAGATTTAGCAACTTTTGTCATAAAAGTTGGATCCATTTTGATATTGTTAAAAATAAAATTATCGATCAGAATTCTTACAATTGAGGTTTGCTCTGCCTCACTTAGTAGATTACTATTGCTATTACTTTTGTATTTAGCCAATATATCTCTCCCTAATACCGTTTTGGAAAGTATTTCTTCGATATTGAAGTCATATGAATTGGTGAATGGCTCAGGTGAAGAATTTGCCCACTGTGTGACACTATTTGGCAGCGTTTTGTCACTCGCACAGCAAGACAAGAGCTCGTACTGAAATGTATTATTATTCTTAAAATAAAAACCAAAATTGTAATAAGATTAAAACTTACATTATTTTCAATGCGCCACTTTTGTAGACAATGCCGAAATTTAATTTTTTCACAGATCATAGCACGCGTATTGAAAACTTGTTCTATGTCGTGTGTGTAGATAATTTTGAGAATTTCCACAGAATCTATTCCACAATCACACAATGTTTGAATGGCTGCGGCTGATATTTTCCAACTTAGAAAGAGATTCAAAATGTTATCCTCAATATTTAAAATAATTTCACCACTTGCTTCAACACTCACTTTCAATAAAATTTAGGAATTAACTTCACTGAACTGAAAATCGACCGAAATGGAACTAACGATGAAATGAAGTGACGCTCTGAAGTAAAGAGCCAACAAGCGAGGTTCTTTGCGACAAATGCGAACACGTTATTCTGACAGCGTTTGCCTTTGAAAGTACCGTTAAATCCATTAAAAATCAACAATTTTGTTCTTTTGACAGAAGAATTTACTTTTATGGCAACAGTGTCACATTAAAATAGTAGAATCAAAATGGAAAATTGTTGAGGCAAAAATTTTACGCTTAGGGTAAATACTTATGCATTTAATTTTGCACAACAACTTTGTCGCTGTTGCGTTAAGGGTGACGATCTTGTTTTCAAAGGTAAAATATTATTTGTCCCAAGAATAAATTCTCCATTGAACAATTTGATTGTTGTGACAAATACTTTCACGTAACATTTTTTTAAGAGTCATTAGTTGTTGTTTTAAAGATGTTTTTTTGGCTCAGTGTTGGTAGTGATGAATCCTTCCCCAAACTTCCTTTGACAAAGTCAAGCAACACCTCAGCTCAAAACAATTCTCAATTAGCTGCCAACTATATTCATTCTCTTTTTCCATACTCTCACATAGCAAAAAATAAAAAAAAACAATAATCGAACTCAAGAATCCTACAAGGCTAAAACTACCATGGCAGAATGGGCTAATGCCGTTCAAGACTGCAATGTTCATTCCAATAACTTTGCCCCAAGCTTCTCTGGCATCTCAAATACTTCATCTCAGTGTAATGTCAGTAACAAAGGAGGACTTCTCCAACTTCATTACCAAATGCCTAACGATTGATCGATCTATACAGCAATTTTCTACCAAGGATCAAAAATCGCTGTTCAAAATCAAAGATATTTTGAACTCTATGGCTATTTCCAGTGATCTTAGCTTACTTAAAATGAGTTCTGGTCCTAGCAATGAGAATTAGGTTTTGTAAAACATATTCTTTACCCTTTTATTCTCCTGTACTATGTTAAACATTCTTCAACATAATATCCAAAGTCTCAAATCTAATAGAGACCATCTTGAATTTCTCTTAAATCATCACAAAATCCATATTGCCATTTTATCTGAAGTATTCAACATTGAGAATAACCTCTTCTATTCTAACATTCACAACTACAATATAATCTTCAAACAACGTTCTGACAATTATGGCGGTGTAGCCCTTGCTTTACACAACGCCATTAAATTCAAAAAACTTAAATTCTCCACTAACCTTGATATTATCATAATTAAAACTCTTAATTTAAAACTCAACTTTGCAGTAGCTTCAGTTTACATTCCTCAAAACATAAGTAATGATATCTTTACTAAAGAAATTAGTAAACTATTTCATTTTATGGAATCTCAAAAAAATTCCCTTATCTGCGGTGATTTCAATGCAAGACTAAGTTCTTTGGAGACTGTTTTGACTCCTCGAGGGGTAAAAACCTTCTATCTATCTTTTCTCTCACCAGCTTTCGCCTTTTAAACAATGGTCAGCCTACCTTCAAAAGGCATCTCTCTGATCCAACCCCCTCTGGTTCTGTTCTAGACTTATCTTTCACCAATTCTTGTTCAAACATACAATGGTCAGTTCTCAATCATACCATAGGTGGAAGTCACCACTTCCCCATCATCATGCAAATGACTAACAGTCTGAACAGACCCACTAATTTCCTTTCCAAATCTAAACTTCACAACATCTTAAATAGTCTCTTTGGGCTCCTCTCTTAAGGATATTGAAAACGATTTTAAAGCAGCTATTACTACTGCCACTTGTACATCCTTTAATTACTTACACTTTAAACCCAAACCTTGGTGGAATAATGATCTTCAAAAATTATTTAGGAAAAAAATAGCATTTCATAAAAAATATAAGCAAACCAGATCTTTTGATCATGCGTCCATGCTTGTCAAGGTCACGGATGAATGGAAAAAAGCCGTCAAACTTGCTAAATCTCAAAATTTTACAGATAAAATAAAATCTTTTAGCAAAAATACTAGTTTGAAAGGTTTTTTCAGATTTATGAACCTCATCGGTTCCTTCTATCACTCCGAATTCTGTTTTATTAACTGAACTTACTCCTTTCACATTTGATGAATTAACCTCTGCTTTGTACAATAAAAAGCACTCATCTGCAGGTGGTGTAGACCGCGTAACATATGAAATGATTCGCTCTCTATCTGAGACTTCGCTCGTAACGTTATTAAACGCTTTCAATGATCAATTGTCCCAATGTCTAATCCCAGAACACTGGCGTCTCATAAAAATCTGCCCGATTCCAAAACCAAATAAAGATTTAAACAATTTTCAAAACTTCAGACCAATTGCGCTAATTTCTGTGTTTTTAAAAACTATCAACTCGATGGTCAAGTCAAGACTGATCGATTTTTTTGAGAAGAACAATATCATTCCAAAGAGATCCTATGCTTACAGAAAATCTCTTTGGACAAATATTTGCATAATTGAAATCATTCATCACATTGCATGGTCCAAGGCCCAGAATCTTAAGACTACCGTTGCAATTCTTGAGGTTTCCAACGCCTACGACTGTGTCAACATTGACAAACTTGACACCATCCTTACAAGCATCAACTGCCCTGTCAGCATCAAACTCTGGATCCGAAATTTTCTCCACCGCAGAATCCTTATCTTGGGTGACAAAAGCATTGCGGTAAATAATGGGCTTCCTCAGGGCAGCTGTCTCAGTCCCACCCTCTTTAATATCTATACCAGAGAATTGCATTCCATTCAAGATCACAACACACAAATTTTTCAGTACGCGGATGACTTTCTCATCATTTCTACACACAAAGATTTTGCACTAGCCGAATTCAACCTCAACACCAAATTAGCGGCTTTCAACATTATACTGAAAAAGCTTAATCTTCAGCCAAATCTTGAAAAACCAAAAATTATATATACATATGGCAAAAGGACACAAGAAAATTCCATCAATCTCAATTGATAATCAACGTCTATCTAATTCTAAGGCCCAGTTTCTAATACGCACTTAAGTTTAGGGCGCCCCTAAAAGTATTTAATAGTTGTCGCTAGAGTGCGGAATGGCTCACGAGCGAGCGGCTCATTTCGTCTTACGCTCGCTCGTGAGCGAGCCAAGCAATGCCAAATGGCTCAGGGCTCACGAGCGTGAGCTAACAAAAAATTTTTGCAGCTCACGCTCGTGAGCTGTGAGCACTTCAGAAAGCTCTCGCTCGTGAGCCGCGAGCCGAAGAAAAATTTCAGTCGGCTCGCGCTCGTGAGCTGAGCGACATCAGACAGCTCACGCTCGTGAGCCGAGAGCTAAACCTTCAGCTCACGAGCGCTCGTGAGCCGAGAGCTAAACAAACAGCTCGCGAGCCGAGAACTAAACAAACAGCTCACGAGCGCTCGTGAGCAAACTGAAGGGATACATATGCATCTGAATATATATTATAGTGTTTTATACGTAGATATACATATGTACATACATTGTTATGTATTGATATGCCAAGAAGCAATTTGATAAAGGTTTTTGTGGTGTGACGTGGGTGGTGACAAAAAAATTGTTATTGCACCAATCGATAGGATATGTCGTGAAACGGATTTGGGACATGGTCCGAGGGTGGCAGGGTATTCCAAACGGGGTCATATGGGTCACTTTAACTAAATAATTTTTATTGCGTCAATCGATAGGAAATGTCGCTAAATTAATCCGAATATGATTTTCGGATATATGTATATTTCTAGTCGTAGAGAAGAGGACAGAATGCGATATGAACATTTTTTGTTGCAATATAACGTACAAGTTCAACAAAAAACAAATTTAAATATGAATATTTATATGAGATCGAAGAAAAATCTTTATTCTGGTCTAAAAATTAATTAAATATTAACGAAATCTATATCATGATGTAGAAATCTATATCATTGAGCTTGAGCAATAATAAACCAGAAGAGTTACCTGTAACACCATTGTTGGGACAACCCACAGTAATTATTATTTTATTGAACTTTTAAATACCTACCTGCATATCTGTAAAAAATACTTCTGAAAATTAATCTCCCAAATAACTCTCTTTCAGAAATGTTCTCTTTGGTTTTTCCAACAGAAAAGGCTATTACCAGAGTTGGGCATTAACTAGTTAAATCTGTAACTAGTTATCGTTATCGTTAAAGTTACTTTAACTTCGTTACTTTTAACGAAGTCCTCGTTACTCTAAAGTAACTAGTTACTTTGCTATCGTTAAAAGTTACTTTGAGTAACGAAGTAACGAAGAAGTAACGACGTTAACTGAAAGTAACGAAGTTACTTTCGTTACTTTTGTTCGCGTTAAAGTAACGCGCTACTTTGCTATCGTTAAAAGTTACTTTGAGTAACGAAGTAACGAAGAAGTAACGACGTTAACTGAAAGTAACGAAGAGTAACGAAGAAGTAACGACGTTAACTGAGAGTAACGACGTTACTTTCTCAGTTACTTTTGCTCACGTTAATTTAACGGCGTTACTTTCCAGTTAAAGTTACTCAAGTAACGCCACGCAAAGTAACGCGTTACTTTTTTCGAATTTAGTTACTTTTTATAGTTTCACCCAAAGGAGTGAAAATGTGGGTGAAAAATTTTTTGTTTATACCAAAAAAATTTTATTGCGTCAATCGATAGGAAATATCATGAAACGGATTTTGGACATGGTGGGCGGTGGGTGGGGACCCCCTAAAGTGGTCACACGGGGGTGTTTTGACCCAAAAATTTTTATTGCACAAATCGATAGGAAATATCATGAAACGGATTTTGGACATGGTGGGCGGTGGGTGGGGCCACCCCAAGGGGGTCACACGTGGGTTTTTTTACCAAAAAATTTTTATTACGCAAATCGATAGCAAATATCATGAAACGGATTTTGGACATGGTGGGCGGTGGGTGGGGACCCCCTAAAGTGGTCACACGGGGGTGTTTTGACCCAAAAATTTGTATTGCGCAAATCGATAGGAAATATCATGAAACGGATTTTGGACTTGGTCCGAGGGGCATTGGGTGGTCACACAGGGGTAAATTGACCCCAAAATTTTTATTGCACAAATCGATAGGAAATGCCACGAAACGGATTTTGGACTTGGTCCGAGGGGCGTTGGGTGGTCACACGGGGGTAAATTGACCCCAAAATTTTTATTGCACAAATCAATAGGAAATGTCACGAAACGGATTTTGGACTTGGCAGAAGGTGTACCGCCGAAGTGGTCACACGGGATAATTTCACCAGAAAAATTTTAGTGTTGAAATCCATAGAATATGTATATCACAAAACAAATTTTACACATGTACGTATACATACATACATACAAATGTGTATGTATGTGCATATACACATGTATGTATGTATGTATGTACATATACATACATGTATATATACGTACATACGTATATACGTACATGTGTAAAATTTGTTTTGTGATATATTCTATGGATTTCAACACTAAAATTTTTCTGGTGAAATTATCCCGTGTGACCACTTCGGCGGTACACCTTCTGCCAAGTCCAAAATCCGTTTCGTGGCATTTCCTATCGATTTGTGCAATAAAAATTTTGGGGTCAATTTACCCCCGTGTGACCACCCAACGCCCCTCGGACCAAGTCCAAAATCCGTTTCGTGGCATTTCCTATCGATTTGTGCAATAAAAATTTTGGGGTCAATTTACCCCTGTGTGACCACCCAATGCCCCTCGGACCAAGTCCAAAATCCGTTTCATGATATTTCCTATCGATTTGCGCAATACAAATTTTTGGGTCAAAACACCCCCGTGTGACCACTTTAGGGGGTCCCCACCCACCGCCCACCATGTCCAAAATCCGTTTCATGATATTTGCTATCGATTTGCGTAATAAAAATTTTTTGGTAAAAAAACCCACGTGTGACCCCCTTGGGGTGGCCCCACCCACCGCCCACCATGTCCAAAATCCGTTTCATGATATTTCCTATCGATTTGTGCAATAAAAATTTTTGGGTCAAAACACCCCCGTGTGACCACTTTAGGGGGTCCCCACCCACCGCCCACCATGTCCAAAATCCGTTTCATGATATTTCCTATCGATTGACGCAATAAAATTTTTTTGGTATAAACAAAAAATTTTTCACCCACATTTTCACTCCTTTGGGTGAAACTATAAAAAGTAACTAAATTCGAAAAAAGTAACGCGTTACTTTGCGTGGCGTTACTTGAGTAACTTTAACTGGAAAGTAACGCCGTTAAATTAACGTGAGCAAAAGTAACTGAGAAAGTAACGTCGTTACTCTCAGTTAACGTCGTTACTTCTTCGTTACTCTTCGTTACTTTCAGTTAACGTCGTTACTTCTTCGTTACTTCGTTACTCAAAGTAACTTTTAACGATAGCAAAGTAACGCGTTACTTTAACGCGAACAAAAGTAACGAAAGTAACTTCGTTACTTTCAGTTAACGTCGTTACTTCTTCGTTACTTCGTTACTCAAAGTAACTTTTAACGATAGCAAAGTAACTAGTTACTTTGGAGTAACGAGGACTTCGTTAAAAGTAACGAAGTTAAAGTAACTTTAACGAGGATGTAACGAATAAAAATTTTGCCCAACTCTGGCTATTACCCCTTTAACCCTATTAACCCTTTTCCATATCATTGATACCTGCTACTCTTATCATTGGTTGCATTTTAAAAAACGACAGGACAAGGCAAGGCGTCTTGCTTATTTATGCACTAAAAAAATTAGTTTACCTACTGTAGGATCACAAAACGATCACGTAAAAAGGGTCAGTGTAGTCGCTCTGTTTCCCTCTCGCTCAGGATCAAACCGTTTGTGAGGATCGTAGCGAATATGTGTTGGTTTCGTGGAATCGGGTAAAAGAGTTCAGAATAAGAGCGAGATTTAATGGGAGCTCATATCTAAGCAGTTCTCATAGCCATCTCATAAAACGCATGATAAAAGATCTTCACCAACACTTTTCCTTTCTGTTCTTCCTTGTATATATGTACATATTACAAAATTATGAATGTGTGCAGAAACAATTTTCAAGAAAAGAAAAAAATTAAATAAACCAGAATTTTACTTTAAGATAGTTTTAATTTTTTTAACAAATTTTTTCTCGGAATAACAATTTTCCAAATTTTCCCAACGCTAAACAAAATATGGGCGCTATGAATTAACTCCCAATGAATTAACTCCCAAATCAAAAAATGAATTAAATCCCAATGAATTAACTCCCAATGAATTAACTCCCAAAAAAATGAATTAACTCCCAAAAAAAATGAATTAACTCCCAATGAAAATATGAATTAACTCCCAACTTTTTCCGAGTATGAATTAACTCCCAAAAAAAATGAATTAACTCCCAATGAAAATATGAATTAAGTCCCAAATTTTTTCGATTATGAATTAACTCCCAACTGAAATGAATTAACTCCCAAAAAATATGAATTAACTCCCAACGAAAATATGAATTAACTCCCAACTTTTTTCAAAGATGAATTAACTCCCAATTAAAATGAATTAACTCCCAAAAAAAATGAATTAACTCCCAATGAAAATATGAATTAACACCCAACTTTTTTCAAGTATGAATTAACTCCCAAAAAAAATGAATTTACTCCCAATGAAAATATGAATTAACACCCAACTTTTTTCAAGTATGAATTAACTCCCAAAAAAAATGAATTAACTCCCAATGAAAATATGAATTAACTCCCAACTTTTTCCAAATATGAATTAACTCCCAAAAAAATATGAATTAACTCCCAACGAAAATATGAATTAACTCCCAACTTTTTCCAAGTATGAATTAACTCCCAAAAAAAATGAATTAACTCCCAATGAAAATATGAATTAACTCCCAACTTTTTTCAAATATGAATTAACTCCCAAAAAAATATGAATTAACTCCCAACGAAAATATGAATTAACTCCCAACTTTTTCCAACTGTGAATTAACTCCCAAAAAAATATGAAATAACTCCCAATGAAAATATGAATTAACACCCAACTTTTTTTTAAATATGATATACTCCCAGTGAAAATGAAATAACTCCCAAAAAGAATGCTGTTTGAAGCGAAGCCGGGGTTTTGCCTACTGGGAGTTGCAATCCTTGCCGCCACACGAAAAACCCTGTATGCAAAAAACCTCACATGACCGTGAGGATTCTGCTGATTGAGGGTTATGATCCCTGCCGCGGCCGAAGGCTGCCAATACGCAGAAAAACCTGTATGCAGAAAAGTTCACATGACCGTGAGGATTCTGCTGATTGAGGGTTATGATCGCTGCCGCAGCCGAAGGCTGCCAATACGCGGAAAAACCTGTATGCAGAAAAGTTCACATGACCGTGAGGATTCTGCTGATTGAGGGTTATGATCCCTGCCGCAGCCGAAGGCTGCCAATACGCGGAAAAACCTATATGCAGAAAACTGCACATGACCATGAGGATTCTGTTGATTGAGGGATATGATCCCTGCCGCAGCCGAAGGCTGCCAATACGCAGAAAAACCTGTATGCAGAAAAGTTCACATGACCGTGAGGATTCTGCTGATTGAGGGTTATGATCCCTGCCGCAGCCGAAGGCTGCCAATACGCGGAAAACCCTGTATGCAGAAAAGTTCACATGACCGTGAGGATTCTGCTGATTGAGGGTTATGATCCCTGCCGCAGCCGAAGGCTGCCAATACGCGGAAAAACCTGTATGCAGAAAAGTTCACATGACCGTGAGGATTCTGCTGATTGAGGGTTATGATCCCTGCCGCAGCCGAAGGCTGCCAATACGCAGAAAAACCTGTATGCAAAAAAGTTCACATGACCGTGAGGATTCTGCTGATTGAGGGTTATGATCCCTGCCGCAGCCGAAGGCTGCCAATACGCGGAAAAACCTATATGCAGAAAACTGCACATGACCATGAGGATTCTGTTGATTGAGGGATATGATCCCTGCCGCAGCCGAAGGCTGCCAATACGCAGAAAAACCTGTATGCAGAAAACTGCACATGACCGTGTGGATTCTGCTGATTGAGGGTTATGATCCCTGCCGCAGCCGAAGGCTGCCAATACGCGGAAAAACCTGTATGCAGAAAAGTTCACATGACCGTGAGGATTCTGCTGATTGAGGGTTAAGATCCCTGCCGCGGCCGAAGGCCGCCACACGGAAAAGCCTGTATGCAATAAAGCTCCCACTTAAAAAAATGAAATTGGGAGTTAAAAGCTGTATGCCCGACCGCGGCAGGGATCATAACCCTCAATCAGCAGAATCCTCACGGTCATGTGAGGTTTTTTGCATACAGGCTTTTTCGTGTGGCGGCCTTCGGCTGCGGCAGGGATCATATCCCTCAATCAACAGAATCCTCATGGTCATGTGCAGTTTTCTGCATATAGGTTTTTCCGCGTATTGGCAGCCTTCGGCTGCGGCAGGGATCATAACCCTCAATCAGCAGAATCCTCACGGTCATGTGAACTTTTCTGCATACAGGTTTTTCCGCGTATTGGCAGCCTTCGGCTGCGGCAGGGATCATAACCCTCAATCAGCAGAATCCTCACGGTCATGTGAACTTTTCTGCATACAGGGTTTTCCGCGTATTGGCAGCCTTCGGCTGCGGCAGGGATCATAACCCTCAATCAGCAGAATCCTCACGGTCATGTGAACTTTTCTGCATACAGGTTTTTCTGCGTATTGGCAGCCTTCGGCTGCGGCAGGGATCATAACCCTCAATCAGCAGAATCCACACGGTCATGTGCAGTTTTCTGCATACAGGTTTTTCTGCGTATTGGCAGCCTTCGGCTGCGGCAGGGATCATATCCCTCAATCAACAGAATCCTCATGGTCATGTCCAGTTTTCTGCATATAGGTTTTTCCGCGTATTGTCAGCCTTCGGCTGCGGCAGGGATCATAACCCTCAATCAGCAGAATCCTCACGGTCATGTGAACTTTTCTGCATACAGGTTTTTCTGCGTATTGGCAGCCTTCGGCTGCGGCAGGGATCATAACCCTCAATCAGCAGAATCCTCACGGTCATGTGAACTTTTCTGCATACAGGTTTTTCCGCGTATTGGCAGCCTTCGGCTGCGGCAGGGATCATAACCCTCAATCAGCAGAATCCTCACGGTCATGTGAACTTTTCTGCATACAGGTTTTTCTGCGTATTGGCAGCCTTCGGCTGCGGCAGGGATCATAACCCTCAATCAGCAGAATCCTCACGGTCATGTGAACTTTTCTGCATACAGGTTTTTCCGCGTATTGGCAGCCTTCGGCTGCGGCAGGGATCATAACCCTCAATCAGCAGAATCCTCACGGTCATGTGAACTTTTCTGCATACAGGTTTTTCTGCGTATTGGCAGCCTTCGGCTGCGGCAGGGATCATAACCCTCAATCAGCAGAATCCTCACGGTCATGTGAACTTTTCTGCATACAGGTTTTTCCGCGTATTGGCAGCCTTCGGCTGCGGCAGGGATCATAACCCTCAATCAGCAGAATCCTCACGGTCATGTGAACTTTTCTGCATACAGGTTTTTCTGCGTATTGGCAGCCTTCGGCCGCGGCAGGGATCATAACCCTCAATCAGCAAAATCCTCATGGTCATGTGCAGTTTTCTGCATATAGGTTTTTCCGCGTATTGGCAGCCTTCGGCTGCGGCAGGGATCATAACCCTCAATCAGCAGAATCCTCACGGTCATGTGAACTTTTCTGCATACAGGGTTTTCCGCGTATTGGCAGCCTTCGGCTGCGGCAGGGATCATAACCCTCAATCAGCAGAATCCTCATGGTTATGTGCAGTTTTCTGCATATAGGTTTTTCCGTGTGGCAGCCTTTAGCTGCGGCAGAGATAATTTCATTGAAATATGAATAAACTCCCAAAAAAATGAAATAACTCCCAATGAAAATATGAATTAACTCCCAAAAAGATATGAATTAACTCCCAACTTTTTCCAACTGTGAATTAACTCCCAAAAAAATATGAAATAACTCCCAATGAAAATATGAATTAACACCCAACTTTTTTTTAAATATGATATACTCCCAGTGAAAATGAAATAACTCCCAAAAAGAATGCTGTTTGAAGCGAAGCCGGGGTTTTGCCTACTGGGAGTTGCAATCCTTGCCGCCACACGAAAAACCCTGTATGCAAAAAACCTCACATGACCGTGAGGATTCTGCTGATTGGGGATTATGATCCCTGCCGCAGCCGAAGGCTGCCAATACGCGGAAAAACCTATATGCAGAAAACTGCACATGACCATGAGGATTCTGCTGATTGAGGGTTATGATCCCTGCCGCGGCCGAAGGCTGCCAATACGCAGAAAAACCTGTATGCAGAAAAGTTCACATGACCATGAGGATTCTGTTGATTGAGGGATATGATCCCTGCCGCAGCCGAAGGCTGCCAATACGCAGAAAAACCTGTATGCAGAAAAGTTCACATGACCGTGAGGATTCTGCTGATTGAGGGTTATGATCCCTGCCGCAGCCGAAGGCTGCCAATACGCGGAAAACCCTGTATGCAGAAAAGTTCACATGACCGTGAGGATTCTGCTGATTGAGGGTTATGATCCCTGCCGCAGCCGAAGGCTGCCAATACGCGGAAAAACCTGTATGCAGAAAAGTTCACATGACCGTGAGGATTCTGCTGATTGAGGGTTATGATCCCTGCCGCAGCCGAAGGCTGCCAATACGCAGAAAAACCTGTATGCAAAAAAGTTCACATGACCGTGAGGATTCTGCTGATTGAGGGTTATGATCCCTGCCGCAGCCGAAGGCTGCCAATACGCGGAAAAACCTATATGCAGAAAACTGCACATGACCATGAGGATTCTGTTGATTGAGGGATATGATCCCTGCCGCAGCCGAAGGCTGCCAATACGCAGAAAAACCTGTATGCAGAAAACTGCACATGACCGTGTGGATTCTGCTGATTGAGGGTTATGATCCCTGCCGCAGCCGAAGGCTGCCAATACGCGGAAAAACCTGTATGCAGAAAAGTTCACATGACCGTGAGGATTCTGCTGATTGAGGGTTAAGATCCCTGCCGCGGCCGAAGGCCGCCACACGGAAAAGCCTGTATGCAATAAAGCTCCCACTTAAAAAAATGAAGTTGGGAGTTAAAAGCTGTATGCCCGACCGCGGCAGGGATCATAACCCTCAATCAGCAGAATCCTCACGGTCATGTGAGGTTTTTTGCATACAGGCTTTTTTGTGTGGCGGCCTTCGGCTGCGGCAGGGATCATATCCCTCAATCAACAGAATCCTCATGGTCATGTGCAGTTTTCTGCATATAGGTTTTTCCGCGTATTGGCAGCCTTCGGCTGCGGCAGGGATCATAACCCTCAATCAGCAGAATCCTCACGGTCATGTGAACTTTTCTGCATACAGGTTTTTCCGCGTATTGGCAGCCTTCGGCTGCGGCAGGGATCATAACCCTCAATCAGCAGAATCCTCACGGTCATGTGAACTTTTCTGCATACAGGGTTTTCCGCGTATTGGCAGCCTTCGGCTGCGGCAGGGATCATAACCCTCAATCAGCAGAATCCTCACGGTCATGTGAACTTTTCTGCATACAGGTTTTTCTGCGTATTGGCAGCCTTCGGCTGCGGCAGGGATCATAACCCTCAATCAGCAGAATCCACACGGTCATGTGCAGTTTTCTGCATACAGGTTTTTCTGCGTATTGGCAGCCTTCGGCTGCGGCAGGGATCATATCCCTCAATCAACAGAATCCTCATGGTCATGTGCAGTTTTCTGCATATAGGTTTTTCCGCGTATTGTCAGCCTTCGGCTGCGGCAGGGATCATAACCCTCAATCAGCAGAATCCTCACGGTCATGTGAACTTTTCTGCATACAGGTTTTTCTGCGTATTGGCAGCCTTCGGCTGCGGCAGGGATCATAACCCTCAATCAGCAGAATCCTCACGGTCATGTGAACTTTTCTGCATACAGGTTTTTCCGCGTATTGGCAGCCTTCGGCTGCGGCAGGGATCATAACCCTCAATCAGCAGAATCCTCACGGTCATGTGAACTTTTCTGCATACAGGTTTTTCTGCGTATTGGCAGCCTTCGGCTGCGGCAGGGATCATAACCCTCAATCAGCAGAATCCTCACGGTCATGTGAACTTTTCTGCATACAGGTTTTTCCGCGTATTGGCAGCCTTCGGCTGCGGCAGGGATCATAACCCTCAATCAGCAGAATCCTCACGGTCATGTGAACTTTTCTGCATACAGGTTTTTCTGCGTATTGGCAGCCTTCGGCTGCGGCAGGGATCATAACCCTCAATCAGCAGAATCCTCACGGTCATGTGAACTTTTCTGCATACAGGTTTTTCCGCGTATTGGCAGCCTTCGGCTGCGGCAGGGATCATAACCCTCAATCAGCAGAATCCTCACGGTCATGTGAACTTTTCTGCATACAGGTTTTTCTGCGTATTGGCAGCCTTCGGCCGCGGCAGGGATCATAACCCTCAATCAGCAAAATCCTCATGGTCATGTGCAGTTTTCTGCATATAGGTTTTTCCGCGTATTGGCAGCCTTCGGCTGCGGCAGGGATCATAACCCTCAATCAGCAGAATCCTCACGGTCATGTGAACTTTTCTGCATACAGGGTTTTCCGCGTATTGGCAGCCTTCGGCTGCGGCAGGGATCATAACCCTCAATCAGCAGAATCCTCATGGTTATGTGCAGTTTTCTGCATATAGGTTTTTCCGTGTGGCAGCCTTTAGCTGCGGCAGAGATAATTTCATTGAAATATGAATAAACTCCCAAAAAAATGAAATAACTCCCAATGAAAATATGAATTAACTCCCAAAAAGATATGAATTAACTCCCAACTTTTTCCAAGTATGAATTAACTCCCAAAAAAATATGAATTAACTCCCAATGAAAATATGAATTAACTCCCAACTTTTTCCAAGTATGAATTAACTCCCAAAAAAAATGAATTAACTCCCAATGAAAATACGAATTAACTCCCAACTTTTTCCAAATATGAATTAACTCCCAAAAACATATGAATTAACTCCCAACGAAAATATGAATTAACTCCCAACTTTTTCCAAGTATGAATTAACTCCCAAAAAAAATGAATTAACTCCCAATGAAAATATGAATTAACACCCAACTTTTTTCAAGTATGAATTAACTCCCAAAAAAAATGAATTAACTCCCAATGAAAATATGAATTAACTCCCAACTTTTTTCAAATATGAATTAACTCCCAATTAAAATGAATTAATTCCCAAAAAAAATGAATTAACTCCCAACGAAAATATGAATTAACTCCCAACTTTTTCCAAGTATGAATTAACTCCCAATTAAAATGAATTAAGTCCCAAAAAATATGAATTAACTCCCAATGAAAATATGAAATATCTCCCAACTTTTTCCAAGTATGAATTAACTCCCAAAAAAAATGAATTAACTCCCAACGATAATATGAATTAACTCCCAACTTTTTTCAAATATGAATTAACTCCCAATGAAAATGAATTAACTCCCAAAAAAAATGAATTAACTCCCAAATTTTAACTCCCAAATTTGTATGGAAGAATTTTGGGACTTAATTCATTTTTGGTTTGGGAGTTAATTCATTGGGAGTTAATTCATAGCGCCAAAATATGTTTTGTTTGGTGGAATAAAAAATGAAAAAAATTGATTTTTAGACCAGAATATAGATTTTCTTTCGATCTCACATAAATATTTATATTTAAATTTGTTTTTTGTTGAACTTGTACGTTATATTACAACAAAAAATTTTCATATCGCATTCTGTCCTCTTCTCTACGACTAGAAATATACATATATCCGAAAATCATATTCGGATTAATTTAGCGACATTTCCTATCGATTGACGCAATAAAAATTATTTAGTTAAAGTGACCCATATGACCTCGTTTGGAATACCCTGCCACCCTCGGACCATGTCCCAAATCCGTTTCACGACATATCCTATCGATTGGTGCAATAACAATTTTTTGGTCACCACCCACGTCACACCACAAAAGCCTTTATCAAATTGCTTCTTGGCATATCAATACATAACAATGTATGTATATCTACGTATAAAACACTATAATATATATTCAGATGCATATGTATCCCTTCAGTTTGCTCACGAGCGCTCGTGAGCTGTTTGTTTAGCTCTCGGCTCGCGAGCGCTCGTGAGCTGTTTGTTTAGCTCTCGGCTCACGAGCGCTCGTGAGCTGAAGGTTTAGCTCTCGGCTCACGAGCGTGAGCTGTCTGATGTCGCTCAGCTCACGAGCGCGAGCCGACTGAAATTTTTCTTCGGCTTAAAGAATACTTCATTAATTCTATTGCTGATGTGCAAAAAGCTATTAATGCAGTAAAAATGGTCACCACAGTAAAGCGCGGACTCAACCCTCAACTGGCAATTAACCTTCTAAAAAGCTATGTCTTCTCCAAACTGGAATATGCAAGGTCATCTATAGCCAATATGCCTCAATATATATCTAAGAAAATAACCTCTTTTCAAAACACCTTATTAAAGAGATGTCTTGGTCTCACGCCGATGTCCCTAAGTTGTTGCATATATGCCCTCTCTCTTACACTCCCTCCGCCTGAGAGAACTTCCTACCTTTAACCACCCCAGTGTTTTTAACAACTTGACCTTTGCTGATAATATAAACTCTAGTTACAATATAACTTACCTCAAATACCGTAATATCTTTGACAACCTTGGTAGCCCCAATCCCACCTCCAATTACCCGCACACTTTAAAGATCACTTCCCAAATCGATAATATCAGCAACTCTTCACCTAGTGCACGGCTCGGCAACCTGCGGCTCGCGAGCCGCATGCGGCTCAGTAGAATCATACTTGTGGCTCTTTAATAGTACAAATTTTTAAACTGATTTTAAATTAACTTGTGTGATGAGCTAGAGACTTTGAACCATAGATTAGATTTGGATGACAATGCAAAACCAAGCATAAACTAACCACTCATGCCCAGTTTCAGGCAAGAAATGTAGGCCTTTCTAAAATGTCGCTACAATTTTTGTTCCATGTTTTTTAATATTACCAATCTGTGTGTACTCATACGTATTTGGTTGGCTCTTTGAAAAAATAATTTACCACATCCGGGGGAAAAATGGCTCTTAACTCCAGAAAGGTTGCCGACCCTTGACCTAGTGAAATTATCAAGCAAACCTATTTGGAAATTTATCAAAAACGGAAGCAAAATGGTTTCAGCATCTGGGCTACGGATGCTGCTGTTTTCAGCTCCTCTACTGGATGCGCAGTATGTAACATATTCCTTAACCAAAATTTCCTTTTTAGAATTGATTAAAAAGTTTCATCCCTTACGGCTGAACTCTACGCCTTAGAAAGAGCTATCAACATCATCGTAGAAGAGAAAATAGACAAAGCGGTCATCTTTACTGACAGTGTCAATTCCTGCCTGTTGCTCAGTAAACCATCCACGGATAATTTTTTATTAACTGACATGTTTGATCGCATAGAGAATTCCTCCCTTAAAGAGCTAGAGATTAGTTGGTGTCCTTCTCATACAGGTCTCTTCTTCAACGAAAGAGCTGATTATTTTGCTAAACATGCTTCATCAAATGGATGTCCCATAAATTGGAAATATACGATAAAAGAAGCGTGCAGGGCCATGTACAACAATCTGTACTCTGTCTGGACCGAACGATATAAATGTCAACTACATTTAAATATTAAAAATAGTACATTTTCCGCAATGTTTCCAGTTCCACCCAAAAAACATTGGTTCAAAACCTTTGGCCTTAACACATATTATATTAAACTGTTAAATCGGTTTTTTTCTGGCTTTACTTATACCAAACATTATTTCTTTAAAATTAAGATCCGTGACTCCAATCTATTTGATACTTGTGGTGTTCCCGAAAATGCTGATCACTTAATTTTTAAATGTAATAAGTAGGGCTAGGATTTTGATGACCTATAAATAATCAAAAAATGCCCTTAAAACAATGCATTTATGCCCTGAAAACCTTTTAAAAATGCACTTAAAAATGCCCTAAAAATTATTAAATGACCTAAAATTAGCTTAGTAAAAAATGAGCTTTTGTACTATTTAGTATTTGGAGTCGTAATTTAAGTTGCAGTACATTAAAGTTTAATTATTTTACATTTTTTCCCAAAGATTTACATAAGACACATTATTTAACTAATGTTTTATATTTACTGCATTGCACTGTACAATAAATATTTTATGTAAAGATTCAAAATTAAAACTCTGACGATTGTCGGGTAATAAAGTCTTGTACATAGAAATTGTCCTTTCTACCTCAACTGAAACAATAGCCGCATACTTAAAATACGCTATGGCACTGGTCAGTAAATTACTATCAATGGTATCCAGTGAGAATTCTTCTTCAGATAGAACCTTTGATATGAAGCAAATTATTGCATAGCCTATATTCTTAAAAATTGAAATTTATATTTCACATTTACGAACAACATAAATATGTTGTGTAAAAATGCTCTTATGTGTTCAGGCAAAAAATGCCCTATCAAATCAATTAAATACAATATATATTGTGTAAAAAATGCTCTTATGTGTTTAAACAGGCAAAAAATGCAAAAAAATGCCCTAACAAATATGTCTTAAAATGCTCAGTGTATCACATAACGCATAAATACGAAAGGAGCTATGTTTCTGACCTACTAGAAAAAAGATGCAATTTCATCAAAATCCTAGCCCTAGTAATAAGTATCAAACTCTTCGAACTTTTAAGTTTTTCACAGATTTAGCGAACATAAACAGTCTTTAGTTATCGCAAAACCAAGCGAATTTCAAAGATTTTTGCACTTTCATTAAGACTTCTAATCGATATCTGACATTCACACTTATTTTGTTTTGGCTTCCATCTTAAATTCCAGCTCCTCACATCCCTATTACGTTAGTCTATGTTTGTCTTTCCTTTCCAGTTTTTTAATCATACTTGTTACATTTTTATGTTCGAGTCACGGGATTCAATCCAGAATTATTGATGGCCTTATAGTTTCTTCAACTGGCCGATAAATTTCCACTCTCAGCAGTGGTCACAGTAAAAAAAAAAATAAATTTTTTGTGAATTTTTAGGACTTTGGCTTCTCTTAGCCCTCTTTTGCCAAAAATCCAATACCGCCAAAACAGAAACTTATGTCTATACTTGGGAAGCCCAGGACTTTGGCTTAGCCCTCTTTTGCCAAAAATCCCATACCGCCAAAACAGAAGCTTATGTCTATACTTGGGAAGCCCAGAAGTGCTATGGACGAAACGTACGGGTAGGTTTTATGATCAAAACATATATTCTGTCTTTTGTATTATGAAAGTAAATTTTCCTTCCTTTCATTGCAGACGAGGTTACGACGTACAAGTTGCTTACGAGCAACAAGCTTATGATAGCTATAGCTACGGACATGCGCCAACAAATGCGGCTCCTCCGCACACGGACCGCAGAACAGTAGTATTAGCGTCTCTGGCATAGGTGCACGCGGCCCTTATGACACACCCGAATACGAACCGGAATACAACTGCAGATTGTTATTAGCATTCACCAAATTACAGAGGTCTGTGGAATTATTTATAGAATAATTCCGATAGAAGCTCTAATAACTTAACTGTTAATAACTTAAATGTTATGTATCGTATAAACACTTAAATAGTTGTATGCATAAGTAAATAAATACGTCGAAGGACTTAAATTCTTAAGGCATTAAATTCTTATTACTTAAAAGCAATTCTTTTTATACCCTGCATCCGAAGGGATGAGGTTATATTCAATTTGTGCTTTCATTTATAACGCATTAAAGGAGGCGTGGTATAGAAAAGATACAGAAAAGTTTATATATTCTGGCTCAGAATCACCTCCTGAGTCGATTTAGCCCTGTCCGTCTGTAGAAATCACGATTAAGGTAGAACGAATAGAGCTATGAAATTTGGGAAGAATTTTTGAACTTTTGAAGCTTTGCTAGGATGTTTAGCTATTGCAGCAAAGATAAAAGGAAAGAAAGTAACTCATAACTGCTGAAAATAAAGAATACTTCTAAACAAACAAATGGCTGAATTCTGTACATTCAGTTAACATGATTCGTACCGTTAAATACAATATCCATAAATAAAATAGAAGATTTCATCTAAAATTTATTCATTTCTTAAATTGTGGTGAAAAAATCAATGATATTATGAAGCAGCGTTACATTTTACGTTAATTTAAGGAAATTCAGAAAGTACGAAAAAGGTAAAAGTACTTTTTGTAGCACTCGGTGTAAAGAACACTATAATTTTATATTCTAGGAAGTAATTTGTACTCCGCGAAGCAAGAATAAACGTTTTGTTAACAGTTCAAGCACATTTATGCACTAATATATTTGCTAATTAAGAAAACCATCAAATATATTTTATATTGTAGCATACCGGTAACACTGCTTTGGTACCAGAATTCATAACAGGCGCAAAAATAGATATTATACAAACGGGCAACACTAGTATGGACAAATTCAATGGCGAGGTGAAAGAAAATATGAGGGTATACCAACGCCATTTGATGTCTGCTCTTTTATTTTAATTGGATAATCAATTCGATTTTACAATGTTTTATTTTGCGTTAATTGTTCATAGAATAAGTCATACAGTTTCTGGTATAAAATAGTGGCGGATTTGAGCGTATAAAACAATTTACATTAGATTTTTTGTTGTTAATCTGCACTTGCAATGATTTCTTAACTTAAAATACTTTTCGCAAATAGGTTATAATTAAGTAATAAACTATTAAAAAGTAAAATGGATATTAAATAGACTAAATATTGGCATAAATAAATAATTAAAAATGGATGTCTTCGAATTCATTACTTATATGAAAAATTAACTAAGTTGCTATCTCAATACAAACGATTTGACTTAAAAATCTGAATTGTCATTGGGGTCTCAAAGCAGAACCCTCTCCGTCCCGATCACTCTTCATAATGGGTCTGATGTTAACCCCTCTCCCGTGACCGTGCCACCCACAACAGGGGTGGTGACTATGACTTTCCTATACGAAAAACCCCGTTCCCTTTCCTTGACACTCTTCATCCGGGGACTGATGTTTGATTTTCTAAGAAGCATTTTTAGGTTTTCCACAAACACTACTTTATGCCAGAGTTGCATTTCTTAGCATTTTTCAGCAGTTTCCTATCTCCTTATCTCTGACTCGATGACTCATCTCAAAAAATTTCGTTTGACGCGTATTTTTCATGCTAAGTTGACTTCACGTACACAATATGTGAAAGCTTGCCCTGTTGTTGTTTTTGCTTATTGTCAATTTTATAGCGAATCGTTGAAATGTGTATCGAGTATGTTGAAAAACTTTTGTTCCCTATCGGTTACAACAGAGATTATGAGATGAGACACTCCTTACTACTACATGCATTTTTATTGACACAATCGCAAAATCGGCCAAAATTAGTCGGAATTTAGTGCAGATTTCCTAGGAAATCTTTTGCATTGGTGTCGATTCTAGGGGGTGCTTTTAATCCAAAACGTCAAAAACTGTGGTCAATTTTCTCGATGTTTTAAGTAATTGTTTTGATTTTTCTCCCTAGTTTAGTTTCCTTGCAAATAAAAAATAATTAAATAATAAATAAAAACTTGAAACTTATTCAGTCGCAGTCTATTTAACTAATAATAATCATAACAAATATGTATATATATCTCTTATATGACTCTTCTGTTGTATAAGAAAAAATTGAATAAAAGTGTTTTACTGCAACAAATTCAATGACCCCATATTGTATAAAAATTAGATATTTTTTCTATAAACTTTTGAAAATAAAAAATTTCTGGGACATTGACTACAAAAATGTTACCTCTTTTGTTTATGTGTGGTGAAAATGATAATTGTTCAAAACACGACTACAGAAATGTGCTACTTTAAAAAGTTTGTCTGCAGTCGTAAGTAAAAACATATCGGATTATAGCTTATGGTCTCTTCTTTGATATTCTTTATTTTCTTCTAGATTGTGGCGCTTATTCAATAATTTGGATACCACATCGCCTCTACGTTATCATGTTTATTATCATCTTGTGCAAGTTGCCAAACAATGCGACAAAGTTTTGGAAGTCTGCTCCGTAGTTGATTATCTTAAAGCCCAGTTCCAATTGTCCTCCGTCCGGCGGACAAACGTCTTCTGCATGATGTTACTAAGGTTACAAATCTTGACCTTTACGCCAAAGTAATGATTAAATTACCAGAAACATGTACTGCAGAAACCGCTTGTGTTGCTCGCGAAGATGCTATGAAATGTGTTGTCACTACCTTGGCTGATCCCAAAATATTTTTATTGAAGATCTTAAAGCTTAACCCTCCGCCTTGTGAGAAGGTCCCTGGGGACCTTTTCGATTTTTGTTTCTTCACAACTTTTTTTTTACATATTTTAGAAACATGAAATAATATGTAATCTAATAACAAAGCATGCTGAAGCGATTAAAGCCAGTTTAAAAGCGATAGGATCTCTCGTTCGCATTTTATATCGGTTTGAAATCATTTACTTCGCATATTAGTGACAAGGTCCCTGCGGACCTCCTTGATATTAAGCGAGGGGGAAAGACGTGAAATTGATGAACGAGAACCAATAACAGGAGCTGCACCTTTAGTTAACCTCATTGCAGAGCGGAATGAGGTGCTAAGTATTCAGAATTACTATCGGTGTAGGACTCGCACTCCTGCCTTAAAATAGCAGAAAGAATGACCAAAATAATAAATTATTTAATATGCGAAAAAAGGCCGGCCTGAATTATCAAAAAACTCTGCTTTCCCTGCCTTTATATTTATATTTTATAAGTCTACATACATGTGGACATTTTATAAAATGAAATATTAATATATAAAACCATCAAAACGCCGCTAAGTGATAATAATTCTATATAGGTCCCTGCGGACCTTGTCACTTTTATTTCGATACCGGGACTGTCACTAGTCGGAGGGTTAAAGAAGATTTTTTATTTTCATTTAAGCCAGTGCGCTTCCTAGAAGGGGACATTTTACAGGATCTACTGGATTTTGGTGTCGGATAGATTGCCATCGTATATACAATTCTACGAGGATCACAAGGAGTCCTTATCGTCCCAGGGCCTCAATCATGAGCAAAACATGAAGAAAATGTGCTTGCTGACATTCATGCTGTTGGCTGAGAGTAATCTGGAAATGTCTTTTGAAACGCTCACCAAGGAGTTGCAAATCAGTGAAGCAGAGGTTGGGCCGTGTTCGTGAGGGACAAGCGATTTTTACAGATTGAACTACAAATAATTTATATATCTAAAGTAAAGCATATAAATATAAAAAATGAAGAAAGCCCAATTTTTCTTAATATAAATCGATTTTATTTGTAAAATTCTACACTTTAATCTTATCGGAATTGTTTACAGGCAGGCATAGTAATGTTCCTGTTGGATAGGCCTAAAAATAACTTAAAATATTCTGTGCTAATGCCTTGGAAAATACTTTAAAAGCAACCGCGAATTTTCGCACAGCCTATTGCTCCAATCCGGGGAGTGTGTTAGCGTAGGCAGCCAGATGGGTGGCAAGTTCAGTTTCAGTGGCACGAGCACCGGGCACATAGCGGCCATTTCGAGAAAGTTCGTAGAAATTAGTTACGTAAAAATCAATAAATGGGTTAATGTCACCGATGAAATTATCGGTAGCGTCGCGTGCGACAATTGTAGCAATACGTGAGTCGACGCCATCGTTTCTGCAAAGTAATGCAAGTATATTAATTAAGTATATTAATTTAAAACTAGTAATGTTTTATTATTATTCACTACCTGAACAGCAACTGTTGTTTCACCTAATTCAATGCACACTTAATCGCAATAACCCCGTAATTCGGGGTAATATAGTAGCATTGACAGCGTGAGTCAAACGAGGGAGGTCAAATTTGGAAGTCAAGCGGTCAGCCAAAATATTAATTTGTAAGGAATTCTTCTTGTCCATATTGCTTCGACATAAATACAGCAGTTACTATACATTCTTTAACTAAAATGTCGCGGAAATCTTTGATATCATGATACCAGTTTCGGTAGTATCTCTGAATTATCCAATACTTTTTATAGCAATCCGAAAGAAATTGCTGTTTGCTGTTTGTGCCTCTCGAGCAGCAAAGCGAAATAGCTCCTCTCAATTTCTCCATAAGAAATACACGCAATCTGCTCTTTTTGGTTTCTCTGAAGAATTTCATCCCAGCACCGGGCGCTGGCCATAACCCTTTCGTTTCGTCGCTTTTGACGACGGACAGTTTCTTGTGCTTGTGTTGGGTAAATTTATACGTCTGTGTATGCTTTGGTCGTGTGTGGCCATAGGCAACGTTGTTGGCGCTTGCGGCCGCAGCTAGAAATGTTTGGAACTTTCAATTTTGCAAATTGAAAAGCCATTTCAAGATTTCTTTATGTTACGCGATATGAGAAATTGGGAATTAAAATAATGGTAAAATTTTATAAGGATTAACGAGTTAATATTTTACAAAAATATTTGTTACGAGCAGTAAATACTCGTATCTATTAATTTTTGAAATTTAATTTTTCAAAATAATTTTTAATTCATTTATAATACTATAAATATTTTATGGGAGGGACCCGAAATCTCCAAAGACAAAATCTCCACCATATACAAAATCTCCATGGTACAAAATCTCAAAATACAAAATCTCCAGGGACAAAATCTCCAAAACCAAAATCGCCAAACTAAAAAAATCTAAAAAAAATTTTTTTATTTACGGGTTAGTTTAGGTGGCTCCCGACCCCAGAGTCTGTGGGGAAGGGCTAAGTAGCACAAATGCGCCGTTGTATTGCCACGATTATTTAAGGGTATATCTGAATGTTACGGTGAATTTGAGTAATCCGGTAATTATTCATAATTACTGGTTCTTATGCATAATCACTGCTCGGTTTGCTAATTGTGATAAATTCTTGCATATTTATCAAATTAACCGGTGATTTTATATAATTCCTTACATAGGAAGGCCCTGAATGCAAAGAGACTTTACATTTCCGAGAGGATTCTGTTGAATTAGGGTTATAATCCTTGCCTCGGCCGAAGGCCGTCACTGAATGCAAAAAGACTTTACAACACCGAGAGGATTCTTTTGATTAAGGGTTATAATCCTTGCCACGGCCGAAGGCCGTCACGCAGGAAGGCCATGAATGCAAAAAGACTTTACATTTCCGAGAGGATTCTGTTGATTAAGGGTTATAATCCTTGCCACTACCGAAAGCCGTTACGCAGGAAGGCCCTGAGTGCAAAAAGACTTTACATTTCCGAGAGTATTCTGTTGATTAAGGGTTATAATCCTTGCCACTACCGAAGGCCGTTACGCAGGAAGGCCCTGAATGCAAAAAGACTTTACAACACCGAGAGGATTCTTTTGATTAAGGGTTATAATCCTTGCCACGGCCGAAGGCCGTCACGCAGGAAGGCCATGAATGCAAAAAGACTTTACATTTCCGAGAGGATTCTGTTGATTAAGGATTATAATCCTTGCCACGGCCGAAGGCTGTTACGCAGAAAGGCCCTGAGTGCAAAAAGACTTTACATTTCCGAGAGGATTCTGTTGATTAAGGGTTATAATCCTTGCCTCGGCCGAAGGCCGTCACGCAGGAAGGCCATGAATGCAAAAAGACTTTAAATTACGAGGATTCGAGGCTTAAGGAGCTTTTTATAACTTTTCTAAATTTATAGCACTTAATGATTACGAGTATTATTGTTTTTGGGTTTGGAGATTTCGTCTTTAGAGATTTTGTCTTGGAGATTTTGTCTTTGGAGATTTTGGTTTTGGAGATTTTGTCATGGAGATTTTGGTTTGGAGATTTTGACTTGGAGATTTCGTACCCAACCCATATTTTATTTGTAAGGTTACTTTATTAAATTTATATTCTTTCTATATGTATGAACATTTCGTATAATACTTTTTTATGAAATTGAAAGTTTGAGCATTACATACATATATCCCTTTTTTATTGAATTAGAAGTTGATCGTTATCCCAAATGTTCAAAAGTGTAGTTTTATAAAAAAAGTGAACAACGAGGATTAAATTCGGGTACTTTTGTCAAAAATGATTTAAATTTATTGTACCGGATAAAAAGCATCGAACACACCGACATTTTTCCTAAATTTTTCAATAAGAAAAAGCGCAGTTGCGCTACGTTCTTCTTATTGCTAAGAAGGCATTCTCCTCTGTCGTTTTCATCTATTGTCAACGTCTAGCGTCGTTAAATCAAAGAAATCAAGAATAGCCACACAAAGCTCATCGCTCATCCTACATACGATGACACACAGACGCTAAATGACACAGCCGATAACAAACGATAACAAACACATGCTTCAAATTTCTTGTACAAATCGTTAGCCAAAAAAAGGACACCTGGCATAGAGACGCGAGAAGAGAACACAAAACAAAAAGTTGCACCTTCGTTGAGAGCAGAGCTGGGGAGTACTCATTCCTTTGGGAATTAAATTCCACCTCAATTCCAATTCCAAGGAATTAGGACTGTGGAATTAAGTACTTTTCAAGCAAAAAGAATGGAATTGAGTGAGCCTCAATTCCTTTTGAAAGGAATTGGACTTGGAATTGTGCAAAGAAATTCCTTTCACATGGAATGGAATTATAAGTCCCAATTCCTTGGAATTGGATTTGGAATTGAAAATTTCAATTCCTTTTGAGGAATTAAGGTTGGAGGAATTAAAGTCCTTTGCTGGCTATTGAGACCTTACTGTGTGTATGATAGAGTGTAAGTTGAAGTAGAAGAAGAAGAAGAAGACATGTAGGCAGATTTTGACAAAAAAACTTTTATTGTTACACTTGATAGGAAATATGTATGTGATATTAATACTAAATTAAATTGATTGGGTGGCGGTGGGTGGGGATCACCAAAGAGGTCACACGGGGGTTTTTTGACCGAAAAATTTTTATTGCGCAGATCGATAGCAAATATATTGAAACGGATTTTGGTGATGGTGGGCGGTGGGTGGGGTCACCCCAAAGGGGTTACACGGTGGTTTTTTTCCAAAAAACATTTTTTTTTACCAATCGATAGCAAATGTCGTAAAACGGATTTTGGACATAGTGGGCGGTGGTTTTTGGACCTAAAAAATTTTTTTTACCAATCGATAGCAAATATGTCGAAACGGATTTTGGACATAGTGGGCGGTGGGTGGGGCCACCCCAAGGGGGTCACACGGGGGTTTTTTGACCGAAAAATTTTTATTGCGCAGATCGATAGCAAATATATTGAAACGGATTTTGGTGATGGTGGGCGGGGTCACCCCAAAGGGGTTACACGGGGGTTTTTTTACCAAAAAAAATTTTTTTTTACCAATCGATAGCAAATGTCGTAAAACGGATTTTGGACATAGTGGGCGGTGGGTGGGGTCACCCCAAAGGGGTCACACGGGGGTTTTTTGACCTAAAAAATTTTTTTTACCAATCGATAGCAAATATGTCGAAACGGATTTTGGACATAGTGGGCGGTGGGTGGGGCCACCCCAAGGGGGTCACACGGGGGTTTTTTGACCGAAAAATTTTTATTGCGCAGATCGATAGCAAATATATTGAAACGGATTTTGGTGATGGTGGGCGGTGGGTGGGGTCACCCCAAAGGGGTTACACGGGGGTTTTTTTACCAAAAAAAATTTTTTTTACCAATCGATAGCAAATGTGTCGAAACGGATTTTGGACATAGTGGGCGGTGGGTGGGGTCACCCCAAAGGGGTCACACGGGGGTTTTTTACAAAAAAAAATTTTTTTTACCGATCGATAGGAAATAATACGAAACATGGTGGGTGGGGTGGGGACCCCTTTGGGGTGATCCCACCCACCGCCCACCATCACCAAAATCCGTTTCAAGATATTTGCTATCGATCTGCGCAATAAAAATTTTTTGGTCAAAAAACCCCTGTGTGACCTCTTTGGGGTGACCCCACCCACCGCCCACTATGTCCAAAAGGTTCCGGGAAATAACGCCCAAATGAAATAAGGCCCAATGCGGGCCTTATTTCATTTTGCCAAATTGGGCGTTATTTCATTAAAAAATGAAATAAGGCCCACCGTGGGCCTTATTTCATTTTAAGAAATTTTAAAATTTTTACCAAAAAATGAAATAAAGCCCAAAAAAAAATGAAATAAGGCCCAATTTTGCGATAAATGCTGAAATGGGTTAGCTACGAAGCAGCTGTTGGACTTACTGGACTGGTTAATATACAAATACTATTCAGCAAGGGGACGGTTTTTCTGGCTGAGGGTTTTAATCCCTGCCTCGGCCGAAGGCCGTCACGCAGAAGGACCCTGGATAGAGGAAAACTTTTCAGCAAAGGTGGTTTTGTTGGCTGAGGGTTTTAATCCCTCCCACGGCCGAAGGCCGGCATGCAGAAGGACACTTTGCCTGCGCAGAAGGACCCTGGATAGAGGAAGACTTTTCAACAAGGAGATGGTTTTGTTGGCTGAGGGTTTTAATCCCTGCCACGGCCGAAGGCCGGCACGCAGAAGGAACCTCGACAGAGAAAAACTTTTCAGCAAAGAAGATTGTTTTGTTGGCTGAAGGTTTTAATCCCTGCCACGGCCGAAGGCCGGCATGCAGAAGGACACTTTGCTGGCGCAGAAGGACCCTGCATAGAGGAAGACTTTTCAACAAGGAGATGGTTTTGTTGGCTGAGGGTTTTAATCCCTGCCACGGCCAAAGGCCGGCACGCAGAAGGAACCTCGATAGAGAAAAACTTTTCAGCAAAGAAGATGGTTTTGTTGGCTGAAGGTTTTAATCCCTGCCACGGCCGAAGGCCGGCATGCAGAAGAACACTTTGCCTGCGCAGAAGAACCCTGGATAGAGGAAGACTTTTCAACAAGGAGATGGTTTTGTTGGCTGAGGGTTTTAATCCCTGCCACGGCCAAAGGCCGGCACGCAGAAGGAACCTCGATAGAGAAAAACTTTTCAGCAAAGAAGATGGTTTTGTTGGCTGAAGGTTTTAATCCCTGCCACGGCCGAAGGCCGGCATGCAGAAGGACACTTTGCCTGCGCAGAAGGACCCTGGATGGAAGAAGACTTTGCAACAAGGAGATGGTTTTTTACCAAATTTTGCCAAATTGGGCGTTATTTCATAAAAAAATGAAATAAGGCCCAACGTGGGCCTTATTTCATTTTCAGTTTTTGTTGATAATGAAATAAAGCCCAAAAAAAATGAAATAAGACCCAAATTTTACGATTTCAAATCTTCATATAAAAAAAAAATTGGGCCTTATTTCATTTGGGCGTTATTTCCCGGAGCCGTCCAAAATCCGTTTCGCGACATTTACTATCGATTGGTAAAAAAAATTTTTTGGTAAAAAAACCCCCGTGTGACCCCACCCACCGCCCACTGTGTGCAAGATCCGTTTCGCGACATTTGCTATCGATTTGTGCAATAAAAATTTTTTGGTAAAAAACCCCTGTGTGACCCCCTTGGGGTGGCCCCACCCACCGCCCACTATGTCCAAAATCCGTTTCGCGACATTTACTATCGATTGGTAAAAAAAAAATTTTCCGGTCAAAAAACCCCCGTGTGACCTCTTTGGTGATCCCCACCCACCGGCCACCCAATCAATTTAATTTAGTATTAATATCACATACATATCATATATTTCCTATCAAGTGTAACAATAAAAGTTTTTTTGCCAAAATCTGCCTACGTGTCTTCTTCTTCTTCTACTTCAACTTACACTCTATCATACACACAGTAAGGTCTCAATCGCCAGCAAAGGACTTCAATTCCTCCAACCTTAATTCCTCAAAAGGAATTGAAATTTTCAATTCCAAATCCAATTCCAAGGAATTGGGACTTATAATTCCATTCCATGTGAAAGGAATTTCTTTGCTCAATTCCAAGTCCAATTCCTTTCAAAAGGAATTGAGGCTCGCTCAATTCCATTCCTTTTGCTTGAAAAGTACTTAATTCCAAAGTCCTAATTCTTGAGGAATTTACTTGGAATTGGAATGGAATTGAATTTCCCCAGCTCTGGTTGAGAGGTTACAACGAGTATAGATAGTAAAGAGATATTATAACTCAAATAGCGACAACGTTATATGCGCCATTATCAGCATAAATAACTCATAGCTCTGCCGCTCTCAATAGCAGGGTAGCAAGGTGAATGTGGTGTAATTTGTACAGTCCCACATAATATCTACCATATTAAGGTTGATATTTATACCCTACACCCGAAGGGATGATTATATTCACTTTGTTCTGCCGTTTGTGTACGGCGTGTCTGGTATAGAAAAGTATATATATGTACATACAATATTCTAGCTCAGACTTATCTGCTGAGTCGATTTAGCCCTGTCCGTCCAATTTCTCATCTTGTGGAAAGAATTTTAAGCTAAAATTTTATTTCTTAATACACCGTCTTAGGCTAAAATATACTCTAAAAAATGGGCGTGGTCTGCTCATTAGTTAGGGAGTTAATAGATAAAAATTTACTCCCTGTAAATAAAACAAGTAAGAGCGTTTTCTTCGGCCTGGCCGAAGCTCATATACCCTACACCCGCATCTGTCGAAGAGATAAAAAGTGAGCGGGTGCCCACTACTTTTTTAAATTTACAGGGAGAAAATGTTGATATATTAACTCATCTACAACCTCGTTTTTCCTACCAAACACCTTATTATATGGTATAGTATATAAGTGGGTGTGTCACGCCCATTTTTGAGAATATATTTTAGTCTAAGATGGTGAACTCGGAAATAAAATTTTACCTGAAAATTCGGTCTACAAACCAAAAAACTGAGCTAAAAGCACGGATGAGTGCATAATTTCTATAAAAAACAGGCGTGGCACTGGTCAGATTTCAATATCATACCATTTTCAATACCAAACAGCGTAGGATAACAAAGAATATTCATGCCAAATTTCATGACGATAACTCTATTCGTTCTCCTGTGATCGTGATTTCCACAGACGGACGTACAGACAGACAGACGGACGGACATGGCTAAATCGAATCAGGAGGTGATTCTGAGCCAGAATATACATACTTTTCTATACCTGCCACGCCAAGTATCACCCGCCCGCTCACTTTTTAACACTTTGACAGATGAGGGTATAGGGTATATGAGCTTCGGCCAGACCGAAGATAATGCTTTTATTTGTTTTCTACTGCTTTGGTATTGCCTTGGGTTTGAAAATAATGCCGAGAAGGATAGACAAAGGGAAGGAACCAACCTCACAATTCGGAAATCATTTTCGTTGTTCTATTTTTAGATTCCTATACCACAAGCAGTCACGCATGCGTGTATGGGTGCTTTTACTACTCCAAGCTTGCACTGGGCCATAGAAAAGCGAATGCACATGTACATTGTCTTCTTCAAAGAAACGATGAAAGTAGCATGTGTGAGAGCAGTGGCGTAGCTAGGGTTTATGCCGCCCGGGGCGATTAATCAAATTGCCGCCTATTTAGTGCTAAAATTTTGAAGGTAAACTTATTTTGTGCTATTATTTCGTTATTATTTATTAATTTTAATTGAACATTAACAGAAAAAGATAGAAGATAGATCCGATATTGCTGACCGATATTGCTCTTTTTCCATTTTTCTAAAATACGCGAACACACCCGCTTCCACACGCGGTCAAAACAAAACTACGAGTCCGATTCGGCTGAAACTTTGACAGTAGGTGTCTACAAAAATGTACTACACGATAGTAATTCCGATCGTGGCGACCATCGGATGGTAAGGCTAAGTACTTATCGGACTGCCCTCGTATCTAAATACGGGAGACGAACAAAATCTCGAACGACAAAATCCCGACCGTTTTTAGCAATCCCGAACGACAAAATCCCGACGCGACAAAATCCCGAAACGACAAAATCCTGAACGACAAAGTCCCGAAAAAATGGCGTTTTTTTATTGCTTTTTGTAAAATTTTCCAGAGAGTTCTATTGGCTGAGAATAAACTTAGCAGAAAACACAACGGTTTGTTTACCAAGGGTTACAACTCCTGCCGCGGCCGAAGGCCGCCACATGCAAAAACTCTGTATGGGAAAATTATATAAGCAACGAAGCCGACGTTCTGCTTACCCGGGATTACTACCCCTGCCGCGACCGAAGCCCGGCACGCAGAAGGACCCTGGATAGAAAAAAACTTTCCAGCATTAAGATGGTCCTGTCGGTTGAGAATTTTAATCCCTGCCCCGGCCGCCATGCAAAATGACACTTTTTGCCTGCACAGAAGGACCCTTGATAGAGGAAGAATTTTCAGCAAAGAAGATGGTTTTGTCGGCCGAGGGTTTTAATCCCTACCCCGGCCGAAGGCCGGCACGCAGAAGGACCTTGGATAGAGGAAGACTTTTCAGCAAAGATGATGGTTTTGTTGCAGAAAGACACTTTTTGCCTGCGCAGAAGGACCCTGGAAAGAGAAAGACTTTTCAGCAAAGATTGCTTTGTTGGCTGAGGGTTTAAATTTAAATAATCCGGATTTTGTCGTTCGGGATTCTGTCGTATCGGGATTTTGTCGTTTCGGGATTGTGTCTTTCGGGATTTTGTCGTTTGGGATTTTGTCGTTCGGGATTTTGTTACCAACCCTCTAAATACACATGTTTTATGATACGAAATTAATAAAATAATAAATTAATTATTTAAAAATAAAGTTTCAATATGAAAGTTTTCTTAGAGGTACATATTTAATTTTTAAAACTTTCCGCCGCCGAAATAGTGCCGCCCGGGGCGGACCGCCCCCTCTAGCTACGCCACAGTGTGAGAGCAAATAATAATTTGTGTATATGCTTGCGTGTGCAGCACTTGATATTTGGCAATTGATGATTTAAGATGATTTAAGATGATTGATTTAAGATGAGGCTATAAAATTTAAAGAACCTGGGACCACGAGCAGTTGCTCGGAACTTTTTTCCTAACGTTGCCAAGTTCTATAAAGTTTTATGAATTAGGTTTAATGGGGCGAAAAATTTTAAAAATAAAAGAGGTTTGATTTTTTGCAGTGTGAATATTAAAAAAAAGGCTGTTTTATCGTTCCTAAGCGAAGTAAAAACACTTTGTCTGAATACTTTAAAAATATTTTGAATTTTTATAAACGTTTTTGCCTTGAAAACATTGACATCTGTTGATAAATTTCTTAAAGTTTTACAAAACAAAATAAAAATATTTGAATATATACTGACATTTTATTTCAGAACAAAGAGAATTTTTTTTTTCTTACCCCCCCAAATTTGTACATATGATAAGAAAACTATATATCCAAACTTTCAGCAAGATCGGATATCGGCAAGTCGTGCCGCAGAAAACTGCTTACACCTGATTGCAGTTTTTGCACTTTGCAGGCAAAAAGTGTTTTTTGGGAGGGAAGTATACGTTGTAATTTTCAATTTTCTCAAGAACTATAAGACAGATCCGTTCTGTTTGAACCATTTTTTGTGGGAGGGACCCGAAATCTCCAAAGATAAAATCTCCACCATATACAAAATCTCCATGGTACAAAAACTCAAAATACAAAATCTCCAGGGACAAAATCTCCAAAACCAAAATCTCCAAACTAAAAAAATCTCAAAAATTTTTTTTTATACGGGTTTTTTATACTTTACATTTCCGAGAGGATTCTGTTGATTAAGGGTTATAATCCTTGCCCCGGCCGAAGGCCGGCAAGTAGGAAAACCCTGAATGCAAAAAGACTTTAGAACACGACGAGGAATCTGTTGATTCCTCGGATTGAAAATCCTTGCCACGGCCTAATGCCGTCACGCAGGAAGGCCCTGAATGCAAAAAGACTTTACATTTCCGAGAGGATTCTGTTGATTATGGGTTATAATCCTTGCCTCGGCCGAAGGCCGTCACGCAGGAAGGCCCTGAATGCAAAAAGACTTTACATTTCCGAGAGGATTCTGTTGATTAAGGGTTATAATCCCTGCCTCGGCCGAAGACCGTCACGCAGGAAGGCCATGAATGCAAAAAGACTACATTACCCCGAGGATTCTAGGCTTAAGGAGCTTTTTATAACTTTTCTAAATTTCTAGCACTTAATTATTACGAGTATTATTGTTTTTTGGTTGGAGATTTTGTCTTTAGAGATTTTGTCTTGGAGATTTTGTCTTTGGAGATTTTGTCATGGAGATTTTGGTTTGGAGATTTTGACTTGGAGATTTCGTACCCAACCCATTTTTTGTAGAATTTATCAGAAAACTACGGAATCAGAAAAAAAATATACTTATTCATGTAATTTTTTGTAAAAAATTGCGACCAAAAATTTTTTTTCGAAATTTGTTTTGAGAATTTTAAATTTGAGATTAATTTTCTCAAAAACTATTTGACCTAGAAGTCTAATTTTAAAAGTATTTTAAAGGTTGGATATTTGTTTTTCCTTTTTAAAAACAGGAAACAGGAATGATATAAGTGTTCCCGTTATTTTTTGAAATTTTTTTTATGGGGTGAAGTCGCGTTTTTAGAAAAACCTCTCCTACGCCTGAATTGGGGAAAATTGCCCCTGCCCCTTAAAATGACTTTTTCCTTGTCTCGACTCAACCTACACGTCCAAAAACTTTTGATACATCTTATACGGAACGCCCTGGATATATGTATGTCAATACATGCCGACTTTTATTAAGGTTGATTTTAGTCGCATCGGGATAACACCGCCGATAATCTTCTCGTACTTGCAAAATGAAATGTTTATTATTTTTTTCGAACTCTCAGCAAGAGCTAAAGTAGAAACACTTGCTGTTGTTAATGGCAGTGAGTGTAATTACATTTGCGGTACACTTATGCCGTGGTTAAATTTTTAAACTTTGCCTTAAATGCGGCACGGGTTCCCGTTATCCGATTTCGCTAAAAATTGGTACTTATCATTCTTTCATTACGTGTCATAATTTAGAAGGGTAAGACAAAAAAAAATCGGAAGTTGAAAAATAAGGACCAGTCTAATGTACATTCATTAATTACATACATACATTACATACATATGTTACATGCATTCAATAACTAACTTCATAATTTGTTATTGTTATTTGTTATTGTTATAAATATAAATAAATATTTATTATAATAAATTTACAAAATTGATTCAATTTATTTAAAAAATTTTATAAAAGTTCAAACTACGGTTAATTCCACCAAAGAAGTTTTCTTAGAAATTCTACGGTATATTAAGAAAAAACATGTCGACTGTTCTCTTGTTTTTTAATAGGAAGTTCACTCTACATAATTCTTATTGAAAATATCAGTTCAATCGCTTTCTTCTATTGCCGACGATAGAAACTCAAAGAAATAAAAATACTTAACAAAAGAAATTACAGAGAAAGATAAATTTAGAAACTTCTCTACTTAGAACTTCTCAAATATTTTTTGAAACCATGCCTGATTTCAAAACAATAAATTCAAAATAGTTTAATAATTATGTAGATTTTATAAATTGTTAAAAATATTTTTACTTAATTTTTTATTTTTTTTTACTTTTGCTTTTTTATTTATATAGGCTATATATGTAGATTTGTGAATTAAAGTTAAATTGAATTTAAAAACAAGTAAGAGCGTTATCTTCGGCCTGGCCGAAGCTCATATACCCTACACCCGCATCTGTCGAAGTGATAAAAAGTGGGCGGGTGACACCTACTTTTTTTAAATTTACAGGGAGTGAATTTTTTTCTATTAACTCATCTACAACACCGCTTTTCGTACTAAACACCTCATTATATGGTATAGTATATAAGTGGGCATGTCACGCCCATTTTTTAGTATATATTTTAGTCTAAGATGGTGGACTCGGAAATAAAATTTTACCTGAAAATTCGGTGTACAAGCTAAGAAATTAAGCTATAAGCACGGATGAGTGCATATTTTCTATAAAAAGTAGGCGTGACACTGGTCTGATTTTCCCCATTTTCAATACCAAACAGCGTAGGATAACAAAGAATATTCATGCCAAATTTCATGACGATACCTCTATTCGTTCTCCTGTAATGGTGATTTCCACAGACAGACGGACAGACAGACAGACAGACGGACGGACAGGGCTAAATCGACTCAGGAGGTGATTCTGAGCCAGAATATATATACTTTTCTATACCTGCCACGCCTCCTTTAATGCGTTACAAACGGAAGCACAAAGTGAATATACCCTCATCCCTTCGGGTGTAGGGTATAATAAAATAAAATATGTAATTAAAATATATACTAAAATGTATATTTTAAAAGTTAAACTACTTTTTTATTTAATTTTAAAAATATTTTCAAATACATATGTATGTAGTATGATACGGTCTCTTCTAACCCTTTCGCCTTCTTATCGTATCTCACTCACTCTTGCGATAGAAATCAATAGGTCTTATTCAGTATACTGTTGAAATAATACTTTAGGAATTACGTTGTTATTAAGTGTATGAAATGTTTTATTCTTTATTTGCTTTATTACACTTTTGCTTTGTATGCTTTTACATGCTTTATTCATGGTCGTTAACACTGCGACTGTACATTAATTTTATGATTATGCCATGTGCGGCCGACCCGACGCAACCTTCTGCTTCAACTACCTACTAACTACTGACTCGACTCGAATGGACTGGACTACGCGTGCCTACCTCAGTACAGTCCCGTGTCGTTGTCGGTGTCGCGTCAGTCCCGTTTTTAGTACGGTCGTCCAGTTCGTGTTGTCTTCCCTACATTCGGCCCTCCTGACCGCTCATTCGCCTCGAATGGCACACTCCATTTTTTCATATATTCTGCCATAGTGAGCGTTTTCCCTGGCCCTTCGTGTTCTCCCACTTTTTCTACTTCGTAGCGGTCGTGTTTTAATTTTTTGTTTACTTTATAAGGACCAAGGTATTTTCCTTTTAATTTTAACCCGGTTCCGTACTGGGTGCGTTTTATAGCAACTGAGTCATTTTCTTTGTACACTTCTGCTGATTTACGCTTTGAGTCAAAATTTCTACGATTTTCTGTCTGAATTTTTTGAATATTCTTGATTGCTGTCTTTCTAATTTCATCTCTTTTTTCGTCATGTTCGTTTATGATTTTTTTTATTTAAATTGCGATAATCACAACAGAGGCGTTTTTCGCCGTCCTTTTTGTTCACCAAAACTATGGGAGAAGCATAATCTGACGTACTTTCCTGAATAATTCTCTTTTCTAGCCAATCTGATATTTGGTTATCAACAATACGTTGATGTTCGTAAGAAATTCTTCGTGGTGGCTGTCTAACAGGTTTTTCATCACTAAGAATAATCTTCATTTTAATTGGGCAATCAGAATTTTGTAGGGGCTTATATTTTTCTATGAGGGTACTAATTTCTGCTCCGTGTTCCTTACTAAGACTTTCCGAATCTACCTCTTCTCCACAGTTTTCTTCAATATTCATACATAAACTTCCAAATTCTTGCAATAGTTCCATTCTATCGCCTGCTCTAGAAAATGTGCTTTTGATTTTGTCTAAAACTTTAGCGTTAACAACTAACTGAACTTCCTGTTCTTTCACTAAAATATCTACGTGTGCTAGTATTGAGTTGCCTAGAATGGCTGGGTATCTAAAAGAATAGTCGTCAACTACATGGAATGTTAATGTTATGGTCAACAAGTCAATTCGGACCTTACTTGTAAAACTGCCTTTTGTCCAAAATTCACTATTTCCAATGCCTAGCAGGCGGCGCTTTTCTGCTGTTAAAGTTTTACCTTCCTTAATTTTTTCAAATAAATCATTCCTCATTAAACATAAGTTACAGCCCGTGTCTATCAAGGCTCTAAACTGTACGTCTCCAATATAAGCAGTTTTCCCCTTAAGACCTTTCCAGTCTGATTCATGGTATCGGATATCATTTAGAGCATTTACGTTACTTCGTTCTTGTTTCATGTGATTTTCTTTTCGACGGGTACATTCAAAAGACCTGTGTCCCATTTCGTTACACCTAAAACATTTATATTGCTGATTATTGCAGTTGTTTGCCAAATGTGATGGGCTTCCGCATTTAAAACAATTTTTTGTGTATTTCCCATTTAACCGTCGATCCGTATTGTCATTCTTCGTGACACTAGATGTAAAAGGTTTTCTAAAGGTTTGCGATGTATTCAGTCTACTACAGATTTTTTCATAAATCTTTATTTGGGTCTTAAGCTGATCTACCGACTGGGCTTGAAATAAAACGGCTTTATTTGACCTTGAATCTGGGATACCCTCTATAAAATATCCCATGAGACTTTCTTCATCTAAATTAATGGACTTCCCTATTTCGGACAGAGCGTACAAATATTCTCGAAATGTTTCATTTGATCTTTTGCGCCGGTCGCCTAGCATTTTATGTATTTGTGCAGCAGAAAATTTCGTACCGAACTCGTCGATCAACGCTTCCTTTATTTTATGCCAATCTGTTAATCCCTTTTAGCTCCTTACGAATAATTTTGCTGCCCCTTTCAACAACTGCTTACTATATATAAATTTCTGAACGCTATTCCAACTAACGATTGAAGCGTTCTCTTCGAATTCTTCAACCCATCTTCCTACATCTAGATCATCTGTACCATTGAAGTGAGACAGACTCTCTTCAATGTCTTTCAGGGTGAACACAGATTTTAAGTCCTTAGAGGAGTTTGGCATATCACCACCGGTAGCAAAATCCTCATATAAAGAAGGGTTAGATTCGTGAGCGCTAATTTCATTGTCGTTGCCTTCATCTAACGTTTCGTGGTTAAAATGTCGGAGAAGTTTTTCCTGTAACGTTTTTTTAAGCCCCGTTGTTTGTAGCCCTAGCTCACTCAACTTTTTTTTTAATGAGTCGCAGCTCATAGTCATAATGGTAGTCACGTCCATTTTACAAATTAATATTTTCTTTGATACTTGTCTTTGAATTACAATATTTTACAAGCAGATTTAAAATAGTAAAACTTTTTTAGTTTTACTGTTACATATAGAAGTATAGAAGTATATTTATACTTCTTAGTTTGTTGTATTCCTTTTCCATTCCATTGTCTTTAAGTTCTTATTTAGAATACTTATTTTCAAAATTTTCTTGAAATTCTTCTTATTTAACTATTTTTTCAAATTTTCTTTTTCTTATTTAAATACTTCTTTCAAAATCTTTTCCGAATTCTTAGAATAGTTTCAGTTTAATGACTGAAAATTAATTTTTTCTTTAAAATACTTCTTTCAAAATCTTTAAATTCTTCTTCTTTAAAATACTTCTTTCAAAATCTTTAAATTCTTCTTCTTTAAAATACTTCTTTTAAAATCTTTAAATTCTTCTTCTTTAAAATACTTCTTTCAAAATCTTTAAATTCTTCTTCTTTAAAATACTTTTTCAAAATCTTTAAATTCTTCTTCTTTAAAATACTTCTTTCAAAATCTTTAAATTCTTCTTCTTTAAAATACTTCTTTCAAAATCTTTAAATTCTTCTTCTTTAAAATACTTCTTTCAAAATCTTTTAATTCTTCTTCTTTAAAATACTTCTTTCAAAATCTTTAAATTCTTCTTCTTTAAAATACTTCTTTCAAAATCTTTAAATTCTTCTTCTTTAAAATACTTCTTTCAAAATCTTTAAATTCTTCTTCTTTAAAATACTTCTTTCAAAATCTTTAAATTCTTCTTCTTTAAAATACTTCTTTCAAAATCTTTAAATTCTTCTTCTTTAAAATACTTCTTTCAAAATCTTTAAATTCTTCTTCTTTAAAATACTTCTTTCAAAATATTTAATCCAATGAAATCAGTTTAATGACTGAAAAATTCACACAATAAAGTTTAAAACTGGAGACCAAACTTCCGCTTTTCTTCATTGAGGCGTTTCAGGTCCGCAAGGAGAGCACGTTTTTGTTTACGTAGTCTGACTGCATCGCGCATGCAATTGTAGACGTTCACGCTGCAGCCGCTGATTTTCCTGCAAGTACGAGCGCTCGTTGCCATACAACTTCTCCAGTACTTCAAGGCGAGCGTGCTTCTGATGACGCAGTTCCTGCTTAATTCCTTGCACAGCTTAGTCGTTCTACCATTTTCCGCATATTGAAAATTATTGCCCTTTAGCTTTTAACTGGTTGCTTTTGTTGTTGTTTTATATAAAAATGTAACTCCTGTTGCTGTTATTGGCAACACCACATAAAGCCCGTTCCTTAGAGTTTTAGAGATGGCGTCTTTACTTCTTCTATTCTTTCAGTTCTGTTTTGGTGAACACTTTTACAACAATTTCTTTATTTTTTATTTGTTGCAGTATTTGAGGAGTCAATGATGTATGGTATACTAAATTAAGTCCACTTTGGAGTACAATATTTATTTAAATAATTTCTTTGTATGCATTTATTTGTCTTTAACTTTGATTTATGTTTTTCACTTGTTTCCGTGTCTTTCCCTTGCATCTATCAGACCAACCAACTGACGTTTCACAAGCATCTCGTTATGGAAAAGTTTCAAAATTCTTCTTGCTCCTCTCACACAATGCACTTTGTTCAATTAATTGATTTCAATTTCACCGTGTTCCACCATCTGTATAACGTTCTCTTTCGGACGCTCCACAGCGAGACTGCGATAATCAGAGCTAGTTCATTTACACCAAAAAGTCAGAAGCAGTAGCAGACAGCTTCAATTTGACTGCCATTTTGTTTTATGACATATGATTTTGTTGAATTACGTTGAATTTTTAAGGTTATGGTTACACTGCCATCCGAGAGCTCTACTTTACAATGAGCGATTTGCAGTTAGTGGAGTAATGCACTTTTACTATCTTTGTCAAAATTTAATTTTAGTTGTTCACTTTTACTTTGGGTTGTGTGTTTCTATGAATGCAGCCGGAGTAGCAATAGCGATGAATGCAAACAAACGTGTTGGCGCGAAAGAGACGAACGCCAAAAAAAGTTTATCAGCCGTAGTACATAACGAGAGGGAATGCACCAGAACTCGTTCTGTTCGCCTGCTGTATTGATGATTATTATTGAGTTGTGTAGTCGCGGATGCTGTAGTTGTGTAGTCGCATCTGTCCGAAATAATCCTTCGAGGGCTACCAAAAACAGCTGCCTGCTTGCTCAGTTTCTCTATTACAACTGTCGCAGAGGTGTCCTTAGTAGGATATAGCCACACGAACTTAGAGAAACTGTCGACTACCACGAAAATATAGTTATATCCTTTCTTTGTACCTGTCAATGGGCCTACATGATCAATATGGAAAGTGTCTAATGGCTTATCTAATTTGTCTATTGGTATTAAAAATCCTTCCTTTTTTCCGGATTTGGCGTTTGCCACTAAACACTCTATACAATTATTTATTATTTTTGGGATTTTCGTACTAAGTCTTGGTATATAATAGGAACTTTCTATAATGTCCTGTGTTTTATTTGCGGAAAAATAGCCTTGCTCGTGTGCAATTTTTATTATTTCGTTTTCCATTTGTTTCGGGACAACAATTAATTCCCTGGCAGGATCTTTATATAAAATGTCGTGTAACAAGTAAAAGTCTTCATATTCGGACTTTTCAAGTATTGTTCTTACTGCTCTTACCCAATTGTCCTCTAGCTGTGCCTGCTTTAATTTATGTTTTGTGGAATCCTCAATGAGCATGCAATAGACCCTACTTAACGCATCGACGTGTCGCATTTTCGGCCCTGATCTATGTTCGATTTCGTAGTCGAACCCTTGCAGAAACATTGCCCACTTTGCAATCCTGGGAGGAACATCAGCTTTTCGCATGGTCATCACAAATGCATTGCAGTCTGTAATAATTTTAAATTTAGATCCCAGAATATACACGCGCCATTTCTTTATAGCTTCCACCACAGCCAAAACATCCAGTTCATAAGAACTGTATTGCCTTTCGGCCAATTTGGTTTTACGACTCATGAATTGCACTGGATAAAAATTCTGGTCTTCTGACCATTTCTGCAGCAAAACAGCTCCATACCCAAACTTAGAGGCATCCGTATGGATTTCTGTTGTTGCCATTGGGTTAAATAGTCTTAAAAGAGGTGCTGTCATGAGAGCGTTTTTCAGTTGCTGGAATGAGACAAGCTCTTCGTCACCCATATGGAAATTTGCATCTTTTCGTAAAAGGTCAGTCAGTGGTCTAGCTATTAGAGCGTAATTCCTTATAAATTTTCGAAAATATGGCGTTAATCCTATAAAACGTTCAATTCCTTTCCTATCCCTTGGTTCAGGGTAGTTCGCAATTGCGCAAGTTTTTTCTTTTGACGGTGTAATTGTGCCCCCTTCTATAACGTAGCCCAAAAAATTTACCTTTTCTTGCAAAAATTGGCATTTTTTTCACTTGAATTGCACTCCATAACTTGCGGCTACTCTTAAAACTTCTTTTAGTTTGTTAATTCCCTCCTCTTTGCTTTGAGACGATATAATAATATCGTCCATATAAACAGATATGATTCCATTTTTTATAAGATCTCTGAAAATGTATTTTATGAACCTACAAAATACCGCAGGTGAATTAGAAAGCCCAAATGGAGCGTATAAGAATTCAAATAAACCACCCGTGGTGACAAAAGCTGTGTATTTTCTTGAGGAGGTTTCTATAGGTACGTGGAAAAATCCATCCTTTAAGTCTAAAGTAGTAAAATATTTAGCCCCTTGTAACCTATCGAGTACGTCTTCTATGACAGCCATCGGAAAATTGTCCTTTATGATTTTTTTATTTAAATTGCGATAATCACAACAGAGGCGTTTTTCGCCGTCCTTTTTGTTCACCAAAACTATGGGAGAAGCATAATCTGACGTACTTTCCTGAATAATTCCCTTTTCTAGCCAATCTGATATTTGGTTATCAACAATACGTTGATGTTCGTAAGGAATTCTTCGTGGTGGCTGTCTAACAGGTTTTTCATCACTAAGATAAATCTTCATTTTAATTGGGCAATCAGAATTTTGTAGGGGCTTATATTTTTCTATGAGGGTACTAATTTCTGCTCCGTGCTCCTTACTAAGACTTCCCGAATCTACCTCTTCTCCACAGTTTTCTTCAATATTCATACATAAACTTCCAAATTCTTGCAATAGTTCCATTCTATCGCCTGCTCTAGAAAATGTGCTTTTGTTTTTGTCTAAAACTTTAGCGTTAACAACTAACTGAACTTCCTGTTCTTTCACTAAAATATCTACGTGTGCTAGTATTGAGTTGCTTAGAATGGCTGGGTATCTAAAAGAATAGTCGTCAACTACATGGAATGTTAATGTTATGGTCAACAAGTCAATTCGGACCTTACTTGTAAAACTGCCTTTTGTCCAAAATTCACTATTTCCAATGCCTAGCAGGCGGCGCTTTTCTGCTGTTAGAGTTTTACCTTCCTTAATTTTTTCAAATAAATCATTCCTCATCAAACATAAGTTACAGCCCGTGTCTATCAAGGCTCTAAACTGTACGTCTCCAATATAAGCAGTTTTCCCCTTAAGACCTTCCCAGTCTGATTTATGGTATCGGATATCATTTAGAGCATTTACGTTACTTCGTTCTTGTTTCATGTGATTTTCTCTTCGACGGGTAGATTCAAAAGACCTGTGTCCCATTTCGTTACACCTAAAACATTTATATTGCTGATTATTGCAGTTGTTTGCCAAATGTGATGGGCTTCCGCATTTAAAACAATTTTTTGTGTATTTCCCATTTAACCGTCGATCCGTATTGTCATTCTTCGTGACACTAGATGGAAAAGGTTTTCTAAAGGTTTGCGATGTATTCGGTCTACTACAGATTTTTTCATAAATCTTTATTTGGGTCTTAAGCTGATCTACCGACTGGGCTTGAAATAAAACGGCTTTATTTGACCTTGAATCTGGGATACCCTCTATAAAATATCCCATGAGACTTTCTTCATCTAAATTAATGGACTTCCCTATTTCGGACAGAGCGTACAAATATTCTCGAAATGCTTCATTTGATCTTTTGCGCCGGTCGCCTAGCATTTTATGTATTTGTGCAGCAGAAAATTTCGTACCGAACTCGTCGATCAACGCTTCCTTTATTTTATAACAATCTGTTAATCCCTTTTGGCTCCTTACGAATAATTTTGCTGCCCCTTTCAGCAACTGCTTACTATATATAAATTTCTGAACGCTATTCCAACTAACGATTGAAGCGTTCTCTTCGAATTCTTCAACCCATCTTCCTACATCTAGATCATCTGTACCATTGAAGTGAGACAGACTCTCTTCAATGTCTTTCAGGGTGAACACAGATTTTAAGTCCTTAGAGGAGTTTGGCATATCACCACCGGTAGCAAAATCCTCATATAAAGAAGGGTTAGATTCGTGAGCGCTAATTTCATTGTCGTTGTCTTCATCTAACGTTTCGTGGTTAAAATGTCGGAGAAGTTTTTCCTGTAACGTTTTTTTAAGCCCCGTTGTTTGTAGCCCTAGCTCACTCAACTTTTTTTTTAATGAGTCGCAGCTCATAGTCATAATGGTAGTCACTTCCATTTTACAAATTAATATTTTCTTTGATACTTGTCTTTGAATTACAATATTTTACAAGCAGATTTAAAATAGTAAAACTTTTTTAGTTTTACTGTTACTATAATATTTATACTTCTTAGTTTGTTGTATTCCTTTTCCATTCCATTGTCTTTAAGTTGTTATTTAGAATACTTATTTTCAAAATTTTTTTGAAATTCTTCTTATTTAACTATTTTTTCAAATTTTCTTTTTCTTATTTAAATACTTCTTTCAAAATCTTTTCCGAATTCTTAGAATAGTTTCAGTTTAATGACTGAAAATTTATTTTTTCTTTAAAATACTTCTTTCAAAATCTTTAAATTCTTCTTCTTTAAAATACTTCTTTCAAAATCTTTAATCCAATGAAATCAGTTTAATGACTGAAAAATTCACACAATAAAGTTTAAAACTGGAGACCAAACTTCTGCTTTTCTTCATTGAGGCGTTTCAGGTCCGCAAGGAGAGCACGTTTTTGTTTACGTAGTCTGACTGCATCGCGCATGCAATTGTAGACGTTCACGCTGCAGCCGCTGATTTTCCTGCAAGTACGAGCGCTCGTTGCCATACAACTTCTCCAGTACTTCAAGGCGAGCGTGCTTCTGATGACGCAGTTCCTGCTTAATTCCTTGCACAGCTTAGTCGTTCTCCCATTTTCCGCAGATTGAAAATTATTGCCCTTTAGCTTTTAACTGGTTGCTTTTGTTGTTGTTTTATATCAAAATGTAACTCCTGTTGCTGTTATTGGCAACACCACATAAAGCCCGTTCCTTAGAGTTTTAGAGATGGCGTCTTTACTTCTTCTATTCTTTCAGTTCTGTTTTGGTGAACACTTTTACAACAATTTATTTATTTTTTATTTGTTGCAGTATTTGAGGAGTCAATGATGTATGGTATACTAAATTAAGTCCACTTTGGAGTACAATATTTATTTAAATAATTTCTTTGTATGCATTTATTTGTCTTTAACTTTGATTTATGTTTTTCACTTGTTTCCGTGTCTTTCCCTTGCATCTATCAGACCAACCAACTGACGTTTCACAAGCATCTCGTTATGGAAAAGTTTCAAAATTCTTCTTGCTCCTCTCACACAATGCACTTTGTTCAATTAATTCATTTCAATTTCACCGTGTTCCACCATCTGTATAACGTTCTCTTTCGGACGCTCCACAGCGAGACTGCGATAATCAGAGCTAGTTCATTTACACCAAAAAGTCAGAAGCAGTAGCAGACAGCTTCAATTTGACTGCCATTTTGTTTTATGACATATGATTTTGTTGAATTACGTTGAATTTTTAAGGTTATGGTTACACTGCCATCCGAGAGCTCTACTTTACAATGAGCGATTTGCAGTTAGTGGAGTAATGCACTTTTACTATCTTTGTCAAAATTTAATTTTAGTTGTTCACTTTTACTTTGGGTTGTGTGTTTCTATGAATGCAGCCGGAGTAGCAATAGCGATGAATGCAAACAAACGTGTTGGCGCGAAAGAGACGAACGCCAAAAAAAGTTTATCAGCCGTAGTACATAACGAGAGGGAATGCACCAGAACTCGTTCTGTTCGCCTGCTGTATTGATGATTATTATTGAGTTGTGTAGTCGCGGATGCTGTAGTTGTGTAGTCGCGTCTGTCCGAAATAATCCTTCGAGGGCTACCAAAAACAGCTGCCTGCTTGCTCAGTTTCTCTATTACAACTGTCGCAGAGGTGTCCTTAGTAGGATATAGCCACACGAACTTAGAGAAACTGTCGACTACCACGAAAATATAGTTATATCCTTTCTTTGTACCTGTCAATGGGCCTACATGATCAATATGGAAAGTGTCTAATGGCTTATCTAATTTGTCTATTGGTATTAAAAGTCCTTCCTTTTTTCCGGATTTGGCGTTTGCCACTAAACACTCTATACAATTATTTATTATTTTTGGGATTTTCGTACTAAGTCTTGGTATATAATAGGAACTTTCTATAATGTCCTGTGTTTTATTTGCGGAAAAATAGCCTTGCTCGTGTGCAATTTTTATTATTTCGTTTTCCATTTGTTTCGGGACAACAATTAATTCCCTGGCAGGATCTTTATATAAAATGTCGTGTAACAAGTAAAAGTCTTCATATTCGGACTTTTCAAGTATTGTTCTTACTGCTCTTACCCAATTGTCCTCTAGCTGTGCCTGCTTTAATTTATGTTTTGTAGAATCCTCAATGAGCATGCAATAGACCCTACTTAACGCATCGACGTGTCGCATTTTCGGCCCTGATCTATGTTCGATTTCGTAGTCGAACCCTTGCAGAAACATTGCCCACTTTGCAATCCTGGGAGGAACATCAGCTTTTCGCATGGTCATCACAAATGCATTGCAGTCTGTAATAATTTTAAATTTAGATTCCAGAATATACACGCGCCATTTCTTTATAGCTTCCACCACAGCCAAAACATCCAGTTCATAAGAACTGTATTGCCTTTCGGCCAATTTGGTTTTACGACTCATGAATTGCACTGGATAAAAATTCTGGTCTTCTGACCATTTCTGCAGCAAAACAGCTCCATACCCAAACTTAGAGGCATCCGTATGGATTTCTGTTGTTGCCATTGGGTTAAATAGTCTTAAAAGAGGTGCTGTCATGAGAGCGTTTTTCAGTTGCTGGAATGAGACAAGCTCTTCGTCACCCATATGGAAATTTGCATCTTTTCGTAAAAGGTCAGTCAGTGGTCTAGCTATTAGAGCGTAATTCCTTATAAATTTTCGAAAATATGGCGTTAATCCTATAAAACGTTCAATTCCTTTCCTATCCCTTGGTTCAGGGTAGTTCGCAATTGCGCAAGTTTTTTCTTTTGACGGTGTAATTGTGCCCCCTTCTATAACGTAGCCCAAAAAATTTACCTTTTCTTGCAAAAATTGGCATTTTTTTCACTTGAATTGCACTCCATAACTTGCGGCTACTCTTAAAACTTCTTTTAGTTTGTTAATTCCCTCCTCTTTGCTTTGAGACGATATAATAATATCGTCCATATAAACAGATATGATTCCATTTTTTATAAGATCTCTGAAAATGTATTTTATGAACCTACAAAATACCGCAGGTGAATTAGAAAGCCCAAATGGAGCGTATAAGAATTCAAATAAACCACCCGTGGTGACAAAAGCTGTGTATTTTCTTGAGGAGGTTTCTATAGGTACGTGGAAAAATCCATCCTTTAAGTCTAAAGTAGTAAAATATTTAGCCCCTTGTAACCTATCGAGTACGTCTTCTATGACAGCCATCGGAAAATTGTCCTTTATGATTTTTTTATTTAAATTGCGATAATCACAACAGAGGCGTTTTTCGCCGTCCTTTTTGTTCACCAAAACTATGGGAGAAGCATAATCTGACGTACTTTCCTGAATAATTCCCTTTTCTAGCCAATCTGATATTTGGTTATCAACAATACGTTGATGTTCGTAAGGAATTCTTCGTGGTGGCTGTCTAACAGGTTTTTCATCACTAAGATAAATCTTCATTTTAATTGGGCAATCAGAATTTTGTAGGGGCTTATATTTTTCTATGAGGGTACTAATTTCTGCTCCGTGCTCCTTACTAAGACTTCCCGAATCTACCTCTTCTCCACAGTTTTCTTCAATATTCATACATAAACTTCCAAATTCTTGCAATAGTTCCATTCTATCGCCTGCTCTAGAAAATGTGCTTTTGTTTTTGTCTAAAACTTTAGCGTTAACAACTAACTGAACTTCCTGTTCTTTCACTAAAATATCTACGTGTGCTAGTATTGAGTTGCTTAGAATGGCTGGGTATCTAAAAGAATAGTCGTCAACTACATGGAATGTTAATGTTATGGTCAACAAGTCAATTCGGACCTTACTTGTAAAACTGCCTTTTGTCCAAAATTCACTATTTCCAATGCCTAGCAGGCGGCGCTTTTCTGCTGTTAGAGTTTTACCTTCCTTAATTTTTTCAAATAAATCATTCCTCATCAAACATAAGTTACAGCCCGTGTCTATCAAGGCTCTAAACTGTACGTCTCCAATATAAGCAGTTTTCCCCTTAAGACCTTCCCAGTCTGATTTATGGTATCGGATATCATTTAGAGCATTTACGTTACTTCGTTCTTGTTTCATGTGATTTTCTCTTCGACGGGTAGATTCAAAAGACCTGTGTCCCATTTCGTTACACCTAAAACATTTATATTGCTGATTATTGCAGTTGTTTGCCAAATGTGATGGGCTTCCGCATTTAAAACAATTTTTTGTGTATTTCCCATTTAACCGTCGATCCGTATTGTCATTCTTCGTGACACTAGATGGAAAAGGTTTGCGATGTATTCGGTCTACTACAGATTTTTTCATAAATCTTTATTTGGGTCTTAAGCTGATCTACCGACTGGGCTTGAAATAAAACGGCTTTATTTGACCTTGAATCTGGGATACCCTCTATAAAATATCCCATGAGACTTTCTTCATCTAAATTAATGGACTTCCCTATTTCGGACAGAGCGTACAAATATTCTCGAAATGTTTCATTTGATCTTTTGCGCCGGTCGCCTAGCATTTTATGTATTTGTGCAGCAGAAAATTTCGTACCGAACTCGTCGATCAACGCTTCCTTTATTTTATAACAATCTGTTAATCCCTTTTGGCTCCTTACGAATAATTTTGCTGCCCCTTTCAGCAACTGCTTACTATATATAAATTTCTGAACGCTATTCCAACTAACGATTGAAGCGTTCTCTTCGAATTCTTCAACCCATCTTCCTACATCTAGATCATCTGTACCATTGAAGTGAGACAGACTCTCTTCAATGTCTTTCAGGGTGAACACAGATTTTAAGTCCTTAGAGGAGTTTGGCATATCACCACCGGTAGCAAAATCCTCATATAAAGAAGGGTTAGATTCGTGAGCGCTAATTTCATTGTCGTTGTCTTCATCTAACGTTTCGTGGTTAAAATGTCGGAGAAGTTTTTCCTGTAACGTTTTTTTAAGCCCCGTTGTTTGTAGCCCTAGCTCACTCAACTTTTTTTTTAATGAGTCGCAGCTCTTAGTCATAATGGTAGTCACTTCCATTTTACAAATTAATATTTTCTTTGATACTTGTCTTTGAATTACAATATTTTACAAGCAGATTTAACATAGTAAAACTTTTTTAGTTTTACTGTTACTATAATATTTATACTTCTTAGTTTGTTGTATTCCTTTTCCATTCCATTGTCTTTAAGTTGTTATTTAGAATACTTATTTTCAAAATTTTTTTGAAATTCTTCTTATTTAACTATTTTTTCAAATTTTCTTTTTCTTATTTAAATACTTCTTTCAAAATCTTTTCCGAATTCTTAGAATAGTTTCAGTTTAATGACTGAAAATTTATTTTTTCTTTAAAATACTTCTTTCAAAATCTTTAAATTCTTCTTCTTTAAAATACTTCTTTCAAAATCTTTAATCCAATGAAATCAGTTTAATGACTGAAAAATTCACACAATAAAGTTTAAAACTGGAGACCAAACTTCTGCTTTTCTTCATTGAGGCGTTTCAGGTCCGCAAGGAGAGCACGTTTTTGTTTACGTAGTCTGACTGCATCGCGCATGCAATTGTAGACGTTCACGCTGCAGCCGCTGATTTTCCTGCAAGTACGAGCGCTCGTTGCCATACAACTTCTCCAGTACTTCAAGGCGAGCGTGCTTCTGATGACGCAGTTCCTGCTTAATTCCTTGCACAGCTTAGTCGTTCTCCCATTTTCCGCAGATTGAAAATTATTGCCCTTTAGCTTTTAACTGGTTGCTTTTGTTGTTGTTTTATATCAAAATGTAACTCCTGTTGCTGTTATTGGCAACACCACATAAAGCCCGTTCCTTAGAGTTTTAGAGATGGCGTCTTTACTTCTTCTATTCTTTCAGTTCTGTTTTGGTGAACACTTTTACAACAATTTCTTTATTTTTTATTTGTTGCAGTATTTGAGGAGTCAATGATGTATGGTATACTAAATTAAGTCCACTTTGGAGTACAATATTTATTTAAATAATTTCTTTGTATGCATTTATTTGTCTTTAACTTTGATTTATGTTTTTCACTTGTTTCCGTGTCTTTCCCTTGCATCTATCAGACCAACCAACTGACGTTTCACAAGCATCTCGTTATGGAAAAGTTTCAAAATTCTTCTTGCTCCTCTCACACAATGCACTTTGTTCAATTAATTCATTTCAATTTCACCGTGTTCCACCATCTGTACAACATTCTCTTTCGGACGCTCCACAGCGAGACTGCGATAATCAGAGCTAGTTCATTTACACCAAAAAGTCAGCAGACAGCTTCAATTTGACTGCCATTTTTTTTTATGACATATGATTTTGTTGAATTACGTTGAATTTTTAAGGTTATGGTTACACTGCCATCCGAGAGCTCTACTTTACAATGAGCGATTTGCAGTTAGTGGAGTAATGCACTTTTACTATCTTTGTCAAAATTTAATTTTAGTTGTTCACTTTTACTTTGGGTTGTGTGTTTCTATGAATGCAGCCGGAGTAGCAATAGCGATGAATGCAAACAAACGTGTTGGCGCGAAAGAGACGAACGCCAAAAAAAGTTTATCAGCCGTAGTACATAACGAGAGGGAATGCACCAGAACTCGTTCTGTTCGCCTGCTGTATTGATGATTATTATTGAGTTGTGTAGTCGCGGATGCTGTAGTTGTGTAGTCGCATCTGTCCGAAATAATCCTTAGAGGGCTACCAAAAACAGCTGCCTGCTTGCTCAGTTTCTCTATTACAACTGTCGCAGAGGTGTCCTTAGTAGGATATAGCCACACGAACTTAGAGAAACTGTCGACTACCACGAAAATATAGTTATATCCTTTCTTTGTACCTGTCAATGGGCCTACATGATCAATATGGAAAGTGTCTAATGGCTTATCTAATTTGTCTATTGGTATTAAAAATCCTTCCTTTTTTCCGGATTTGGCGTTTGCCACTAAACACTCTATACAATTATTTATTATTTTTGGGATTTTCGTACTAAGTCTTGGTATATAATAGGAACTTTCTATAATGTCCTGTGTTTTATTTGCGGAAAAATAGCCTTGCTCGTGTGCAATTTTTATTATTTCGTTTTCCATTTGTTTCGGGACAACAATTAATTCCCTGGCAGGATCTTTATATAAAATGTCGTGTAACAAGTAAAAGTCTTCATATTCGGACTTTTCAAGTATTGTTCTTACTGCTCTTACCCAATTGTCCTCTAGCTGTGCCTGCTTTAATTTATGTTTTGTGGAATCCTCAATGAGCATGCAATAGACCCTACTTAACGCATCGACGTGTCGCATTTTCGGCCCTGATCTATGTTCGATTTCGTAGTCGAACCCTTGCAGAAACATTGCCCACTTTGCAATCCTGGGAGGAACATCAGCTTTTCGCATGGTCATCACAAATGCATTGCAGTCTGTAATAATTTTAAATTTAGATCCCAGAATATACACGCGCCATTTCTTTATAGCTTCCACCACAGCCAAAACATCCAGTTCATAAGAACTGTATTGCCTTTCGGCCAATTTGGTTTTACGACTCATGAATTGCACTGGATAAAAATTCTGGTCTTCTGACCATTTCTGCAGCAAAACAGCTCCATACCCAAACTTAGAGGCATCCGTATGGATTTCTGTTGTTGCCATTGGGTTAAATAGTCTTAAAAGAGGTGCTGTCATGAGAGCGTTTTTCAGTTGCTGGAATGAGACAAGCTCTTCGTCACCCATATGGAAATTTGCATCTTTTCGTAAAAGGTCAGTCAGTGGTCTAGCTATTAGAGCGTAATTCCTTATAAATTTTCGAAAATATGACGTTAATCCTATAAAACGTTCAATTCCTTTCCTATCCCTTGGTTCAGGGTAGTTCGCAATTGCGCAAGTTTTTTCTTTTGACGGTGTAATTGTGCCCCCTTCTATAACGTAGCCCGAAAAATTTACCTTTTCTTGCAAAAATTGGCATTTTTTTCACTTGAATTGCACTCCATAACTTGCGGCTACTCTTAAAACTTCTTTTAGTTTGTTAATTCCCTCCTCTTTGCTTTGAGACGATATAATAATATCGTCCATATAAACAGATATGATTCCATTTTTTATAAGATCTCTGAAAATGTATTTTATGAACCTACAAAATACCGCAGGTGAATTAGAAAGCCCAAATGGAGCGTATAAGAATTCAAATAAACCACCCGTGGTGACAAAAGCTGTGTATTTTCTTGAGGAGGTTTCTATAGGTACGTGGAAAAATCCATCCTTTAAGTCTAAAGTAGTAAAATATTTAGCCCCTTGTAACCTATCGAGTACGTCTTCTATGACAGCCATCGGAAAATTGTCCTTTATGATTTTTTTATTTAAATTGCGATAATCACAACAGAGGCGTTTTTCGCCGTCCTTTTTGTTCACCAAAACTATGGGAGAAGCATAATCTGACGTACTTTCCTGAATAATTCCCTTTTCTAGCCAATCTGATATTTGGTTATCAACAATACGTTGATGTTCGTAAGGAATTCTTCGTGGTGGCTGTCTAACAGGTTTTTCATCACTAAGATAAATCTTCATTTTAATTGGGCAATCAGAATTTTGTAGGGGCTTATATTTTTCTATGAGGGTACTAATTTCTGCTCCGTGCTCCTTACTAAGACTTCCCGAATCTACCTCTTCTCCACAGTTTTCTTCAATATTCATACATAAACTTCCAAATTCTTGCAATAGTTCCATTCTATCGCCTGCTCTAGAAAATGTGCTTTTGTTTTTGTCTAAAACTTTAGCGTTAACAACTAACTGAACTTCCTGTTCTTTCACTAAAATATCTACGTGTGCTAGTATTGAGTTGCTTAGAATGGCTGGGTATCTAAAAGAATAGTCGTCAACTACATGGAATGTTAATGTTATGGTCAACAAGTCAATTCGGACCTTACTTGTAAAACTGCCTTTTGTCCAAAATTCACTATTTCCAATGCCTAGCAGGCGGCGCTTTTCTGCTGTTAGAGTTTTACCTTCCTTAATTTTTTCAAATAAATCATTCCTCATCAAACATAAGTTACAGCCCGTGTCTATCAAGGCTCTAAACTGTACGTCTCCAATATAAGCAGTTTTCCCCTTAAGACCTTCCCAGTCTGATTTATGGTATCGGATATCATTTAGAGCATTTACGTTACTTCGTTCTTGTTTCATGTGATTTTCTCTTCGACGGGTAGATTCAAAAGACCTGTGTCCCATTTCGTTACACCTAAAACATTTATATTGCTGATTATTGCAGTTGTTTGCCAAATGTGATGGGCTTCCGCATTTAAAACAATTTTTTGTGTATTTCCCATTTAACCGTCGATCCGTATTGTCATTCTTCGTGACACTAGATGGAAAAGGTTTTCTAAAGGTTTGCGATGTATTCGGTCTACTACAGATTTTTTCATAAATCTTTATTTGGGTCTTAAGCTGATCTACCGACTGGGCTTGAAATAAAACGGCTTTATTTGACCTTGAATCTGGGATACCCTCTATAAAATATCCCATGAGACTTTCTTCATCTAAATTAATGGACTTCCCTATTTCGGACAGAGCGTACAAATATTCTCGAAATGTTTCATTTGATCTTTTGCGCCGGTCGCCTAGCATTTTATGTATTTGTGCAGCAGAAAATTTCGTACCGAACTCGTCGATCAACGCTTCCTTTATTTTATAACAATCTGTTAATCCCTTTTGGCTCCTTACGAATAATTTTGCTGCCCCTTTCAGCAACTGCTTACTATATATAAATTTCTGAACGCTATTCCAACTAACGATTGAAGCGTTCTCTTCGAATTCTTCAACCCATCTTCCTACATCTAGATCATCTGTACCATTGAAGTGAGACAGACTCTCTTCAATGTCTTTCAGGGTGAACACAGATTTTAAGTCCTTAGAGGAGTTTGGCATATCACCACCGGTAGCAAAATCCTCATATAAAGAAGGGTTAGATTCGTGAGCGCTAATTTCATTGTCGTTGTCTTCATCTAACGTTTCGTGGTTAAAATGTCGGAGAAGTTTTTCCTGTAACGTTTTTTTAAGCCCCGTTGTTTGTAGCCCTAGCTCACTCAACTTTTTTTTTAATGAGTCGCAGCTCTTAGTCATAATGGTAGTCACTTCCATTTTACAAATTAATATTTTCTTTGATACTTGTCTTTGAATTACAATATTTTACAAGCAGATTTAACATAGTAAAACTTTTTTAGTTTTACTGTTACTATAATATTTATACTTCTTAGTTTGTTGTATTCCTTTTCCATTCCATTGTCTTTAAGTTGTTATTTAGAATACTTATTTTCAAAATTTTTTTGAAATTCTTCTTATTTAACTATTTTTTCAAATTTTCTTTTTCTTATTTAAATACTTCTTTCAAAATCTTTTCCGAATTCTTAGAATAGTTTCAGTTTAATGACTGAAAATTTATTTTTTCTTTAAAATACTTCTTTCAAAATCTTTAAATTCTTCTTCTTTAAAATACTTCTTTCAAAATCTTTAATCCAATGAAATCAGTTTAATGACTGAAAAATTCACACAATGAAGTTTAAAACTGGAGACCAAACTTCTGCTTTTCTTCATTGAGGCGTTTCAGGTCCGCAAGGAGAGCACGTTTTTGTTTACGTAGTCTGACTGCATCGCGCATGCAATTGTAGACGTTCACGCTGCAGCCGCTGATTTTCCTGCAAGTACGAGCGCTCGTTGCCATACAACTTCTCCAGTACTTCAAGGCGAGCGTGCTTCTGATGACGCAGTCGTTCTCCCATTTTCCGCAGATTGAAAATTATTGCCCTTTAGCTTTTAACTGGTTGCTTTTGTTGTTGTTTTATATCAAAATGTAACTCCTGTTGCTGTTATTGGCAACACCACATAAAGCCCGTTCCTTAGAGTTTTAGAGATGGCGTCTTTACTTCTTCTATTCTTTCAGTTCTGTTTTGGTGAACACTTTTACAACAATTTCTTTATTTTTTATTTGTTGCAGTATTTGAGGAGTCAATGATGTATGGTATACTAAATTAAGTCCACTTTGGAGTACAATATTTATTTAAATAATTTCTTTGTATGCATTTATTTGTCTTTAACTTTGATTTATGTTTTTCACTTGTTTCCGTGTCTTTCCCTTGCATCTATCAGACCAACCAACTGACGTTTCACAAGCATCTCGTTATGGAAAAGTTTCAAAATTCTTCTTGCTCCTCTCACACAATGCACTTTGTTCAATTAATTCATTTCAATTTCACCGTGTTCCACCATCTGTACAACGTTCTCTTTCGGACGCTCCACAGCGAGACTGCGATAATCAGAGCTAGTTCATTTACACCAAAAAGTCAGCAGACAGCTTCAATTTGACTGCCATTTTTTTTTATGACATATGATTTTGTTGAATTACGTTGAATTTTTAAGGTTATGGTTACACTGCCATCCGAGAGCTCTACTTTACAATGAGCGATTTGCAGTTAGTGGAGTAATGCACTTTTACTATCTTTGTCAAAATTTAATTTTAGTTGTTCACTTTTACTTTGGGTTGTGTGTTTCTATGAATGCAGCCGGAGTAGCAATAGCGATGAATGCAAACAAACGTGTTGGCGCGAAAGAGACGAACGCCAAAAAAAGTTTATCAGCCGTAGTACATAACGAGAGGGAATGCACCAGAACTCGTTCTGTTCGCCTGCTGTATTGATGATTATTATTGAGTTGTGTAGTCGCGGATGCTGTAGTTGTGTAGTCGCATCTGTCCGAAATAATCCTTAGAGGGCTACCAAAAACAGCTGCCTGCTTGCTCAGTTTCTCTATTACAACTGTCGCAGAGGTGTCCTTAGTAGGATATAGCCACACGAACTTAGAGAAACTGTCGACTACCACGAAAATATAGTTATATCCTTTCTTTGTACCTGTCAATGGGCCTACATGATCAATATGGAAAGTGTCTAATGGCTTATCTAATTTGTCTATTGGTATTAAAAATCCTTCCTTTTTTCCGGATTTGGCGTTTGCCACTAAACACTCTATACAATTATTTATTATTTTTGGGATTTTCGTACTAAGTCTTGGTATATAATAGGAACTTTCTATAATGTCCTGTGTTTTATTTGCGGAAAAATAGCCTTGCTCGTGTGCAATTTTTATTATTTCGTTTTCCATTTGTTTCGGGACAACAATTAATTCCCTGGCAGGATCTTTATATAAAATGTCGTGTAACAAGTAAAAGTCTTCATATTCGGACTTTTTAAGTATTGTTCTTACTGCTCTTACCCAATTGTCCTCTAGCTGTGCCTGCTTTAATTTATGTTTTGTGGAATCCTCAATGAGCATGCAATAGACCCTACTTAACGCATCGACGTGTCGCATTTTCGGCCCTGATCTATGTTCGATTTCGTAGTCGAACCCTTGCAGAAACATTGCCCACTTTGCAATCCTGGGAGGAACATCAGCTTTTCGCATGGTCATCACAAATGCATTGCAGTCTGTAATAATTTTAAATTTAGATCCCAGAATATACACGCGCCATTTCTTTATAGCTTCCACCACAGCCAAAACATCCAGTTCATAAGAACTGTATTGCCTTTCGGCCAATTTGGTTTTACGACTCATGAATTGCACTGGATAAAAATTCTGGTCTTCTGACCATTTCTGCAGCAAAACAGCTCCATACCCAAACTTAGAGGCATCCGTATGGATTTCTGTTGTTGCCATTGGGTTAAATAGTCTTAAAAGAGGTGCTGTCATGAGAGCGTTTTTCAGTTGCTGGAATGAGACAAGCTCTTCGTCACCCATATGGAAATTTGCATCTTTTCGTAAAAGGTCAGTCAGTGGTCTAGCTATTAGAGCGTAATTCCTTATAAATTTTCGAAAATATGACGTTAATCCTATAAAACGTTCAATTCCTTTCCTATCCCTTGGTTCAGGGTAGTTCGCAATTGCGCAAGTTTTTTCTTTTGACGGTGTAATTGTGCCCCCTTCTATAACGTAGCCCGAAAAATTTACCTTTTCTTGCAAAAATTGGCATTTTTTTCACTTGAATTGCACTCCATAACTTGCGGCTACTCTTAAAACTTCTTTTAGTTTGTTAATTCCCTCCTCTTTGCTTTGAGACGATATAATAATATCGTCCATATAAACAGATATGATTCCATTTTTTATAAGATCTCTGAAAATGTATTTTATGAACCTACAAAATACCGCAGGTGAATTAGAAAGCCCAAATGGAGCGTATAAGAATTCAAATAAACCACCCGTGGTGACAAAAGCTGTGTATTTTCTTGAGGAGGTTTCTATAGGTACGTGGAAAAATCCATCCTTTAAGTCTAAAGTAGTAAAATATTTAGCCCCTTGTAACCTATCGAGTACGTCTTCTATGACAGCCATCGGAAAATTGTCCTTTATGATTTTTTTATTTAAATTGCGATAATCACAACAGAGGCGTTTTTCGCCGTCCTTTTTGTTCACCAAAACTATGGGAGAAGCATAATCTGACGTACTTTCCTGAATAATTCCCTTTTCTAGCCAATCTGATATTTGGTTATCAACAATACGTTGATGTTCGTAAGGAATTCTTCGTGGTGGCTGTCTAACAGGTTTTTCATCACTAAGATAAATCTTCATTTTAATTGGGCAATCAGAATTTTGTAGGGGCTTATATTTTTCTATGAGGGTACTAATTTCTGCTCCGTGCTCCTTACTAAGACTTCCCGAATCTACCTCTTCTCCACAGTTTTCTTCAATATTCATACATAAACTTCCAAATTCTTGCAATAGTTCCATTCTATCGCCTGCTCTAGAAAATGTGCTTTTGTTTTTGTCTAAAACTTTAGCGTTAACAACTAACTGAACTTCCTGTTCTTTCACTAAAATATCTACGTGTGCTAGTATTGAGTTGCTTAGAATGGCTGGGTATCTAAAAGAATAGTCGTCAACTACATGGAATGTTAATGTTATGGTCAACAAGTCAATTCGGACCTTACTTGTAAAACTGCCTTTTGTCCAAAATTCACTATTTCCAATGCCTAGCAGGCGGCGCTTTTCTGCTGTTAGAGTTTTACCTTCCTTAATTTTTTCAAATAAATCATTCCTCATCAAACATAAGTTACAGCCCGTGTCTATCAAGGCTCTAAACTGTACGTCTCCAATATAAGCAGTTTTCCCCTTAAGACCTTCCCAGTCTGATTTATGGTATCGGATATCATTTAGAGCATTTACGTTACTTCGTTCTTGTTTCATGTGATTTTCTCTTCGACGGGTAGATTCAAAAGACCTGTGTCCCATTTCGTTACACCTAAAACATTTATATTGCTGATTATTGCAGTTGTTTGCCAAATGTGATGGGCTTCCGCATTTAAAACAATTTTTTGTGTATTTCCCATTTAACCGTCGATCCGTATTGTCATTCTTCGTGACACTAGATGGAAAAGGTTTTCTAAAGGTTTGCGATGTATTCGGTCTACTACAGATTTTTTCATAAATCTTTATTTGGGTCTTAAGCTGATCTACCGACTGGGCTTGAAATAAAACGGCTTTATTTGACCTTGAATCTGGGATACCCTCTATAAAATATCCCATGAGACTTTCTTCATCTAAATTAATGGACTTCCCTATTTCGGACAGAGCGTACAAATATTCTCGAAATGTTTCATTTGATCTTTTGCGCCGGTCGCCTAGCATTTTATGTATTTGTGCAGCAGAAAATTTCGTACCGAACTCGTCGATCAACGCTTCCTTTATTTTATAACAATCTGTTAATCCCTTTTGGCTCCTTACGAATAATTTTGCTGCCCCTTTCAGCAACTGCTTACTATATATAAATTTCTGAACGCTATTCCAACTAACGATTGAAGCGTTCTCTTCGAATTCTTCAACCCATCTTCCTACATCTAGATCATCTGTACCATTGAAGTGAGACAGACTCTCTTCAATGTCTTTCAGGGTGAACACAGATTTTAAGTCCTTAGAGGAGTTTGGCATATCACCACCGGTAGCAAAATCCTCATATAAAGAAGGGTTAGATTCGTGAGCGCTAATTTCATTGTCGTTGTCTTCATCTAACGTTTCGTGGTTAAAATGTCGGAGAAGTTTTTCCTGTAACGTTTTTTTAAGCCCCGTTGTTTGTAGCCCTAGCTCACTCAACTTTTTTTTTAATGAGGCGCAGCTCATAGTCATAATGGTAGTCACGTCCATTTTACAAATTAATATTTTCTTTGATACTTGTCTTTGAATTACAATATTTTAAAAGCAGATTTAAAATAGTAAAACTTTTTTAGTTTTACTGTTACTATAATATTTATACTTCTTAGTTTGTTGTATTCCTTTTCCATTCCATTGTCTTTAAGTTGTTATTTAGAATACTTATTTTCAAAATTTTTTTGAAATTCTTCTTATTTAACTATTTTTTCAAATTTTCTTTTTCTTGTTTAAATACTTTTTTCAAAATCTTTTCCGAATTCTTAGAATAGTTTCAGTTTAATGACTGAAAATTTATTTTTTCTTTAAAATACTTCTTTCAAAATCTTTAAATTCTTCTTCTTTAAAATACTTCTTTCAAAATCTTTAAATTCTTTTTCTTTAAAATACTTCTTTCAAAATCTTTAAATTCTTCTTCTTTAAAATACTTCTTTCAAAATCTTTAAATTCTTCTTCTTTTAAATACTTTTTCAAAATCTTTAAATTCTTCTTCTTTAAAATACTTCTTTCAAAATCTTTAAATTCTTCTTCTTTAAAATACTTCTTTCAAAATCTTTAAATTCTTCTTCTTTAAAATACTTCTTTCAAAATCTTTAAATTCTTATTCTTTAAAATACTTCTTTCAAAATCTTTAAATTCTTCTTCTTTAAAATACTTCTTTCAAAATCTTTAAATTCTTCTTCTTTAAAATACTTCTTTCAAAATCTTTAAATTCTTCTTCTTTAAAATACTTCTTTCAAAATCTTTAAATTCTTCTTCTTTAAAATACTTCTTTCAAAATCTTTAATCCAATGATATCAGTTTAATGACTGAAAAATTCACACAATAAAGTTTAAAACTGGAGACCAAACTTCCAATTTTCTTCATTGAGGCGTTTCAGGTCCGCAAGGAGAGCACGTTTTTGTTTACGTAGTCTGACTGCATCGCGCATGCAATTGTAGACGTTCACGCTGCAGCCGCTGATTTTCCTGCAAGTACGAGCGCTCGTTGCCATACAACTTCTCCAGTACTTCAAGGCGAGCGTGCTTCTGATGACGCAGTTCCTGCTTAATTCCTTGCACAGCTTAGTCGTTCTACCATTTTCCGCATATTGAAAATTATAGCCCTTTAGCTTTTAACTGGTTGCTTTTGTTGTTGTTTTATATAAAAATGTAACTCCTGTTGCTGTTATTGGCAACACCACATAAAGCCCGTTCCTTAGAGTTTTAGAGATGGCGTCTTTACTTCTTCTATTCTTTCAGTTCTGTTTTGGTGAACACTTTTACAACAATTTCTTTATTTTTTATTTGTTGCAGTATTTGAGGAGTCAATGATGTATGGTATACTAAATTAAGTCCACTTTGGAGTACAATATTTATTTAAATAATTTCTTTGTATGCATTTATTTGTCTTTAACTTTGATTTATGTTTTTCACTTGTTTCCGTGTCTTTCCCTTGCATCTATCAGACCAACCAACTGACGTTTCACAAGCATCTCGTTGTGGAAAAGTTTCAAAATTCTTCTTGCTCCTCTCACACAATGCACTTTGTTCAATTAATTCATTTCAATTTCACCGTGTTCCACCATCTGTATAACGTTCTCTTTCGGACGCTCCACAGCGAGACTGCGATAATCAGAGCTAGTTCATTTACACCAAAAAGTCAGAAGCAGTAGCAGACAGCTTCAATTTGACTGCCATTTTGTTTTATGACATATGATTTTGTTGAATTACGTTGAATTTTTAAGGTTATGGTTACACTGCCATCCGAGAGCTCTACTTTACAATGACCGATTTGCAGTTAGTGGAGTAACGCACTTTTACTATCTTTGTCAAAATTTAATTTTAGTTGTTCACTTTTACTTTGGGTTGTGTGTTTCTATGAATGCAGCCGGAGTAGCAATAGCGATGAATGCAAACAAACGTGTTGGCGCGAAAGAGACGAACGCCACAAAAAGTTTATCAGCCGTAGTACATAACGAGAGGGAATGCACCAGAACTCGTTCTGTTCGCCTGCTGTATTGATGATTATTATTGAGTTGTGTAGTCGCGGATGCTGTAGTTGTGTAGTCGCGTCTGTCCGAAATAATCCTTCGAGGGCTACCAAAAACAGCTGCCTGCTTGCTCAGTTTCTCTATTACAACTGTCGCAGAGGTGTCCTTAGTAGGATATAGCCACACGAACTTAGAGAAACTGTCGACTACCACGAAAATATAGTTATATCCTTTCTTTGTACCTGTCAATGGGCCTACATGATCAATATGGAAAGTGTCTAATGGCTTATCTAATTTGTCTATTGGTATTAAAAATCCTTCCTTTTTTCCGGATTTGGCGTTCGCCACTAAACACTCTATACAATTATTTATTATTTTTGGGATTTTCGTACTAAGTCTTGGTATATAATAGGAACTTTCTATAATGTCCTGTGTTTTATTTGCGGAAAAATAGCCTTGCTCGTGTGCAATTTTTATTATTTCGTTTTCCATTTGTTTCGGGACAATTAATTGCCTGGCAGGATCTTTATATAAAATGTCGTGTAACAAGTAAAAGTCTTCATATTCGGACTTTTCAAGTATTGTTCTTACTGCTCTTACCCAATTGTCCTCTAGCTGTGCCTGCTTTAATTTATGTTTTGTGGAATCCTCAATGAGCATGCAATAGACCCTACTTAACGCATCGACGTGTCGCATTTTCGGCCCTGATCTATGTTCGATTTCGTAGTCGAACCCTTGCAGAAACATTTCCCACCTTGCAATCCTGGGAGGAACATCAGCTTTTCGCATGGTCATCACAAATGCATTGCAGTCTGTAATAATTTTAAATTTAGATCCCAGAATATACACGCGCCATTTCTTTATAGCTTCCACCACAGCCAAAACATCCAGTTCATAAGAACTGTATTGCCTTTCGGCCAATTTGGTTTTACGACTCATAAATTGCACTGGATAAAAATTCTGGTCTTCTGACCATTTCTGCAGCAAAACAGCTCCATACCCAAACTTAGAGGCATCCGTATGGATTTCTGTTGTTGCCATTGGGTTAAACAGTCTTAAAAGAGGTGCTGTCATGAGAGCGTTTTTCAGTTGCTGGAATGAGACAAGCTCTTCGTCACCCATATGGAAATTTGCATCTTTTCGTAAAAGGTCAGTCAGTGGTCTAGCTATTAGAGCGTAATTCCTTATAAATTTTCGAAAATATGACGTTAATCCTATAAAACGTTCAATTCCTTTCCTATCCCTTGGTTCAGGGTAGTTCGCAATTGCGCAAGTTTTTTCGGCGCTATGAATTAACTCCCAATGAATTAACTCCCAAATCAAAAAATGAATTAACTCCCAATGAATTAACTCCCAATGAATTAACTCCCAAAAAAATGAATTAACTCCCAAAAAAAATGAATTAACTCCCAATGAAAATATGAATTAACTCCCAACTTTTTCCAAGTATGAATTAACTCCCAAAAAAATATGAATTAACTCCCAATGAAAATATGAATTAACTCCCAACTTTTTCCAAGTAAGAATTAACTCCCAAAAAAAAAATGAATTAACTCCCAATGAAAATATGAATTAACTCCCAACTTTTTCCAAGTATGAATTAACTCCCAAAAAAATATGAATTAACTCCCAACGAAAATATGAATTAACTCCCAACTTTTTTCGATTATGAATTAACTCCCAAAAAAATATGAATTAACTCCCAATGAAAATATGAATTAACACCCAACTTTTTTTGAAATATAATATACTCCCAGGGAAATGAAATAACTCCCAAAAGGAATGCTGTTTCAACCGAAGCCGGGGTTTTGTCTACTGGGAGTTGCAATCCTTGCCGCGGCCGAAGGCCGCCACACGGAAAACCCTGTATGCAAAAAACCTCACATGACCGTGAGAATTTTGCTGATTAAGGGTTATGATCCCTGCCGCGGCCGAAGGCCGCCACACGTAAAAGCCTGTATGCAAAAAAACTCACATGACCGTAAGGATTTTGCTGATTGAGGGTTATGATCCCTGCCGCGGCCGAAGGCCGCCACACGAAAAGCCTGTATGCAAAAAACCTCACATGACAGTGAGGATTCTGCTGATTGAGGGTTAAGATCCCTGCCGCGGCCGAAGGCCGCCACACGAAAAAGCCTGTATGCAAAAAACCTCACATGACCGTGAGGATTCTGCTGATTGAGGGTTATGATCCCTGCCGCGGCCGAAGGCCGCCACACGAAAAAGCCTGTATGCAATAAAGCTCCCACTTAAAAAAATTAAATTGGGAGTTAAAAGCTGTATGCCCGACCGCGGCAGGGATCATAACCCTCAATTAGCAGAATCCTCACGGCCATTTGAGGTTTTTTGCATACAGGCTTTTTCGTGTGGCGGCCTTCGGCCGCGGCAGGGATCATAACCCTCAGTCAGCAGAATCCTCACGGTCATGTGAGGTTTTTTGCATACAGGCTTTTTCGTGTGGCGGCCTTCGGCCGCGGCAGGGATCATAACCCTCAATCAGCAGAATCCTCACGGTCATGTGAGGTTTTTTGCATACAGGCTTTTCCGTGTGGCGGCCTTCGGCCGCGGCAGGGATCATAACCCTCAATCAGCAGAATCCTCACGGTCATGTGAGGTTTTTTGCATACAGGCTTTTTCGTGTGGCGGCCTTCGGCCGCGGCAGGGATCATAACCCTCAATCAGCAGAATCCTTACGGTCATGTGAGGTTTTTTGCATACAGGCTTTTTCGTGTGGCGGCCTTCGGCCGCGGCAGGGATCATAACCCTCAATCAGCAGAATCCCCACGGTCATGTGAGGTTTTTTGCATACAGGCTTTTTCGTGTAGCGGCCTTCGGCCGCGGCAGGGATCATAACCCTCAATCAGCAGAATCCTCACCGTCATGTGAGGTTTTTTGCATACAGGCTTTTTCGTGTGGCGGCCTTCGGCCGCGGCAGGGATCATAACCCTCAATCAGCAGAATCCTTACGGTCATGTGAGGTTTTTTGCATACAGGCTTTTACGTGTGGCGGCCTTCGGGCGCGGCAGGGATTATAACCCTTAATCAGCAAAATCCTCACGGTCATGTGAGGTTTTTTGCATACAGGCTTTTTCGTGTGGCGGCCTTCGGCCGCGGCAGGGATCATAACCCTCAATCAGCAGAATCCCCACGGTCATGTGAGGTTTTTTGCATACAGGCTTTTTCGTGTGGCGGCCTTCGGCCGCGGCAGGGATCATAACCCTCAATCAGCAGAATCCTTACGGTCATGTGAGGTTTTTTGCATACAGGCTTTTACGTGTGGCGGCCTTCGGGCGCGGCAGGGATTATAACCCTTAATCAGCAAAATCCTCACGGTCATGTGAGGTTTTTTGCATACAGGGTTTTAAGTGTGGCGGCCTTAGGCCGCGGCAAGGATTGCAACTCCCAGTAGGCAAAACCCCGGCTTCGGTTGAAACAGCATTCTTTTTGGGAGTTATTTCATTTCCCTGGGAGTTATTTCATTTTCCTGGGAGTATATTATATTTCAAAAAAAGTTGGGTGTTAATTCATATTTTCATTGAATTTTTCAGGGATCATAACCCTCAATCAGCAGAATCCTCACGGTCATGTGAGGTTTTTTGCATACAGGCTTTTTCGTGTGGCGGCCTTCGGCCGCGGCAGGGATCATAACCCTCAATCAGCAGAATCCTCACGGTCATGTGAGGTTTTTTGCATACAGGCTTTTTCGTGTGGCGGCCTTCGGCCGCGGCAGGGATCATAACCCTCAATCAGCAGAATCCTCACGGTCATGTGAGGTTTTTTGCATACAGGCTTTTTCGTGTGGCGGCCTTCGGCTGCGGCAGGGATCATAACCCTCAATCAGCAGAATCCCCACGGTCATGTGAGGTTTTTTGCATACAGGCTTTTTCGTGTAGCGGCCTTCGGCCGCGGCAGGGATCATAACCCTCAATCAGCAGAATCCTCACGGTCATGTGAGGTTTTTTGCATACAGGCTTTTTCGTGTGGGGGCCTTCGGCCGCGGCAGGGATCATAACCCTCAATCAGCAAAATCCTTACGGTCATGTGAGTTTTTTTGCATACAGGCTTTTTCGTGTGGCGGCCTTCGGCCGCGGCAGGGATCATAACCCTCAATCAGCAGAATCCCCACGGTCATGTGAGGTTTTTTGCATACAGGCTTTTTCGTGTGGCGGCCTTCGGCCGCGGCAGGGATCATAACCCTCAATCAGCAGAATCCTTACGGTCATGTGAGGTTTTTTGCATACAGGCTTTTACGTGTGGCGGCCTTCGGGCGCGGCAGGGATTATAACCCTTAATCAGCAAAATCCTCACGGTCATGTGAGGTTTTTTGCATACAGGGTTTTAAGTGTGGCGGCCTTAGGCCGCGGCAAGGATTGCAACTCCCAGTAGGCAAAACCCCGGCTTCGGTTGAAACAGCATTCTTTTTGGGAGTTATTTCATTTCCCTGGGAGTTATTTCATTTTCCTGGGAGTATATTATATTTCAAAAAAAGTTGGGTGTTAATTCATATTTTCATTGAATTTTTCAGGGATCATAACCCTCAATCAGCAGAATCCTCACGGTCATGTGAGGTTTTTTGCATACAGGCTTTTTCGTGTGGCGGCCTTCGGCCGCGGCAGGGATCATAACCCTCAATCAGCAGAATCCTCACGGTCATGTGAGGTTTTTTGCATACAGGCTTTTTCGTGTGGCGGCCTTCGGCCGCGGCAGGGATCATAACCCTCAATCAGCAGAATCCTCACGGTCATGTGAGGTTTTTTGCATACAGGCTTTTTCGTGTGGCGGCCTTCGGCTGCGGCAGGGATCATAACCCTCAATCAGCAGAATCCCCACGGTCATGTGAGGTTTTTTGCATACAGGCTTTTTCGTGTAGCGGCCTTCGGCCGCGGCAGGGATCATAACCCTCAATCAGCAGAATCCTCACGGTCATGTGAGGTTTTTTGCATACAGGCTTTTTCGTGTGGGGGCCTTCGGCCGCGGCAGGGATCTTAACCTTCAATCAGCAGAACCCTCAGGTATCATAACCCTAAATCAGAAAAATCATCACGGTTATGATAAACTCCAAAAAAAATGAAATAACTCCCAATGAAAATATGAATTAACTCCCAACTTTTTCCAAGTATGAATTAACTCCCAAAAAAAAATGAATTAACTCCCAATGAAAATATGAATTAACTCCCAACTTTTTCCAAGTATGAATTAACTCCCAAAAAAAAATGAATTAACTCCCAATGAAAATATGAATTAACTCCCAACTTTTTCCAAGTATGAATTAACTCCCAAAAAAAAATGAATTAACTCCCAATGGAAATATGAATTAACTCCCAACTTTTTCCAAGTATGAATTAACTCCCAAAAAAATATGAATTAACTCCCAATGAAAATATGAATTAACTCCCAACTTTTTCCAAGTATGAATTAACTCCCAAAAAAAAATGAATTAACTCCCAATGAAAATATGAATTAAGTCCCAACTTTTTTCGATTATGAATTAACTCCCAATGAAAATGAATTAACTCCCAAAAAAAATGAATTAACTCCCAAATTTGTATGGAAGAATTTTGGGACTTAATTCATTTTTGATTTGGGAGTTAATTCATTGGGAGTTAATTCATAGCGCCAAGAAAATTAAGGAAATAAATCTAAGTTCGAACTTCTAAAAAAAAGTCGAAGCGAACTGCATATCGCTTAAATTCACCACACCTCATAGGTGAATTTGCCGCAAATTTTTCATGGAAAGCAATTGCATTTTGGTAGTGTTTTTCGTGATTTTTAACCATTATCCAATAAGAAAATTAAGTAAATAAATCTAAGTTCGAACTTCTAAAAAATGTCGAGACAAGCTGCATATCGCTTGTATTCACCACACCTCATAGGTGAATTTTTTGCAAATTTTTCATGGAAAGCAATTGCATTTTGGTAGTGTTTTTCGTGAAAGCAATTGCATTTTGGTAGTGTTTTTCGTGATTTGTTAGCATTATCCAATAAGAAAATTACGTGAATAACTCTAACTTCGAACTTCTAAAAAAATGTCAAGGCGAACTGCATATCGCTTAAATTCACCACAAATCATAGGTGAATTTATCGAAAATTTTTCATGGAAAGCAATTGCATTTTGGTAGTGTTTTTCGTGATTACCCAATAAGAAAATTAAATAATTAAATCTAAGTTAAAACTTATAAAAAATGTCGGGGCGAGCTGCATATCGCTTAAATTCACCACACCTCATAGGTGAATTTGTCGAAAATTTTTCATGGAAAGCAATTGCATTTTGGTAGTGTTTTTCGTGATTACCCAATAAGAAAATTAAATAATTAAATCTAAGTTAAAACTTATAAAAAATGTCGGGGCGAGCTGCATATCGCTTAAATTCACCACACCTCATAGGTGAATTTGTCGAAAATTTTTCATGGAAGGCAATTGCATTTTGGTAGTGTTTTTCGTGATTTCTTAGCATTATTCAATAACAAAATTAAATAAATAAATCTAAGTTCAAACTTCTAAAAAATGTCGAGGCGAGCTACATATCGCTTAAATTCACCACACCTCATAGGTGAATTTGTTAAAAATTTTTCATGGAAAGCAATTGCATTTTGGTAGTGTTTTTCGTGATTTTTAAGCATTATCCAATAAGAAAATTAAGTAAATAAATCTAAGTTCGAACTTCTAAAAAGTGTCGGGGCGAGCTGCATATCGCTTAAATTCACCACACCTCATAGGTGAATTTGGCGCAAATTTTTAATGGAAAGCAATTGCATTTCGGTAGTGTTTTTCGTGATTTCTTAGCATTACCCAATAAGAAAATTAAATAAATAAATCTAAGTTCAAACTTCTAAAAAATGTCGAGGCGAGCTACATATCGCTTAAATTCACCACACCTCAGAGGTGAATTTGTTAAAAATTTTTCATGGAAAGCAATTGCATTTTGGTAGTGTTTTTCGTGATTTCTTAGCATTATACAATAAGAAAATTAAGTAAATAACTCTAAGTTCGAACTTCTAAAAATGTCAAAGCGAGCTGCATATCGCTTAAATTCACCACACCTCATAGGTGAATTTGTCGAAAATTTTTCATGGAAAGCAATTGCATTTTGGTAGTGTTTTTCGTGATTACCCAATAAGAAAATTAAATAATTAAATCTAAGTTAAAACTTATAAAAAATGTCGGGGCGAGCTGCATATCGCTTAAATTCACCACACCTCATAGGTGAATTTGTCGAAAATTTTTCATGGAAGGCAATTGCATTTTGGTAGTGTTTTTCGTGATTTCTTAGCATTATTCAATAACAAAATTAAATAAATAAATCTAAGTTCAAACTTCTAAAAAATGTCGAGGCGAGCTACATATCGCTTAAATTCACCACACCTCATAGGTGAATTTGTTAAAAATTTTTCATGGAAAGCAATTGCATTTTGGTAGTGTTTTTCGTGATTTTTAAGCATTATCCAATAAGAAAATTAAGTAAATAAATCTAAGTTCGAACTTCTAAAAAGTGTCGGGGCGAGCTGCATATCGCTTAAATTCACCACACCTCATAGGTGAATTTGGCGCAAATTTTTAATGGAAAGCAATTGCATTTCGGTAGTGTTTTTCGTGATTTCTTAGCATTACCCAATAAGAAAATTAAATAAATAAATCTAAGTTTAAACTTCTAAAAAATGTCGAGGCGAGCTACATATCGCTTAAATTCACCACACCTCAGAGGTGAATTTGTTAAAAATTTTTCATGGAAAGCAATTGCATTTTGGTAGTGTTTTTCGTGATTTCTTAGCATTATACAATAAGAAAATTAAGTAAATAACTCTAAGTTCGAACTTCTAAAAATGTCAAAGCGAGCTGCATATCGCTTAAATTCACCACACCTCATAGGTGAATTTGTCGAAAATTTTTCATGGAAAGCAATTGCATTTTGGTAGTGTTTTTCGTGATTACCCAATAAGAAAATTAAATAATTAAATCTAAGTACTTCTAAAAAATGTCGGGGCGAGCTGCATATCGCTTAAATTCACCACACCTCATAGATGAATTTGTCGAAAATTTTTCATGGAAAGCAATTGCATTTTGGTAGTGTTTTTCGTGATTTCTTAGCATTATCCAATAAGAAAATTACGTGAATAACTCTAACTTCGAACTTCTAAAAAAATGTCAAGGCGAATTGCATAGCGCTTAAATTCACCACAACTCATAGGTGAATTTGTCGAAAATTTTTCATGGAAAGCAATTGCATTTTGGTAGTGTTTTTCGTGATTTTTAAGCATTATCCAATAAGAAAATTAACTAAATAAATAAAAGTTCGAACTTCTAAAAAATGTCGAGACGAGCTGCATATCGCTTAAATTCACCACACCTCATAGGTGAATTTGTCGAAAATTTTTAATGGAAAGCAATTGCATTTTGGTAGTGTTTTTCGTGATTACCCAATAAGAAAATTAAATAATTAAATCTAAGTTAAAACTTATAAAAAATGTCGGGGCGAGCTGCATATCGCTTAAATTCACCACACCTAATAGGTGAATTTGTCGAAAATTTTTCATGGAAAGCAATTGCATTTTGGTAGTGTTTTTCGTGATTACCCAATAAGAAAATTAAATAATTAAATCTAAGTTAAAACTACTAAAAAATGTCGGGGCGAGCTGCATATCGCTTAAATTCACCACACCTCATAGGTGAATTTGTCGAAAATTTTTCATGAAAAGCAATTGCATTTTGGTAGTGTTTTCTTAAGCATTATTCAATAAGAAAATTAAGTAAATAAATCTAAGTTCGAACTTTTAAAAAGTGTCGAGGCGAGCTGCATATCGCTTAAATTCACCACACCTCACAGGTGAATTTGGCGCAAATTTTTCATGGAAGGCAATTGCATTTTGGTAGTGTTTTTCGTGATTTCTTAGCATTATTCAATAAGAAAATTAAGTGAATAAATCTAAGTTCGAACTTCTAAAAAAATGTCGAAGCGAACTGCATATCGCTTAAATTCACCACACCTCACAGGCGAATTTGGCGCAAATTTTTCATGGAAGGCAATTGCATTTTGGTAGTGTTTTTCGTGATTTCTTAGCATTATTCAATAAGAAAATTAAGGAAATAAATCTAAGTTCGAACTTCTAAAAAAAAGTCGAAGCGAACTGCATATCGCTTAAATTCACCACACCTCATAGGTGAATTTGCCGCAAATTTTTCATGGAAAGCAATTGCATTTTGGTAGTGTTTTTCGTGATTTTTAACCATTATCCAATAAGAAAATTAAGTAAATAAATCTAAGTTCGAACTTCTAAAAAATGTCGAGACAAGCTGCATATCGCTTGTATTCACCACACCTCATAGGTGAATTTTTTGCAAATTTTTCATGGAAAGCAATTGCATTTTGGTAGTGTTTTTCGTGAAAGCAATTGCATTTTGGTAGTGTTTTTCGTGATTTCTTAGCATTATCCAATAAGAAAATTACGTGAATAACTCTAACTTCGAACTTCTAAAAAAATGTCAAGGCGAACTGCATATCGCTTAAATTCACCACAAATCATAGGTGAATTTATCGAAAATTTTTCATGGAAAGCAATTGCATTTTGGTAGTGTTTTTCGTGATTACCCAATAAGAAAATTAAATAATTAAATCTAAGTTAAAATTTCTAAAAAATGTCGGGGCGAGCTGCATATCGCTTAAATTCACCACACCTCATAGGTGAATTTGTCGAAAATTTTTCATGGAAAGCAATTGCATTTTGGTAGTGTTTTTCGTGATTACCCAATAAGAAAATTAAATAATTAAATCTAAGTTAAAACTTATAAAAAATGTCGGGGCGAGCTGCATATCGCTTAAATTCACCACACCTCATAGGTGAATTTGTCGAAAATTTTTCATGGAAGGCAATTGCATTTTGGTAGTGTTTTTCGTGATTTCTTAGCATTATTCTATAAGAAAATTAAGTGAATAAATCTAAGTTCGAACTTCTAAAAAAATGTCGAAGCGAACTGCATATCGCTTAAATTCACCACACCTCACAGGTGAATTTGGCGCAAATTTTTCATGAAAAGCAATTGCATTTTGGTAGTGTTTTTCGTGATTTCTTAGCATTATCCAATAAGAAAATTACGTGAATCTAAGTTAAAACTTCTAAAAAATGTCGAAGCGAACTGCATATCGCTTAAATTCACCACACCTCATATGTGAATTTGTCGAAAATTTTTCATGGAAAGCAATTGCATTGTGGTAGTGTTTTTCGTGATTTTTAAGCATTATCTAATAAGAAAATTTAGTAAATAAATCTAAGTTCGAACTTCTAAAAAATGTCGAGACAAGCTGCATATCGCTTGTATTCACCACACCTCATAGGTGAATTTTTTGCAAATTTTTCATGGAAAGCAATTGCATTTTGGTAGTGTTTTTCGTGAAAGCAATTGCATTTTGGTAGTGTTTTTCGTGATTTCTTAGCATTATCCAATAAGAAAATTACGTGAATAACTCTAACTTCGAACTTCTAAAAAATGTCGAGGCGAGCTGCATATCGCTTAAATTCACCACAAATCATAGGTGAATTTATCGAAAATTTTTCATGGAAAGCAATTGCATTTTGGTAGTGTTTTTCGTGATTACCCAATAAGAAAATTAAATAATTAAATCTAAGTTAAAATTTCTAAAAAATGTCGGGGCGAGCTGCATATCGCTTAAATTCACCACACCTCATAGGTGAATTTGTCGAAAATTTTTCATGGAAAGCAATTGCATTTTGGTAGTGTTTTTCGTGATTACCCAATAAGAAAATTAAATAATTAAATCTAAGTTAAAACTTATAAAAAATGTCGGGGCGAGCTGCATATCGCTTAAATTCACCACACCTCATAGGTGAATTTGTCGAAAATTTTTCATGGAAGGCAATTGCATTTTGGTAGTGTTTTTCGTGATTTCGTAGCATTACCCAATAAGAAAATTAAATAAATAAATCTAAGTTCGAACTTCTAAAAAATGTCGAGGCGAGCTGCATATCGCTTAAATTCACCACACCTCATAGGTGAATTTGCCGCAAATTTTTCATGGAAAGCAATTGCATTTTGGTAATGTTTTTCGGGATTTTTAAGCATTATCCAATAAGAAAATTAACTAAATAAATCTAATTTCGAACTTCTGAAAAATGTCGAGACGAACTGCATATCGCTTAAATTCACCACACCTCATAGGTGAATTTGTCGAAAATTTTTCATGAGAAGCAATTGCATTTTGGTAGTGTTTTTGGTGATTTTTAAGCATTATCCAATAAGAAAATTACGTGAATAACTCTAACTTCGAACTTCTAAAAAAATGTCAAGGCGAGCTGCATATCGCTTAAATTCACCACAAATCATAGGTGAATTTATCGAAAATTTTTCATGGAAAGCAATTGCATTTTAGTAGTGTTTTTCGTGATTACCCAATAAGAAAATTAAATAATTAAATCTAAGTTAAAACTTCTAAAAAATGTCGGGGCGAGCTGCATATCGCTTAAATTCACCACACCTCATAGGTGAATTTGTCGAAAATTTTTCATGGAAAGCAATTGCATTTTGGTAGTGTTTTTCGTGATTACCCAATAAGAAAATTAAATAATTAAATCTAAGTTAAAACTTATAAAAAATGTCGGGGCGAGCTGCATATCGCTTAAATTCACCACACCTCATAGGTGAATTTGTCGAAAATTTTTCATGGAAGGCAATTGCATTTTGGTAGTGTTTTTCGTGATTTCTTAGCATTATTCAATAAGAAAATTAAGTGAATAAATCTAAGTTCGAACTTCTAAAAAAATGTCGAGGCGAGCTGCATATCGCTTAAATTCACCACACCTCATATGTGAATTTGTCGAAAATTTTTCATGAAAAGCAATTGCATTTTGGTAGTGTTTTTCGTGATTTCTTAGCATTATCCAATAAGAAAATTACGTGAATCTAAGTTAAAACTTCTAAAAAATGTCGAAGCGAACTGCATATCGCTTAAATTCACCACACCTCACAGGTGAATTTGGCGCAAATTTTTCATGGAAAGCAATTGCATTTTGGTAGTGTTTTTCGTGATTTCTTAGCATTACCCAATAAGAAAATTAAATAAATAAATCTAAGTTCGAACTTCTAAAAAATGTCGAGGAGAGCTGCATATCGCTTAAATTCACCACACCTCATAGGTGAATTTGCCGCAAATTTTTCATGGAAAGCAATTGCATTTTGGTAATGTTTTTCGGGATTTTTAAGCATTATCCAATAAGAAAATTAACTAAATAAATCTAATTTCGAACTTCTGAAAAATGTCGAGACGAACTGCATATCGCTTAAATTCACCACACCTCATAGGTGAATTTGTCGAAAATTTTTCATGGAAAGCAATTGCATTTTGGTAGTGTTTTTCGTGATTACCCAATAAGAAAATTAAATAATTAAATCTAAGTTAAAACTTATAAAAAATGTCGGGGCGAGCTGCATATCGCTTAAATTCACCACACCTCATAGGTGAATTTGTCGAAAATTTTTCATGGAAGGCAATTGCATTTTGGTAGTGTTTTTCGTGATTTCGTAGCATTACCCAATAAGAAAATTAAATAAATAAATCTAAGTTCGAACTTCTAAAAAATGTCGAGGCGAGCTGCATATCGCTTAAATTCACCACACCTCATAGGTGAATTTGCCGCAAATTTTTCATGGAAAGCAATTGCATTTTGGTAATGTTTTTCGGGATTTTTAAGCATTATCCAATAAGAAAATTAACTAAATAAATCTAATTTCGAACTTCTGAAAAATGTCGAGACGAACTGCATATCGCTTAAATTCACCACACCTCATAGGTGAATTTGTCGAAAATTTTTCATGAGAAGCAATTGCATTTTGGTAGTGTTTTTGGTGATTTTTAAGCATTATCCAATAAGAAAATTACGTGAATAACTCTAACTTCGAACTTCTAAAAAAATGTCAAGGCGAACTGCATATCGCTTAAATTCACCACAAATCATAGGTGAATTTATCGAAAATTTTTCATGGAAAGCAATTGCATTTTGGTAGTGTTTTTCGTGATTACCCAATAAGAAAATTAAATAATTAAATCTAAGTTAAAACTTCTAAAAAATGTCGGGGCGAGCTGCATATCGCTTAAATTCACCACACCTCATAGGTGAATTTGTCGAAAATTTTTCATGGAAAGCAATTGCATTTTGGTAGTGTTTTTCGTGATTACCCAATAAGAAAATTAAATAATTAAATCTAAGTTAAAACTTATAAAAAATGTCGGGGCGAGCTGCATATCGCTTAAATTCACCACACCTCATAGGTGAATTTGTCGAAAATTTTTCATGGAAGGCAATTGCATTTTGGTAGTGTTTTTCGTGATTTCTTAGCATTATTCAATAAGAAAATTAAGTGAATAAATCTAAGTTCGAACTTCTAAAAAAATGTCGAGGCGAGCTGCATATCGCTTAAATTCACCACACCTCATATGTGAATTTGTCGAAAATTTTTCATGAAAAGCAATTGCATTTTGGTAGTGTTTTTCGTGATTTCTTAGCATTATCCAATAAGAAAATTACGTGAATCTAAGTTAAAACTTCTAAAAAATGTCGAAGCGAACTGCATATCGCTTAAATTCACCACACCTCACAGGTGAATTTGGCGCAAATTTTTCATGGAAAGCAATTGCATTTTGGTAGTGTTTTTCGTGATTTCTTAGCATTATCCAATAAGAAAATTAACTAAATAAATCTAATTTCGAACTTCTGAAAAATGTCGAGACGAACTGCATATCGCTTAAATTCACCACACCTCATAGGTGAATTTGTCGAAAATTTTTCATGAAAAGCAATTGCATTTTGGTAGTGTTTTTGGTGATTTTTAAGCATTATCCAATAAGAAAATTAAGTAAATAACTCTAAGTTCGAACTTCTAAAAAATGTCAAGGCGAGCTGCATATCGCTTAAATTCACCACACCTCATATGTGAATTTGTCGAAAATTTTTCATAGAAAGCAATTGCATTGTGGTAGTGTTTTTCGTGATTTTTAAGCATTATCTAATAAGAAAATTAAGTAAATAAATCTAAGTTCGAACTTCTAAAAAATGTCGAGACAAGCTGCATATCGCTTAAATTCACCACACCTCATATGTGAATTTGTCGAAAATTTTTCATGGAAAGCAATTGCATTGTGGTAGTGTTTTTCGTGATTTTTAAGCATTATCTAATAAGAAAATTAAGTAAATAACTCTAAGTTCGAACTTCTAAAAAATGTCGAGACAAGCTGCATATCGCTTGTATTCACCACACCTCATAGGTGAATTTTTTGCAAATTTTTCATGGAAAGCAATTGCATTTTGGTAGTGTTTTTCGTGAAAGCAATTGCATTTTGGTAGTGTTTTTCGTGATTTCTTAGCATTATCCAATAAGAAAATTACGTGAATAACTCTAACTTCGAAATTCTAAAAAAATGTCAAGGCGAACTGCATATCGCTTAAATTCACCACAAATCATAGGTGAATTTGTCGAAAATTTTTCATGGAAAGCAATTGCATTTTGGTAGTGTTTTTCGTGATTACCCAATATGAAAATTAAATAATTAAATCTAAGTTAAAACTTATAAAAAATGTCGGGGCGAGCTGCATATCGCTTAAATTCACCACACCTCATAGGTGAATTTGTCGAAAATTTTTCATGGAAGGCAATTGCATTTTGGTAGTGTTTTTCGTGATTTCTTAGCATTATTCAATAAGAAAATTAAGTGAATAAATCTAAGTTCGAACTTCTAAAAAAATGTCGAAGCGAACTGCATATCGCTTAAATTCACCACACCTCACAGGTGAATTTGGCGCAAATTTTTCATGGAAGGCAATTGCATTTTGGTAGTGTTTTTCGTGATTTCTTAGCAATATTCAATAAGAAAATTAAGTAAATAACTCTAAGTTCGAACTTCTAAAAATGTCAAAGCGAGCTGCATATCGCTTAAATTCACCACACCTCATAGGTGAATTTGTCGAAAATTTTTCATGGAAAGCAATTGCATTTTGGTAGTGTTTTTCGTGATTACCCAATAAGAAAATTAAATAATTAAATCTAAGTTAAAACTTATAAAAAATGTCGGGGCGAGCTGCATATCGCTTAAATTCACCACACCTCATAGGTGAATTTGTCGAAAATTTTTCATGGAAGGCAATTGCATTTTGGTAGTGTTTTTCGTGATTTCTTAGCATTATTCAATAGCAAAATTAAATAAATAAATCTAAGTTCAAACTTCTAAAAAATGTCGAGGCGAGCTACATATCGCTTAAATTCACCACACCTCATAGGTGAATTTGTTAAAAATTTTTCATGGAAAGCAATTGCATTTTGGTAGTGTTTTTCGTGATTTTTAAGCATTATCCAATAAGAAAATTAAGTAAATAAATCTAAGTTCGAACTTCTAAAAAGTGTCGGGGCGAGCTGCATATCGCTTAAATTCACCACACCTCATAGGTGAATTTGGCGCAAATTTTTAATGGAAAGCAATTGCATTTCGGTAGTGTTTTTCGTGATTTCTTAGCATTACCCAATAAGAAAATTAAATAAATAAATCTAAGTCCAAACTTCTAAAAAATGTCGAGGCGAGCTACATATCGCTTAAATTCACCACACCTCAGAGGTGAATTTGTTAAAAATTTTTCATGGAAAGCAATTGCATTTTGGTAGTGTTTTTCGTGATTTCTTAGCATTATACAATAAGAAAATTAAGTAAATAACTCTAAGTTCGAACTTCTAAAAATGTCAAAGCGAGCTGCATATCGCTTAAATTCACCACACCTCATAGGTGAATTTGTCGAAAATTTTTCATGGAAAGCAATAGCATTTTGGTAGTGTTTTTCGTGATTACCCAATAAGAAAATTAAATAATTAAATCTAAGTTAAAACTTATAAAAAATGTCGGGGCGAGCTGCATATCGCTTAAATTCACCACACCTCATAGGTGAATTTGTCGAAAATTTTTCATGGAAGGCAATTGCATTTTGGTAGTGTTTTTCGTGATTTCTTAGCATTATTCAATAACAAAATTAAATAAATAAATCTAAGTTCAAACTTCTAAAAAATGTCGAGGCGAGCTACATATCGCTTAAATTCACCACACCTCATAGGTGAATTTGTTAAAAATTTTTCATGGAAAGCAATTGCATTTTGGTAGTGTTTTTCGTGATTTTTAAGCATTATCCAATAAGAAAATTAAGTAAATAAATCTAAGTTCGAACTTCTAAAAAGTGTCGGGGCGAGCTGCATATCGCTTAAATTCACCACACCTCATAGGTGAATTTGGCGCAAATTTTTAATGGAAAGCAATTGCATTTCGGTAGTGTTTTTCGTGATTTCTTAGCATTACCCAATAAGAAAATTAAATAAATAAATCTAAGTCCAAACTTCTAAAAAATGTCGAGGCGAGCTACATATCGCTTAAATTCACCACACCTCAGAGGTGAATTTGTTAAAAATTTTTCATGGAAAGCAATTGCATTTTGGTAGTGTTTTTCGTGATTTCTTAGCATTATACAATAAGAAAATTAAGTAAATAACTCTAAGTTCGAACTTCTAAAAATGTCAAAGCGAGCTGCATATCGCTTAAATTCACCACACCTCATAGGTGAATTTGTCGAAAATTTTTCATGGAAAGCAATTGCATTTTGGTAGTGTTTTTCGTGATTACCCAATAAGAAAATTAAATAATTAAATCTAAGTACTTCTAAAAAATGTCGGGGCGAGCTGCATATCGCTTAAATTCACCACACCTCATAGATGAATTTGTCGAAAATTTTTCATGGAAAGCAATTGCATTTTGGTAGTGTTTTTCGTGATTTCTTAGCATTATCCAATAAGAAAATTACGTGAATAACTCTAACTTCGAACTTCTAAAAAAATGTCAAGGCGAATTGCATAGCGCTTAAATTCACCACAACTCATAGGTGAATTTGTCGAAAATTTTTCATGGAAAGCAATTGCATTTTGGTAGTGTTTTTCGTGATTTTTAAGCATTATCCAATAAGAAAATTAACTAAATAAATAAAAGTTCGAACTTCTAAAAAATGTCGAGACGAGCTGCATATCGCTTAAATTCACCACACCTCATAGGTGAATTTGTCGAAAATTTTTAATGGAAAGCAATTGCATTTTGGTAGTGTTTTTCGTGATTACCCAATAAGAAAATTAAATAATTAAATCTAAGTTAAAACTTATAAAAAATGTCGGGGCGAGCTGCATATCGCTTAAATTCACCACACCTAATAGGTGAATTTGTCGAAAATTTTTCATGGAAAGCAATTGCATTTTGGTAGTGTTTTTCGTGATTACCCAATAAGAAAATTAAATAATTAAATCTAAGTTAAAACTACTAAAAAATGTCGGGGCGAGCTGCATATCGCTTAAATTCACCACACCTCATAGGTGAATTTGTCGAAAATTTTTCATGAAAAGCAATTGCATTTTGGTAGTGTTTTCTTAAGCATTATTCAATAAGAAAATTAAGTAAATAAATCTAAGTTCGAACTTTTAAAAAGTGTCGAGGCGAGCTGCATATCGCTTAAATTCACCACACCTCACAGGTGAATTTGGCGCAAATTTTTCATGGAAGGCAATTGCATTTTGGTAGTGTTTTTCGTGATTTCTTAGCATTATTCAATAAGAAAATTAAGTGAATAAATCTAAGTTCGAACTTCTAAAAAAATGTCGAAGCGAACTGCATATCGCTTAAATTCACCACACCTCACAGGCGAATTTGGCGCAAATTTTTCATGGAAGGCAATTGCATTTTGGTAGTGTTTTTCATGATTTCTTAGCATTATTCAATAAGAAAATTAAGGAAATAAATCTAAGTTCGAACTTCTAAAAAAAAGTCGAAGCGAACTGCATATCGCTTAAATTCACCACACCTCATAGGTGAATTTGCCGCAAATTTTTCATGGAAAGCAATTGCATTTTGGTAGTGTTTTTCGTGATTTTTAACCATTATCCAATAAGAAAATTAAGTAAATAAATCTAAGTTCGAACTTCTAAAAAATGTCGAGACAAGCTGCATATCGCTTGTATTCACCACACCTCATAGGTGAATTTTTTGCAAATTTTTCATGGAAAGCAATTGCATTTTGGTAGTGTTTTTCGTGAAAGCAATTGCATTTTGGTAGTGTTTTTCGTGATTTCTTAGCATTATCCAATAAGAAAATTACGTGAATAACTCTAAATTCGAACTTCTAAAAAAATGTCAAGGCGAACTGCATATCGCTTAAATTCACCACAAATCATAGGTGAATTTATCGAAAATTTTTCATGGAAAGCAATTGCATTTTGGTAGTGTTTTTCGTGATTACCCAATAAGAAAATTAAATAATTAAATCTAAGTTAAAATTTCTAAAAAATGTCGGGGCGAGCTGCATATCGCTTAAATTCACCACACCTCATAGGTGAATTTGTCGAAAATTTTTCATGGAAAGCAATTGCATTTTGGTAGTGTTTTTCGTGATTACCCAATAAGAAAATTAAATAATTAAATCTAAGTTAAAACTTATAAAAAATGTCGGGGCGAGCTGCATATCGCTTAAATTCACCACACCTCATAGGTGAATTTGTCGAAAATTTTTCATGGAAGGCAATTGCATTTTGGTAGTGTTTTTCGTGATTTCTTAGCATTATTCTATAAGAAAATTAAGTGAATAAATCTAAGTTCGAACTTCTAAAAAAATGTCGAAGCGAACTGCATATCGCTTAAATTCACCACACCTCACAGGTGAATTTGGCGCAAATTTTTCATGAAAAGCAATTGCATTTTGGTAGTGTTTTTCGTGATTTCTTAGCATTATCCAATAAGAAAATTACGTGAATAACTCTAACTTCGAACTTCTAAAAAATGTCGAGGCGAGCTGCATATCGCTTAAATTCACCACAAATCATAGGTGAATTTATCGAAAATTTTTCATGGAAAGCAATTGCATTTTGGTAGTGTTTTTCGTGATTACCCAATAAGAAAATTAAATAATTAAATCTAAGTTAAAATTTCTAAAAAATGTCGGGGCGAGCTGCATATCGCTTAAATTCACCACACCTCATAGGTGAATTTGTCGAAAATTTTTCATGGAAAGCAATTGCATTTTGGTAGTGTTTTTCGTGATTACCCAATAAGAAAATTAAATAATTAAATCTAAGTTAAAACTTATAAAAAATGTCGGGGCGAGCTGCATATCGCTTAAATTCACCACACCTCATAGGTGAATTTGTCGAAAATTTTTCATGGAAGGCAATTGCATTTTGGTAGTGTTTTTCGTGATTTCGTAGCATTACCCAATAAGAAAATTAAATAAATAAATCTAAGTTCGAACTTCTAAAAAATGTCGAGGCGAGCTGCATATCGCTTAAATTCACCACACCTCATAGGTGAATTTGCCGCAAATTTTTCATGGAAAGCAATTGCATTTTGGTAATGTTTTTCGGGATTTTTAAGCATTATCCAATAAGAAAATTAACTAAATAAATCTAATTTCGAACTTCTGAAAAATGTCGAGACGAACTGCATATCGCTTAAATTCACCACACCTCATAGGTGAATTTGTCGAAAATTTTTCATGAGAAGCAATTGCATTTTGGTAGTGTTTTTGGTGATTTTTAAGCATTATCCAATAAGAAAATTACGTGAATAACTCTAACTTCGAACTTCTAAAAAAATGTCAAGGCGAGCTGCATATCGCTTAAATTCACCACAAATCATAGGTGAATTTATCGAAAATTTTTCATGGAAAGCAATTGCATTTTGGTAGTGTTTTTCGTGATTACCCAATAAGAAAATTAAATAATTAAATCTAAGTTAAAACTTCTAAAAAATGTCGGGGCGAGCTGCATATCGCTTAAATTCACCACACCTCATAGGTGAATTTGTCGAAAATTTTTCATGGAAAGCAATTGCATTTTGGTAGTGTTTTTCGTGATTACCCAATAAGAAAATTAAATAATTAAATCTAAGTTAAAACTTATAAAAAATGTCGGGGCGAGCTGCATATCGCTTAAATTCACCACACCTCATAGGTGAATTTGTCGAAAATTTTTCATGGAAGGCAATTGCATTTTGGTAGTGTTTTTCGTGATTTCTTAGCATTATTCAATAAGAAAATTAAGTGAATAAATCTAAGTTCGAACTTCTAAAAAAATGTCGAGGCGAGCTGCATATCGCTTAAATTCACCACACCTCATATGTGAATTTGTCGAAAATTTTTCATGAAAAGCAATTGCATTTTGGTAGTGTTTTTCGTGATTTCTTAGCATTATCCAATAAGAAAATTACGTGAATCTAAGTTAAAACTTCTAAAAAATGTCGAAGCGAACTGCATATCGCTTAAATTCACCACACCTCACAGGTGAATTTGGCGCAAATTTTTCATGGAAAGCAATTGCATTTTGGTAGTGTTTTTCGTGATTTCTTAGCATTACCCAATAAGAAAATTAAATAAATAAATCTAAGTTCGAACTTCTAAAAAATGTCGAGGAGAGCTGCATATCGCTTAAATTCACCACACCTCATAGGTGAATTTGCCGCAAATTTTTCATGGAAAGCAATTGCATTTTGGTAATGTTTTTCGGGATTTTTAAGCATTATCCAATAAGAAAATTAACTAAATAAATCTAATTTCGAACTTCTGAAAAATGTCGAGACGAACTGCATATCGCTTAAATTCACCACACCTCATAGGTGAATTTGTCGAAAATTTTTCATGGAAAGCAATTGCATTTTGGTAGTGTTTTTCGTGATTACCCAATAAGAAAATTAAATAATTAAATCTAAGTTAAAACTTATAAAAAATGTCGGGGCGAGCTGCATATCGCTTAAATTCACCACACCTCATAGGTGAATTTGTCGAAAATTTTTCATGGAAGGCAATTGCATTTTGGTAGTGTTTTTCGTGATTTCGTAGCATTACCCAATAAGAAAATTAAATAAATAAATCTAAGTTCGAACTTCTAAAAAATGTCGAGGCGAGCTGCATATCGCTTAAATTCACCACACCTCATAGGTGAATTTGCCGCAAATTTTTCATGGAAAGCAATTGCATTTTGGTAATGTTTTTCGGGATTTTTAAGCATTATCCAATAAGAAAATTAACTAAATAAATCTAATTTCGAACTTCTGAAAAATGTCGAGACGAACTGCATATCGCTTAAATTCACCACACCTCATAGGTGAATTTGTCGAAAATTTTTCATGAGAAGCAATTGCATTTTGGTAGTGTTTTTGGTGATTTTTAAGCATTATCCAATAAGAAAATTACGTGAATAACTCTAACTTCGAACTTCTAAAAAAATGTCAAGGCGAACTGCATATCGCTTAAATTCACCACAAATCATAGGTGAATTTATCGAAAATTTTTCATGGAAAGCAATTGCATTTTGGTAGTGTTTTTCGTGATTACCCAATAAGAAAATTAAATAATTAAATCTAAGTTAAAACTTCTAAAAAATGTCGGGGCGAGCTGCATATCGCTTAAATTCACCACACCTCATAGGTGAATTTGTCGAAAATTTTTCATGGAAAGCAATTGCATTTTGGTAGTGTTTTTCGTGATTACCCAATAAGAAAATTAAATAATTAAATCTAAGTTAAAACTTATAAAAAATGTCGGGGCGAGCTGCATATCGCTTAAATTCACCACACCTCATAGGTGAATTTGTCGAAAATTTTTCATGGAAGGCAATTGCATTTTGGTAGTGTTTTTCGTGATTTCTTAGCATTATTCAATAAGAAAATTAAGTGAATAAATCTAAGTTCGAACTTCTAAAAAAATGTCGAGGCGAGCTGCATATCGCTTAAATTCACCACACCTCATATGTGAATTTGTCGAAAATTTTTCATGAAAAGCAATTGCATTTTGGTAGTGTTTTTCGTGATTTCTTAGCATTATCCAATAAGAAAATTACGTGAATCTAAGTTAAAACTTCTAAAAAATGTCGAAGCGAACTGCATATCGCTTAAATTCACCACACCTCACAGGTGAATTTGGCGCAAATTTTTCATGGAAAGCAATTGCATTTTGGTAGTGTTTTTCGTGATTTCTTAGCATTACCCAATAAGAAAATTAAATAAATAAATCTAAGTTCGAACTTCTAAAAAATGTCGAGGAGAGCTGCATATCGCTTAAATTCACCACACCTCATAGGTGAATTTGCCGCAAATTTTTCATGGAAAGCAATTGCATTTTGGTAATGTTTTTCGGGATTTTTAAGCATTATCCAATAAGAAAATTAACTAAATAAATCTAATTTCGAACTTCTGAAAAATGTCGAGACGAACTGCATATCGCTTAAATTCACCACACCTCATAGGTGAATTTGTCGAAAATTTTTCATGAAAAGCAATTGCATTTTGGTAGTGTTTTTGGTGATTTTTAAGCATTATCCAATAAGAAAATTAAGTAAATAACTCTAAGTTCGAACTTCTAAAAAATGTCAAGGCGAGCTGCATATCGCTTAAATTCACCACACCTCATATGTGAATTTGTCGAAAATTTTTCATAGAAAGCAATTGCATTGTGGTAGTGTTTTTCGTGATTTTTAAGCATTATCTAATAAGAAAATTAAGTAAATAAATCTAAGTTCGAACTTCTAAAAAATGTCGAGACAAGCTGCATATCGCTTAAATTCACCACACCTCATATGTGAATTTGTCGAAAATTTTTCATGGAAAGCAATTGCATTGTGGTAGTGTTTTTCGTGATTTTTAAGCATTATCTAATAAGAAAATTAAGTAAATAACTCTAAGTTCGAACTTCTAAAAAATGTCGAGACAAGCTGCATATCGCTTGTATTCACCACACCTCATAGGTGAATTTTTTGCAAATTTTTCATGGAAAGCAATTGCATTTTGGTAGTGTTTTTCGTGAAAGCAATTGCATTTTGGTAGTGTTTTTCGTGATTTCTTAGCATTATCCAATAAGAAAATTACGTGAATAACTCTAACTTCGAAATTCTAAAAAAATGTCAAGGCGAACTGCATATCGCTTAAATTCACCACAAATCATAGGTGAATTTGTCGAAAATTTTTCATGGAAAGCAATTGCATTTTGGTAGTGTTTTTCGTGATTACCCAATATGAAAATTAAATAATTAAATCTAAGTTAAAACTTATAAAAAATGTCGGGGCGAGCTGCATATCGCTTAAATTCACCACACCTCATAGGTGAATTTGTCGAAAATTTTTCATGGAAGGCAATTGCATTTTGGTAGTGTTTTTCGTGATTTCTTAGCATTATTCAATAAGAAAATTAAGTGAATAAATCTAAGTTCGAACTTCTAAAAAAATGTCGAAGCGAACTGCATATCGCTTAAATTCACCACACCTCACAGGTGAATTTGGCGCAAATTTTTCATGGAAGGCAATTGCATTTTGGTAGTGTTTTTCGTGATTTCTTAGCAATATTCAATAAGAAAATTAAGTAAATAAATCTAAGTTCGAACTTCTAAAAAAATGTCGAGGCGAGCTGCATATCGCTTAAATTCACCACACCTCATATGTGAATTTGTCGAAAATTTTTCATGAAAAGCAATTGCATTTTGGTAGTGTTTTTCGTGATTTCTTAGCATTATCCAATAAGAAAAATTACGTGAATCTAAGTTAAAACTTCTAAAAAATGTCGAAGCGAACTGCATATCGCTTAAATTCACCACACCTCACAGGTGAATTTGGCGCAAATTTTTCATGGAAAGCAATTGCATTTTGGTAGTGTTTTTCGTGATTTCTTAGCATTACCCAATAAGAAAATTAAATAAATAAATCTAAGTTCGAACTTCTAAAAAATGTCGAGGCGAGCTGCATATCGCTTAAATTCACCACACCTCATAGGTGAATTTGCCGAAAATTTTTCATTGAAAGCAATTGCATTTTGGTAATGTTTTTCGGGATTTTTAAGCATTATCCAATAAGAAAATTAACTAAATAAATCTAATTTCGAACTTCTGAAAAATGTCGAGACGAACTGCATATCGCTTAAATTCACCACACCTCATAGGTGAATTTGTCGAAAATTTTTCATGAAAAGCAATTGCATTTTGGTAGTGTTTTTGGTGATTTTTAAGCATTATCCAATAAGAAAATTAAGTAAATAACTCTAAGTTCGAACTTCTAAAAAATGTCGAGGCGAGCTGCATATCGCTTAAATTCACCACACCTCATATGTGAATTTGTCGAAAATTTTTCATGGAAAGCAATTGCATTGTGGTAGTGTTTTTCGTGATTTTTAAGCATTATCTAATAAGAAAATTAAGTAAATAAATCTAAGTTCGAACTTCTAAAAAATGTCGAGACAAGCTGCATATCGCTTAAATTCACCACACCTCATATGTGAATTTGTCGAAAATTTTTCATGGAAAGCAATTGCATTGTGGTAGTGTTTTTCGTGATTTTTAAGCATTATCTAATAAGAAAATTAAGTAAATAACTCTAAGTTCGAACTTCTAAAAAATGTCGAGACAAGCTGCATATCGCTTGTATTCACCACACCTCATAGGTGAATTTTTTGCAAATTTTTCATGGAAAGCAATTGCATTTTGGTAGTGTTTTTCGTGAAAGCAATTGCATTTTGGTAGTGTTTTTCGTGATTTCTTAGCATTATCCAATAAGAAAATTACGTGAATAACTCTAACTTCGAAATTCTAAAAAAATGTCAAGGCGAACTGCATATCGCTTAAATTCACCACAAATCATAGGTGAATTTATCGAAAATTTTTCATGGAAAGCAATTGCATTTTGGTAGTGTTTTTCGTGATTACCCAATAAGAAAATTAAATAATTAAATCTAAGTTAAAACTTCTAAAAAATGTCGGGGCGAGCTGCATATCGCTTAAATTCACCACAACTCATAGGTGAATTTGCCGCAAATTTTTCATGAAAAGCAATTGCATTTTGGTAGTGTTTTTCGGGATTTTTAAGCATTATCCAATAAGAAAATTAACTAAATAAATCTAAGTTCGAACTTCTGAAAAATGTCGAGACGAACTGCATATCGCTTAAATTCACCACACCTCATAGGTGAATTTGTCGAAAATTTTTCATGAAAAGCAATTGCATTTTGGTAGTGTTTTTGGTGATTTTTAAGCATTATCCAATAAGAAAATTAAGTAAATAACTCTAAGTTCGAACTTCTAAAAAATGTCAAGGCGAGCTGCATATCGCTTAAATTCACCACACCTCATATGTGAATTTGTCGAAAATTTTTCATAGAAAGCAATTGCATTGTGGTAGTGTTTTTCGTGATTTTTAAGCATTATCTAATAAGAAAATTAAGTAAATAAATCTAAGTTCGAACTTCTAAAAAATGTCGAGACAAGCTGCATATCGCTTAAATTCACCACACCTCATATGTGAATTTGTCGAAAATTTTTCATGGAAAGCAATTGCATTGTGGTAGTGTTTTTCGTGATTTTTAAGCATTATCTAATAAGAAAATTAAGTAAATAACTCTAAGTTCGAACTTCTAAAAAATGTCGAGACAAGCTGCATATCGCTTGTATTCACCACACCTCATAGGTGAATTTTTTGCAAATTTTTCATGGAAAGCAATTGCATTTTGGTAGTGTTTTTCGTGAAAGCAATTGCATTTTGGTAGTGTTTTTCGTGATTTCTTAGCATTATCCAATAAGAAAATTACGTGAATAACTCTAACTTCGAAATTCTAAAAAAATGTCAAGGCGAACTGCATATCGCTTAAATTCACCACAAATCATAGGTGAATTTGTCGAAAATTTTTCATGGAAAGCAATTGCATTTTGGTAGTGTTTTTCGTGATTACCCAATATGAAAATTAAATAATTAAATCTAAGTTAAAACTTATAAAAAATGTCGGGGCGAGCTGCATATCGCTTAAATTCACCACACCTCATAGGTGAATTTGTCGAAAATTTTTCATGGAAGGCAATTGCATTTTGGTAGTGTTTTTCGTGATTTCTTAGCATTATTCAATAAGAAAATTAAGTGAATAAATCTAAGTTCGAACTTCTAAAAAAATGTCGAAGCGAACTGCATATCGCTTAAATTCACCACACCTCACAGGTGAATTTGGCGCAAATTTTTCATGGAAGGCAATTGCATTTTGGTAGTGTTTTTCGTGATTTCTTAGCAATATTCAATAAGAAAATTAAGTAAATAAATCTAAGTTCGAACTTCTAAAAAAATGTCGAGGCGAGCTGCATATCGCTTAAATTCACCACACCTCATATGTGAATTTGTCGAAAATTTTTCATGAAAAGCAATTGCATTTTGGTAGTGTTTTTCGTGATTTCTTAGCATTATCCAATAAGAAAAATTACGTGAATCTAAGTTAAAACTTCTAAAAAATGTCGAAGCGAACTGCATATCGCTTAAATTCACCACACCTCACAGGTGAATTTGGCGCAAATTTTTCATGGAAAGCAATTGCATTTTGGTAGTGTTTTTCGTGATTTCTTAGCATTACCCAATAAGAAAATTAAATAAATAAATCTAAGTTCGAACTTCTAAAAAATGTCGAGGCGGGCTGCATATCGCTTAAATTCACCACACCTCATAGGTGAATTTGCCGAAAATTTTTCATTGAAAGCAATTGCATTTTGGTAATGTTTTTCGGGATTTTTAAGCATTATCCAATAAGAAAATTAACTAAATAAATCTAATTTCGAACTTCTGAAAAATGTCGAGACGAACTGCATATCGCTTAAATTCACCACACCTCATAGGTGAATTTGTCGAAAATTTTTCATGAAAAGCAATTGCATTTTGGTAGTGTTTTTGGTGATTTTTAAGCATTATCCAATAAGAAAATTAAGTAAATAACTCTAAGTTCGAACTTCTAAAAAATGTCGAGGCGAGCTGCATATCGCTTAAATTCACCACACCTCATATGTGAATTTGTCGAAAATTTTTCATGGAAAGCAATTGCATTGTGGTAGTGTTTTTCGTGATTTTTAAGCATTATCTAATAAGAAAATTAAGTAAATAAATCTAAGTTCGAACTTCTAAAAAATGTCGAGACAAGCTGCATATCGCTTAAATTCACCACACCTCATATGTGAATTTGTCGAAAATTTTTCATGGAAAGCAATTGCATTGTGGTAGTGTTTTTCGTGATTTTTAAGCATTATCTAATAAGAAAATTAAGTAAATAACTCTAAGTTCGAACTTCTAAAAAATGTCGAGACAAGCTGCATATCGCTTGTATTCACCACACCTCATAGGTGAATTTTTTGCAAATTTTTCATGGAAAGCAATTGCATTTTGGTAGTGTTTTTCGTGAAAGCAATTGCATTTTGGTAGTGTTTTTCGTGATTTCTTAGCATTATCCAATAAGAAAATTACGTGAATAACTCTAACTTCGAAATTCTAAAAAAATGTCAAGGCGAACTGCATATCGCTTAAATTCACCACAAATCATAGGTGAATTTATCGAAAATTTTTCATGGAAAGCAATTGCATTTTGGTAGTGTTTTTCGTGATTACCCAATAAGAAAATTAAATAATTAAATCTAAGTTAAAACTTCTAAAAAATGTCGGGGCGAGCTGCATATCGCTTAAATTCACCACAACTCATAGGTGAATTTGCCGCAAATTTTTCATGAAAAGCAATTGCATTTTGGTAGTGTTTTTCGGGATTTTTAAGCATTATCCAATAAGAAAATTAACTAAATAAATCTAAGTTCGAACTTCTGAAAAATGTCGAGACGAACTGCATATCGCTTAAATTCACCACACCTCATATGTGAATTTGTCGAAAATTTTTCATGGAAAGCAATTGCATTTTGGTAGTGTTTTCGTGATTTCTTAGCATTATCCAATAAGAAAATTACGTGAATAACTCTAACTTCGAACTTCTAAAAAAATGTCAAGGCGAACTGCATATCGCTTAAATTCACCACAACTCATAGGTGAATTTGTCGAAAATTTTTCATGGAAAGTGTTTGAAATTTCTTGTCGTTTTAAAATAAGGAGGCAAAACGCGTGCTGTCAATTCATCACTTTATTCAGAAGAACGGAAGTAGGAAAAATATAAGTACAAGTACAATGTGTTTGGTTGACATGGTTGCATTTTGTTCTATTATTGCAAAGTTTTTTGCTACTATTACAATAATCCCCTACTCAAATCAAACACATTTCTTAAAGAAAAACTAAACAATAAAATTCTGTGAACTAATCAATTCAAAAATTCATTTTTAAGTTTTAAAAAATTAAGAGCAAACTTATGTTTCTCCTTTGACAAGGGCTTTGTCAGTACGTCTGCTGCATTTTCATCTGAAGTAACATATTTGACATCAATTTCCTTAGTCTCGAACTTGTCACGAATATAGTGATAACGTATGTCAATGTGTTTGCTCTTCTTTTGGACTGTTTGATTTTTTACCAAGAATTGAGCTCCTTGGTTATCGCAGAAGATAATGGTTGGATCGGAAGTGTAGTCATTTAAACCCATTTCGTTAAGTAGACCACGGTGAAAAACAATTTCCTTAGCGCCTTGACAAAGAGCTATGTATTCTGCCTCAAGTGTGCTCAATGCCACTACAGACTGCTTTCGGGACTCCCAAGCTACAGCACCACCTGCTAGAAACAAAACGTATCCGGTATAAGATTTCCGGTCGTAGGAGTCACAGCCCCAATCTGCATCTGTAAAGCACGTAAGATTTTCTGTGTTTGACGAAAACGTTAATTGGATATCTGGGTATTTCTTTAAATATCGTAGGATGTGCTTTGCCGCCTTTATATGTTCCTCATGGGGGTGAGAATTGTATTGAGATAATTTCGATACAACATATGCTATGTCTGGTCTTGAAATAACTGCCAGATACATCAAACAACCGATTAAGCATTGATATTCCTTTTGTTCCGGAATGGTACACTGTTCATCGCATTTTCTTAAGACAGTTCCTGCTGCCCAGGGAGCTTCTGCGGGCTTGCAATCTTTCATTCCCCAACGCTGGAGTATTTCTTCTGTGTATCGTTTCTGATGCACAACGATACCACCACGGAGTCCTTTTCTACAAATTTCCATGCCTAAGTAGAATTCAATAGGTCCACGGTTAACCAGCTCCACATATTTGTTCAAACTATTAATTATCTCTTCCATCTGTTCTTGGCATGAACAGGCTAGAATCATGTCGTCAACATAAAGTGCAATTATAGAAATCTTACCATCTTCTCGCTTGACGTAAACACAGGTGTCTGATTTGCATCTCTTAAATTTCATATTCAATAATACGCTCGTGATTTTCCTGTTCCACTCTCTTCCAGCTTGTTTTAGTCCATACAATGCTTTCTTCAATTTGCATACCTTCTGAGAATCCTCTACGAAAAGATGTGGTTGATACATGAACACCTCCTCCTCTAGATCTCCGTTCAAATAAGCAGCAACAATATCAATATGATTCACCAAGAGTTGATGTTGAGCTGATAATGCGAGCACCAATCTTATAGTAGAATGTCGGACTACAGGAGCAAATGATTCTCGGTAATCCACCTGGTACTTTTGCGAACAACCTTGCGCAACAAGCCTAGCTTCATATTTCTCAATGGAACCGTCTGGTTTACGTTTTATGGTAAAAACCCATTTGCATCCTATTATATTCTTCCCTATAGGTTTGTCAACCAACTCCCAGGTTTGATTTTTAATTAGGGAATCGTATTCGACCTTCATTGCGTCTTTCCAGTATTTCGAATTTTTAGAATTCAGTGCTTCGTTAATTGTCTCTGGATTTTCGACAATCATATTTAGCATTTCTGAAGTTTTTTCGTAACAATAGATCTTTTTAGGTCTACCTCTTCCACCAGATCTAAGCAGTTTTGGTCTTCCTCTTTTCCGTTTTCCATATTCTGTGAGGTGCTCTTCGCTACTCACAGAATCTCTATCGCTTTCGTTTGAGCTTCTATTTACTGCACCTTCTTCTTCGTGCTGAATATGATCATTTTCATTCTTTATTTCAACGTCGTGTTCGTTTCCATTTACCTCTTGCTGAACTTCGGATGTCTCCTCATCCACTTTCTCAACTTTTGGTTCTTCATATAAATCTTCCTTTACAATGTTTACGCAAAAACTTCTATCCTTGGTATCACCAGCTATCATGTCTTCTTCAAACGATTCTTCAAAAATTTGCTTCCTGGCCTTTTTGGAGATTTTCGTAGTGCAACAGCATCGCATCCGAATATTTTAAAATGAGACACTGAAGGTTTTCTCTCGAACCATAGTTCATAAGGTGTTGCATTCTTTAAAACCTTGGTTGGAGATCGATTCCGAATATATGCCGAACAGTTTATTGCCTCTCCCCACAAGCTCTGAGGCAAATTAGATGATTGAAGCAAACAACGAGCCATTTTCACTAGAGTTCTGTTCATCCTTTCCGCGATTCCATTTTTTTGCGGTGTGTAACTGACTCTGGTTTGATGAACAATTCCATTTTCATTAAAATATCTTTGAAAATTTGAGTTAATAAACTCCTTCCCATTGTCACTGCGCATACTTTTAATCTTGCGGCCTGTCTGCTTCTCCGCCATCGCAGTAAAAGTCTGAAATGCTTGAAATACATCTGATTTTTGTTTTAATAAACAAATACGAATCGTGAGTAATCATCGATGAATGTAATGAAATACGATGCTCCACCTTGTGATTAAACGCCCATTGGACCGCACACGTCGGTGTGTACTAACTCCAGCAAATCCTTTGTATAAATATTTGAAAAACTTGGATACGGTTTGCTGTGTACTTTACATACTGCACATGTTAAACACTCGATCGTTTTTGGGAATTTCACAATAAAATCTTTGCACAGGCTCAAGTTAGATATTTTGGACAAATCATTAAAGTTTAAATGTCCGAACCGCTTGTGCCACCTTTTAGCATTTGTCTCAACAACCGCACTATTTACAGTTTCAATTTTTTTAGACGTTTTAGAGTCAAAAACAAAAATTCCGTTTTTTAATTCTGCTGTCAAAACTTCTTGTTTATTTTGATTCAACATCACTGCTTTATTTACTGAGAATGTTATCGTATTTCCGTACTCAATAGCTTTACTCACTGAGAAAAAGTTGGAGTGAAGCTGAGGAACGTACCACACATTATTTAATTTTACCTTCGAATAATTTGTTTCTAAATTAACCGTTCCTATGCCTTCAGCATAAATGCTCTCTCCCGAAGCTAACACTATTTTCTGTTTCTTTTTCTCAAGCCACTTAAAACAATTAACGTCATTACACATATGTGACGTAGCACCACTGTCAAAAATCCAAATTTTATAACTATTGTTTACATTTTCCAATAGTGAGCACGCTGCATCTATAGATGTCCCTGTCGCGTTCGATCGTCTACATTGTGAGCGTACATGGCCTTTTTTTCCACATCTGTAACATTTTATGTTACTGTACTTGTTATTGCTAGACACATCATTGTTTTTGTTGTTTTTAGAATGAAAGCTTTTAAAGCTTTTTACATTTCTTTTGTCTTCATTCCGCGAATGCACACCAAACACGTTTTCTGCATAACCTACAATTTTTCCACCTTTCCTTTGTTCTTCTTCGAGAATTTTCGAGATCAAAATGTCTAATTTTGGTAATGAGTCTCTGCTTTCTATGGCTACAATAAAATTCTCTAAGTCATCCGGAAGACTACATAATAATAAAATTGATATCAAGTCATCGTGTAGGTCCACTTTAATGTCTTTAAGTTCATCTATTATGGAACAAAACTCGTTTATTTGTGAAGAAAATTTGTCCGTGTCTTTTATTTTGAATCTCACTAATCTTTTAAAGAGATTCACCTTCCTTGAAGCCGTACTTGCTTTAAACAGGGAACCTAATACGTTCCAAGCACTTTTCGCGGAAACACAATTCTTTATATGAATTAATTGGCATGGCTTGACACATAGAATTATGGTGGCAAGTGCCTTCTGGTCCAACATTATATAAACCTGTTTTTGGACCTCTTCTGTGGGACACACTTCTATTACAGGACGCCATAAATCCAAAGTAATTAGCAGGCTTCTGACCTGAATAACCCACGTCGCGTAGTTGTCTCCGTTTAGTTTGTCTATATTCGCAACCGTACTCGCCATGATGTATGTACATGCGTTGTTTTTATGCCGGATAAACAATTAAACCGAAAACCGAAACTTTACCGAAATTATTCGCCAGGCTCTGGGCCCATAACCAATGTTGGAAATTTCTTGTCGTTTTAAAATAAGAAGGCAAAACGCGTGCTGTCAATTCATCACTTTATTCAGCCAGCCGGAAGTAGAAGGTAGAAAAATATGAGTACAAGTACAATGTGTTTGGTTGACATGGTTGCATTTTGTTCTATTATTGCAAAGCTTTTTGCTACTATTACAATATTGAGTAATGCTAAGAAATCACGAAAAACACTACCAAAATGCAATTGCTTTCCATGAAAAACTTTCGACAAATTCACCTATGAGGTGTAGTGAATTTAAGCGATATGCTCGTCTCGATATTTTTTAGAAGTTCGAACATAGATTTATTTATTTAACTAAAATTAATTTATTTATTTAAATTGGATAATGCTTAAAAATCACGAAAAACACTACCAAAATGCAATTGCTTAAATATGCTTAAAAATCACGAAAAACACTACCAAAATGCAGTTGCTTTCCACGAAAAATTTTTGACAAATTCACCTATGAGTTGTGGTGAATTTAAGCGATATGTAGCTCGCCTCTACATTTTTTAGAAGTTCGAACTTAGATTTATTTATTTAACTTTCTTATTGGGTAATGCTAAGAAATCACGAAAAACACTACCAAAATGCAATTGCTTTCCACGAAAAATTTTCGACAAATTCACCTATGAGTTATGGTGAATTTAAGCGATATGTAGCTCGCCTCGACATTTTTTAGAAGTTCGAACATAGATTTATTTATTTAACTTTCTTATTGGATAATGCTTAAAAATCACGAAAAACACTACCAAAATGCAATTGCTTTCCATGAAAAATTTTCGACAAATGCATCTATGAGGTGTGGTGAATTTAAGCGATATGCTCGCCTCGACATTTTTTAGAAGTTCGAACTTAGATTTATGCTTAAAAATCACGAAAAACACTACCAAAATGCAATTGCTTTCCATGAAAAATTTTCGACAAATTCACGTATGAGGTGTAGTGAATTTAAGCGATATGCTCGTGTAGTTACAGATGCAGGTCTCAAATTTACATGTATACATACTTCATTTCTTTATATAAAAAATTGAATTTGTTTTATGATGACTTCGTTTCTCTAAGTTTACATTTGAATTGAATTTTTTTATAATCAAAAATATTTTATATAAATTGAAAACTCAAAGAAAAATTAATTTAAACAATAATTTTAAAGTAAAGAAATTTTAAGTGTTTTAAAATAAAGTGCTTACATATATATATATATATATGTAGAAGGTCACTACATATACTCCCCCTCCAGTGAAACGAATGTATTGTTTGAAAAAGATTTCTTTTTCTTTGTTATAAATAATTGTTAAATTATTTCATTTATGTTAAAAGTAATTTTTTTTGTTTTCTGAATGTTTTCTATTGGTGTATTTTCAAGTGTAGTGTGAGCTGGTTTCAATAAGTCAATTGAAACTGATTTAATGGTATTTCCGTGTTGTATATCAAATGTATTTTTGTGATTTGCAATGACTTTAAATGGACCTTCATAAGGTGGCTGTAAATTGGATTTTCGATTAATTTTGATAAATACGAAATTAGAAGTATTAAGTTCTTTTGGAAAGTAACGTTTATCTTTGTTATGATAAAATATTTTTGAGCGTACATGTGAAAAATGTTTTCTCAGGATGTGAAATGTTTCGTTCATGTCATCAGTGTTATCGTTGTTTAGAGTTATTAGTTCTCCCGGTAATCTCAGTGTTTGACCGTAAGTTAATTCTGCGGCAGAACATTTCATGTCTTCCTTGATTGTAGTTTGTAAGCCTACTACTGTGTTGTCTTTTCCGGAGATAAATTGAATGTTGTTTGTGAATTGCGCTATGTATTCTAGGTGTCGTGTTTGCCTTGGTGATCTGTCCGTTTTGGAATTTATGGCAAATGTTAAGGGTTTGTTGTCAGTAAATACGATAAAATTTCTTCCTTCAAGAAAATGTTTGAAATGCTTTATGGCGTTATATATTGCTAACAGTTCTCTGTCGAAAGTTGAATACTTAATTTCACTAGGACTCAGTTTTCTTGAAAAAAATGCTAATGGTTCCCAATGTTTTTCTGTGGATTGTTGTAAGACGGCTCCGACTGCGACATTCGATGCATCTACGGCTAGGGATAATTGTTCATTGTTGTTAAAATGTGTGAGTAGAGTGCTTTTTGCGAAAAGTGATCGGACGTTGTTAAAGTCGAAGTCACGTCGTAAATCTAGGTTAATTTTTAAAAGTTTGCTTTCGTCTGTCCAATTTATTAATTTGTTTTTATTTTTGTTTTTAGTTGTAGATGTTAACAAGTTGTGCAGAGGACTTAGTTCTGCAGCTAACATCGGAATGTATCTGTGATAGTAGTTGATTATACCTAGAAATTTTTAAAGTTTGGTAATAGTAGTTGGTTTTTCAAAGTTTACAATTAAATCGATTCGTTCTTTGGAAGGTTGTATTCCATTTGACCGTATTTCATAACTGAGAAAATTTAATGATGGTATACCAAATATACACTTAGTGGGTTTTATATTAATACCGTATTCTTGAAGTCGTGTGAAGATAGTTTGTAAATGCTCTAAATGTTGGTTTTCATTGTCAGCTATTAAAATGTCATCTACGTAAGCGAACGCGAAATCTAAACCGAATAATACTTCGTTTATGAAGCGTTGAAAAGTTTGTGCGCTGTTTCTTAAACCGAAAGGCATGCGTAGAAATTTGAACATGCCGAATGGTTTGTGATGGCCGTTTTGTGTACGTCTTCCGTTGCCATTGGAATCTGATGGTAAGCACGAACGAGATCTAATTTTGAGAAAATTTGTTTGTTCTTGAGATCGATGCTGAAGTCGTGTATGTGTGGTAGAGGATAACGGTCGGGAATGGTAATGCAGTTTAGCATTCTGTAATCGCCGCATGGACGCCAATCGTTTGGTTCTTTTTTTGGCACCAAATGTAAAGCTGAAGCGATTGCAGAATTAGAAGGTCTGCATATACTGGTTTTGACCAAATATTCAAATTCTGTTTTAGCTATTTTTAATTTTATTGGATCGAGGCGTCTTGGTCTAGTAAAAGGTAAAGCTCTTTTTGTTTTTATTGTGTGTACGTATTATGTTTTGTATAATCGGGTTTAGAAGTAAGAGACGGAAAGTTTTTTAGAAGTTTCGTGTATATGTTTTCAGTGATTGGATATTTTAATGAATATATGTCACAAAAACCTTGAAAACCCAGAAACTTTTAATTTTGTTGTTGTATCAATAATTTCTTTATTTTTTATATCGACGATAATGCCGAATTTTTCTAAAAAATTTGCTCCGATTATTGGTGTGGAAATATTTGTTAGTAGAAAAGGAAATTCGAAGTCAAGTCGTAAATCTAAGTTAATTTTTAAAAGTTTGGATCCCAACGTTTGAATAGTTGAGCCGTTAGCAGCTGTTAAATTGATGTCAGAGTTTCTTTTGAAAATTTTAAATTTGGAAGATGGGATAACAGAAACTGCTGCACCGGTATCTATTAAAAAATTTAATTTATTAATTTTGTCATAAATGAAGAGGCGGCGGGAAGGGTTAATTATTGTGTTTCCATCATCTGCCACCGTGTTGATGGTACTACTTAGTTTAAAGTTTGTGATTTTGGTTGGTCGTTATTAATGTTTTCAAAATTACACGGTTTGATACATTTGTAAGCTTTATTTTTGAATTTTCTGTGATACCAGCATATTATGTTGCTTTCATTGCGTGTTGGTGTTGGTTGTCTGTATTGGGAAAAGTTCCGTTCGTTGTGGAAAAATCTGTTCCTGGATCTGGATCTTAATCTAATTTGGAGTTCATTTATGTCTGCTGTGATTTTGTTGAGGTTTCGGTATATGGCGGCAGTCATTTGTGTGAGGTTTTGTATGCATTGTTCCAAGACGTTGTTATGGATATTTGCAATCGTTGAAGAATTTTGAGGGGTATTAATCAATTCAAAAACTTTGTCCGCTATTGTGATGTTTTCTTTTAAACTTTTATCACTGTTGGTCGTTAAATGTATTTGTATTTGTTGTGGTAGTTTACGTAGCCATAATTTGAATAAAAGTTCGCGACTTACAATTGGATCAGAACCGGTTAATGATGTCAAGTATTGAAACAGTTCTGATGGTGAACGATCGCCGAGTTCTGTTGTTGAGAATAGTTTTTCTAGTTTCTTTTCTTGGCTGAGAGAAAATCTTTCGCATGCTCTTTTTATGATTGCGTATTGATTCGTAATGGGTGGAGGGTTGATTACATCTAATATTTTGAAAATGTTCTCGCGTTGAAGGGCAATTAGGACATTTTGAAACTTGACGTTGTCGTCAATTATATTGTTAATGTCGAATTGTCCTTCTATGAGTACGAACGATGCTTCTGGACATTGTTCCCAAAATTGTGGTAGTTTTATTGATTTTTGTGTAAGTGTGGTATGTGAATGTATGAAGTTTTGCTGTGGTAGGTTTATTATGTTCCCAGTAGTTCATGTCTCGAAGACATCTTTGAAGACGCGTGCAAGACATATGGCCGTCGTCGATGACACCTGGAAGACAAGCCTATGTTTGTCTTAGAGGAGGTTTTTATACGAATGTCTCGATTGTCTTCGACGACAACAAGAGCGACAGTGTCCTCAATATTGTCTTCGACGACAACAAGAGCGACAGTGTACTCAATGTTGTCTTCGACGACAACAAGAGCGACAGTGTCCTCAATGTTGTCTTCGATGGCAATTAACGAAAATGTCGCCGCAGAAAATAAAAAAAAATAGCCTAGAAACTACCATAGCACCACCAGAATCGTCCCTAGGACTTGACTTTATTTAGTGATATTTTTCAGAGAAATATTAATTTAAATTTTATTTATAAGTTTTTGTAAATGACCGTTGCGGGATTCGAACCCTCACTCTCAATATTACTAGGCGAGCACTTACTCCACTAGGCTATTGAGAGCCGCTTGGTTTGTTATATTTTTTTTTTTATATCAGTCACAATTGAAAATCAACGAACGACTGAAAATTGGAAAAAAATTGAAGTAGATTTGAAAAGTCATAATAACAAATGCTCGTTGCTATGCTTAATTTTCAATTTTTTGTTGCTAGCAGGACAACCTGCAGGACGTGTACCTCACAATGTTCGATTGGGGACAGCTTGCATTCCGTGTCCCTAAACATGTCGCCAATGAAAAATTTTGCCGACGAATAGGAATTTGTCTTGCAAGATGTCTTCGAGGACAATGTCTTCGACGAAGCTTTGAACTACTGGGTTTGTGTCGTCTGTTTGATTGTGATTGAGTGATGTGTTGTCATCATTTATGATGTCTGTGTTTGAACGTGTGCGAGCGCGAGATCGTGAGACTGGCATTGTGAAATGTTAATAATTGTATCACTGAAGTTATTTTATAAGGTATATGTAGCGTAAATATAGGGATTGTTTCAAAATCACTACTAGTTAATAATAATATTGAATTAAGAGTGTTACAGAGATTAAGTTATCAACAAAGTTGATAACTGGAATTAATTGATTAATGGAATAGTGTTTTTAAATACTATATGGTTAACTAGTTATTATAATAATTTGAATTTCGTATGTATCTGTTCTTAGCTTATCTGTTGATCCTGCTGACGTCGGGCTTGTTAACACACAATTGTTGCCTGGGAGCGATGAGTTAATCTTCGATGGATCGTTGGTTTTGGGTGTCAATGAAGGTGATGTTTCCGGCAATTTTGGTTGTTGATAGTGATGGACCGGAAAAATATGTACCTTCGTTGGTGTGTGTGGGTCGTTGTCAGGAATTTGAGAATCACGGTTGAAGAGATGAGGCGTATCGACTGTGTTGTGTACTTTAGGCCAGAGAATTTCGATTTGGCATCGATGACCTTTGACTTAAGCAGTGCTCTGCGTGGCTTCGTTTAGCTTCGATTGTGTATGGTGATTGAGCAACCTCTGCAGTGGTGCACTATGATATGGACAGCAGTACAACAACGGTTCGATACCGTTGGTAGCGCTGATTCCTTGTACAATTCGGTGAATTATATTTTGGTTATTTTTGTTTGTTTTTCTTCAGGTTCCGTTGTTAGGATCGCCAATTTGTAGTTACAGATGCAGGTCTCAAATTTACATGTATACATACTTTATTTCTTTATATAAAAAATTGAATTTGTTTTATGATGACTTCGTTTCTCTAAGTTTACATTTGAATTGAATTTTTTTATAATCAAAAATATTTTATATAAATTGAAAACTCAAAGAAAAATTAATTTAAACAATAATTTTAAAGTAAAGAAATTTTAAGTGTTTTAAAGAAGGTCACTACAGCTCGCCTCGACATTTTTTAGAAGTTCGAACTTAGATTTATGCCTAAAAATCACGAAAAACACTACCAAAATGCAATTGCTTTCTACGAAAAATTTTCGACAAATTCACCTATGAGGTGTGGTAAAACTTAAGCGATATGCAGCTCGCCTCGATATTTTTTAGAAGTTCGAACTTAGAGTTATTTACTTAATTTTCTTATTGGATAATGCTTAAGAATCACGAAAAACACTAACAAAATTCAATTTCTTTCCATTAAAAATTTTCGGCAAATTCACCTATGAGTTGTGGTAAATTTAAGCGATATGTAGCTCGCCTCGACATTTTTTAGAAGTTCGAACTTAGATTTATTTACTTAATTTTCTTATTGGATAATGCTTAAAAATCACCAAAAACACTACCAAAATGCAATTGCTTTTCATGAAAATTTTTCGACAAATTCACCTATGAGGTATGGTGAATTTAAGCGATCACGCACGCCTCCACATTTTTTTAGAAGTTCGAACTTAAATTTATTTACTTAATTTTCTTATTGGATAATGCTTTAAAATCACAAAAAAACACTAACAAAATGCAATTGCTTTCCATGAAAAATTTTCGACAAATTCACCTATGAGTTGTGGTGAATTTAAGCGATATGCAGCTCGCCTCGACATTTTTTAGAAGTTCGAACTTAGATTTATTTAGTTAATGTTCTTATGGATAATGCTAATAAATCACGAAAAACACTACCCAAATGCAATTGCTTTCCATGAAAAACTTTCGACAAATTCACCTATGAGGTGTGGTGAATTTAAGCGATATGCAGTTCGCCTCGACATTTTTTAGAAATCCGAAGTTAGATTTATTTACTTAATTTTCTTATTGGGTAATGCTTAAAAATCACCAACAACACTCCCAAAATGCAATTGCTTTTCATGAAAAATTTGCGCCAAATTCACCTATAAGGTGTGGTGAATTTAAGCGATATGCTCGCCTCGACATTTTTTAGAAGTTCGAACTTAGATTTATGCTTAAAAATCACGAAAAACACTACCAAAATGCAATTGCTTTCCATGAAAAATTTTCGACAAATTCACCTATGAGGTGTAGTGAATTTAAGCGATATGCTCGTGTAGTTACAGATGCAGGTCTCAAATTTACATGTATACATACTTTATTTCTTTATATAAAAAATTGAATTTGTTTTATGATGACTTCGTTTCTCTAAGTTTACATTTGAATTGAATTTTTTTATAATCAAAAATATTTTATATAAATTGAAAACTCAAAGAAAAATTAATTTAAACAATAATTTTAATTTTAATTTCAATAATTTTTTAAGTGTTTTAAAATAAAGTGCCTACATATATATATATATATGTAGAAGGTCACTACAGCTCGACTCGACATTTTTTAGAAGTTCGAACTTAGATTTATGCCTAAAAATCACGAAAAACACTACCAAAATGCAATTGCTTTCTACGAAAAATTTTCGACAAATTCACCTATGAGTTGTGGTGAATTTAAGCGATATGCAGCTCGCCTCGATATTTTTTAGAAGTTCGAACTTAAAGTTATTTACTTAATTTTCTTATTGGATAATGCTTAGGAATCACGAAAAACACTACCAAAATTCAATTTCTTTCCATTAAAAATTTTCGGCAAATTCACCTATGAGTTGTGGTGAATTTAAGCGATATGTAGCTCGCCTCGACATTTTTTAGAAGTTCGAACTTAGATTTATTTACTTAATTTTCTTATTGGATAATGCTTAAAAATCACCAAAAACACTACCAAAATGCAATTGCTTTTCATGAAAATTTTTCGGCAAATTCACCTATGAGTTGTGGTGAATTTAAGCGATATGCAGCACGCCTCCACATTTTTTAGAAGTTCGAACTTAAATTTATTTACTTAATTTTCTTATTGGATAATGCTTTAAAATCACAAAAAAACACTAACAAAATGCAATTGCTTTCCATGAAAAATTTTCGGCAAATTCACCTATGAGTTGTGGTGAATTTAAGCGATATGTAGCTCGCCTTGACATTTTTTAGAAGTTCGAACTTAGATTTATCTAGTTAATGTTCTTATGGGATAATGCTAATAAATTACGAAAAACACTACCCAAATGCAATTTCTTTCCATGAAAAATTTTCGGCAAATTCACCTATGAGTTGTGGTGAATTTAAGCGATATGTAGCTCGCCTTGACATTTTTTTGAAGTTCGAACTTAGATTTATTTATTTAATTTTCTTATTGGGTAATGCTAAGAAATCACGAAAAACACTACCAAAATGCAATTGCTTTCCATGAAAAACTTTCGACAAATTCACCTATGAGGTGTGGTGAATTTAAGCGATATGCAGTTCGCCTCGACATTTTTTATAAATCCGAAGTTAGATTTATTTACTTAATTTTCTTATTGGGAAATTTTTAAAAATTACCAAAAACACTCCCAAAATGCAATTGCTTTTCATAAAAAATTTGCGCCAAATTCACCTATGAGGTGTGGTGAATTTAAGCGATATGCAGCTTGCCCAGACACTTTTTTAGAAGTTCGAACTTAGATTTATTTACTTAATTTTCTTATTGAATAATGCTAAGAAATCACGAAAAACACTACCAAAATGCAATTGCTTTCCATGAAAAATTGTCGACAAATTCACCTATGAGGTGTGGTGAATTTAGGCGATATGCAGTTCGCCTCGACATTTTTTTAGAAGTTCGAACTTAGATTTATTTACTTATTATTCTTCTTGGGTAATGCTAAGAAATCACGAAAAACACTACCAAAATGCAATTGCTTTCCATGAAAAATGTTCGACAAATTCACCTATGAGGTGAATTTAAGCGATATGCAGTTCGCCTCGACATTTTTTATAAATCCGAACTTAGATTTATTTACTTAATTTTCTTATTGGGTAATGCTTAAAAATCACCAAAAACACTCCCAAAATACAATTGCTTTTCATGAAAAATTTGCGCCAACTTCACCTATGAGGTGTGGTGAATTTAAGCGATATGCAGCTTGCCCAGACACTTTTTTAGAAGTTCGAACTTAGATTTATTTACTTAATTTTCTTATTGAATAATGCTAAGAAATCACGAAAACCACTACCAAAATGCAATTGCTTTCCATGAAAAATTGTCGACAAATTCACCTATGAGGTGTGGTGAATTTAGGCGATATGCAGTTCGCCTCGACATTTTTTTAGAAGTTCGAACTTAGTTAGATTTATTTACTTATTTTTCTTATTGGATAATGCTAAGAAAAAACGAAAAACACTACTAAAATGAAATTGCTTTCCATGAAAAATTTTCGAAAAATTCACCTATGAGGTGTGGTGAATCCAAGCGATATGCAGCTCGTTCGACATTTTTTAGATTTATTTAGAATTATTTAGATTTTAGATTTATTTACTTAATTTTCTAATGGGATAATGCTTAAAAATCACGAAAAACACTACCATAATGCAATTGCTTTCCATGAAAAATTTTCGACAAATTCACCTATGAGGTGTGGTAAATTTAAGCGATATGCAGCTCGCCTCGATATTTTTGAGAAGTATGAACTTAGATTTATTTACTTAATTTTCTTATTGGATAATGCTTAAAAACCACGAAAAACACTACCAAAATGCAATTGCTTTCCATGAAAAATTTTCGACAAATTCACCTATGAGGTGTGGTGAATTTAAGCGATATGCAGCTCGCCTCGACACTTTTTAGAAGTTCGAACTTAGATTTATTTACTTAATTTTCTTATGGGATAATGCTTAAAAATCACGAAAAACACTACGAAAATGCAATTGCTTTTCATGAAAAATTTGCGACAAATTCACCTATGAGGTGTGGTGAGTTTAAGCGATATGCAGCTCGCTTCGACACTTTTTAGAAATCCGAACTTAGATTTATTTACTTAATTTTCTTATTGGGTAATGCTAAAAAATCACGAAAAACACTACCAAAATGCAAATGCTTTCCATGAAAAACTTTCGACAAATGCATCTATGAGGTGTAGTGAATTTAAGCGGTATGCAGCTCGCCTCGACATTTTTTAGAAGTTCGAACTTAGAGTTATTTTCTTAATTTTCTTATTGGATAATGCTTAAAAATCACGAAAAACACTACCAAAATGCAAATGCTTTCTATGAAAAACTTTCGACAAATGCATCTATGAGGTGTAGTGAATTTAAGCGGTATGCTCGCCTCGACATTTTTTAAAAGTTCAAACTTAGATTTATTTATTTCTTATTTTCTTATTGGATAATGCTTTAAAATCACAAAAAAAACAGTAACAAAATGCAATTGCTTTCCATGAAAAATTTTCGACAAATTCACCTATGAGGTGTGGTGAATTTAAGCGATATGCAGCTCGCCTCGACATTTTTTAGAAGTTCGAACTTAGAGTTATTTACTTAACTTTCTTATTGGATAATGCTTAAAAATCACCAAAAACACTACCAAAATGCAATTTCTTTTCATGAAAAATTTTCGACAAATTCACCTATGAGGTGTGGTGAATTTAGGCGATATGCAGTTTGCCTCGACATTTTTTTAGAAGTTCGAACTTAGATTTATTTACTTATTTTTCTTATTGGATAATGCTAAGAAATCACGAAAAACTACTACTAATGCAATTGCTTTCCATGAAAAATTTTCGAAAAATTCACCTATGAGGTGTGGTGAATCCAAGCGATATGCAGCTCGTTCGACATTTTTTAGATTTATTTAGAATTATTTAGATTTTAGATTTATTTACTTAATTTTCTTATGGGATAATACTTAAAAATCACGAAAAACACTACCATAATGCAATTGCTTTCCATGAAAAATTTTCGACAAATTCACCTATGAGGTGTGGTAAATTTAAGCGATATGCAGCTCGCCTCGATATTTTTTAGAAGTTCGAACTTAGATTTATTTACTTAATTTTCTTATTGGATAATGCTTAAAAACCACGAAAAACACTACCAAAATGCAATTGCTTTCCATGAAAAATTTTCGACAAATTCACCTATGAGGTGTGGTGAATTTAGGCGATATGCAGTTCGCCTCGACATTTATTTAGAAGTTCGAACTTAGATTTATTTACTTAATTTTCTTATGGGATAATGCTTAAAAATCACGAAAAACACTAGGAAAATGCAATTGCTTTTCATGAAAAATTTGCGACAAATTCACCTATGAGGTGTGGTGAGTTTAAGCAAAATGCAGCTCGCTTCGACACTTTTTAGAAATCCGAACTTAGATTTATTTACTTAATTTTCTTATTGGGTAATGCTAAAAAATCACGAAAAACACTACCAAAATGCAAATGCTTTCCATGAAAAACTTTCGACAAATGCATCTATGAGGTGTAGTGAATTTAAGCGGTATGCAGCTCGCCTCGACATTTTTTAGAAGTTCGAACTTAGAGTTATTTTCTTATTGGATAATGCTTAAAAATCACGAAAAACACTAACAAAATGCAAATGCTTTCCATGAAAAACTTTCGACAAATGCATCTATGAGGTGTAGTGAATTTAAGCGGTATGCTCGCCTCGACATTTTTTAAAAGTTCGAACTTAGATTTATTTATTTCCTATTTTCTTATTGGATAATGCTTTAAAATCACAAAAAAACAGTAACAAAATGCAATTGCTTTCCATGAAAAATTTTCGACAAATTCACCTATGAGGTGTGGTGAATTTAAGCGATATGCAGCTCGCCTCGACATTTTTTAGAAGTTCGAACTTAGAGTTATTTACTTAATTTTCTTATTGGATAATGCTTAAAAATCACCAAAAACACTACCAAAATGCAATTGCTTTTCATGAAAAATTTTCGACAAATTCACCTATGAGGTGTGGTGAATTTAGGCGATATGCAGTTCGCCTCGACATTTTTTTAGAAGTTCGAACTTAGATTTATTTACTTATTTTTCTTATTGGATAATGCTAAGAAATCACGAAAAACTACTACTAATGCAATTGCTTTCCATGAAAAATTTTCGAAAAATTCACCTATGAGGTGTGGTGAATCCAAGCGATATGCAGCTCGTTCGACATTTTTTAGATTTATTTAGAATTATTTAGATTTTAGATTAATTTACTTAATTTTCTAATGGGATAATGCTTAAAAATCACGAAAAACACTACCATAATGCAATTGCTTTCCATGAAAAATTTTCGACAAATTCACCTATGAGGTGTGGTAAATTTAAGCGATATGCAGCTCGCCTCGATATTTTTGAGAAGTTCGAACTTAGATTTATTTACTTAATTTTCTTATTGGATAATGCTTAAAAACCACGAAAAACACTACCAAAATGCAATTGCTTTCCATGAAAAATTTTCGACAAATTCACCTATGAGGTGTGGTGAATTTAAGCGATATGCAGCTCGCCTCGACACTTTTTAGAAGTTCGAACTTAGATTTATTTACTTAATTTTCTTATGGGATAATGCTTAAAAATCACGAAAAACACTACGAAAATGCAATTGCTTTTCATGAAAAATTTGCGACAAATTCACCTATGAGGTGTGGTGAGTTTAAGCGATATGCAGCTCGCTTCGACACTTTTTAGAAATCCGAACTTAGATTTATTTACTTAATTTTCTTATTGGGTAATGCTAAAAAATCACGAAAAACACTACCAAAATGCAAATGCTTTCCATGAAAAACTTTCGACAAATGCATCTATGAGGTGTAGTGAATTTAAGCGGTATGCAGCTCGCCTCGACATTTTTTAGAAGTTCGAACTTAGAGTTATTTTCTTAATTTTCTTATTGGATAATGCTTAAAAATCACGAAAAACACTACCAAAATGCAAATGCTTTCCATGAAAAACTTTCGACAAATGCATCTATGAGGTGTAGTGAATTTAAGCGGTATGCTCGCCTCGACATTTTTTAAAAGTTCAAACTTAGATTTATTTATTTCTTATTTTCTTATTGGATAATGCTTTAAAATCACAAAAAAACAGTAACAAAATGCAATTGCTTTCCATGAAAAATTTTCGACAAATTCACCTATGAGGTGTGGTGAATTTAAGCGATATGCAGCTCGCCTCGACATTTTTTAGAAGTTCAAACTTAGAGTTATTTACTTAACTTTCTTATTGGATAATGCTTAAAAATCACCAAAAACACTACCAAAATGCAATTGCTTTTCATGAAAAATTTTCGACAAATTCACCTATGAGGTGTGGTGAATTTAGGCGATATGCAGTTTGCCTCGACATTTTTTTAGAAGTTCGAACTTAGATTTATTTACTTATTTTTCTTATTGAATAATGCTAAGAAATCACGAAAACCACTACCAAAATGCAATTGCTTTCCATGAAAAATTGTCGACAAATTCACCTATGAGGTGTGGTGAATTTAGGCGATATGCAGTTCGCCTCGACATTTTTTTAGAAGTTCGAACTTAGTTAGATTTATTTACTTATTTTTCTTATTGGATAATGCTAAGAAAAAACGAAAAACACTACTAAAATGAAATTGCTTTCCATGAAAAATTTTCGAAAAATTCACCTATGAGGTGTGGTGAATCCAAGCGATATGCAGCTCGTTCGACATTTTTTAGATTTATTTAGAATTATTTAGATTTTAGATTTATTTACTTAATTTTCTAATGGGATAATGCTTAAAAATCACGAAAAACACTACCATAATGCAATTGCTTTCCATGAAAAATTTTCGACAAATTCACCTATGAGGTGTGGTAAATTTAAGCGATATGCAGCTCGCCTCGATATTTTTGAGAAGTATGAACTTAGATTTATTTACTTAATTTTCTTATTGGATAATGCTTAAAAACCACGAAAAACACTACCAAAATGCAATTGCTTTCCATGAAAAATTTTCGACAAATTCACCTATGAGGTGTGGTGAATTTAAGCGATATGCAGCTCGCCTCGACACTTTTTAGAAGTTCGAACTTAGATTTATTTACTTAATTTTCTTATGGGATAATGCTTAAAAATCACGAAAAACACTACGAAAATGCAATTGCTTTTCATGAAAAATTTGCGACAAATTCACCTATGAGGTGTGGTGAGTTTAAGCGATATGCAGCTCGCTTCGACACTTTTTAGAAATCCGAACTTAGATTTATTTACTTAATTTTCTTATTGGGTAATGCTAAAAAATCACGAAAAACACTACCAAAATGCAAATGCTTTCCATGAAAAACTTTCGACAAATGCATCTATGAGGTGTAGTGAATTTAAGCGGTATGCAGCTCGCCTCGACATTTTTTAGAAGTTCGAACTTAGAGTTATTTTCTTAATTTTCTTATTGGATAATGCTTAAAAATCACGAAAAACACTACCAAAATGCAAATGCTTTCCATGAAAAACTTTCGACAAATGCATCTATGAGGTGTAGTGAATTTAAGCGGTATGCTCGCCTCGACATTTTTTAAAAGTTCAAACTTAGATTTATTTATTTCTTATTTTCTTATTGGATAATGCTTTAAAATCACAAAAGAAACAGTAACAAAATGCAATTGCTTTCCATGAAAAATTTTCGACAAATTCACCTATGAGGTGTGGTGAATTTAAGCGATATGCAGCTCGCCTCGACATTTTTTAGAAGTTCGAACTTAGAGTTATTTACTTAACTTTCTTATTGGATAATGCTTAAAAATCACCAAAAACACTACCAAAATGCAATTGCTTTTCATGAAAAATTTTCGACAAATTCACCTATGAGGTGTGGTGAATTTAGGCGATATGCAGTTTGCCTCGACATTTTTTTAGAAGTTCGAACTTAGATTTATTTACTTATTTTTCTTATTGGATAATGCTAAGAAATCACGAAAAACTACTACTAATGCAATTGCTTTCCATGAAAAATTTTCGAAAAATTCACCTATGAGGTGTGGTGAATCCAAGCGATATGCAGCTCGTTCGACATTTTTTAGATTTATTTAGAATTATTTAGATTTTAGATTTATTTACTTAATTTTCTTATGGGATAATACTTAAAAATCACGAAAAACACTACCATAATGCAATTGCTTTCCATGAAAAATTTTCGACAAATTCACCTATGAGGTGTGGTAAATTTAAGCGATATGCAGCTCGCCTCGATATTTTTTAGAAGTTCGAACTTAGATTTATTTACTTAATTTTCTTATTGGATAATGCTTAAAAACCACGAAAAACACTACCAAAATGCAATTGCTTTCCATGAAAAATTTTCGACAAATTCACCTATGAGGTGTGGTGAATTTAGGCGATATGCAGTTCGCCTCGACATTTATTTAGAAGTTCGAACTTAGATTTATTTACTTAATTTTCTTATGGGATAATGCTTAAAAATCACGAAAAACACTAGGAAAATGCAATTGCTTTTCATGAAAAATTTGCGACAAATTCACCTATGAGGTGTGGTGAGTTTAAGCGAAATGCAGCTCGCTTCGACACTTTTTAGAAATCCGAACTTAGATTTATTTACTTAATTTTCTTATTGGGTAATGCTAAAAAATCACGAAAAACACTACCAAAATGCAAATGCTTTCCATGAAAAACTTTCGACAAATGCATCTATGAGGTGTAGTGAATTTAAGCGGTATGCAGCTCGCCTCGACATTTTTTAGAAGTTCGAACTTAGAGTTATTTTCTTATTGGATAATGCTTAAAAATCACGAAAAACACTAACAAAATGCAAATGCTTTCCATGAAAAACTTTCGACAAATGCATCTATAAGGTGTAGTGAATTTAAGCGGTATGCTCGCCTCGACATTTTTTAAAAGTTCGAACTTAGATTTATTTATTTCCTATTTTCTTATTGGATAATGCTTTAAAATCACAAAAAAACAGTAACAAAATGCAATTGCTTTCCATGAAAAATTTTCGACAAATTCGCCTATGAGGTGTGGTGAATTTAAGCGATATGCAGCTCGCCTCGACATTTTTTAGAAGTTCGAACTTAGAGTTATTTACTTAATTTTCTTATTGGATAATGCTTAAAAATCACCAAAAACACTACCAAAATGCAATTGCTTTTCATGAAAAATTTTCGACAAATTCACCTATGAGGTGTGGTGAATTTAGGCGATATGCAGTTCGCCTCGACATTTTTTTAGAAGTTCGAACTTAGATTTATTTACTTATTTTTCTTATTGGATAATGCTAAGAAATCACGAAAAACTACTACTAATGCAATTGCTTTCCATGAAAAATTTTCGAAAAATTCACCTATGAGGTGTGGTGAATCCAAGCGATATGCAGCTCGTTCGACATTTTTTAGATTTATTTAGAATTATTTAGATTTTAGATTAATTTACTTAATTTTCTAATGGGATAATGCTTAAAAATCACGAAAAACACTACCATAATGCAATTGCTTTCCATGAAAAATTTTCGACAAATTCACCTATGAGGTGTGGTAAATTTAAGCGATATGCAGCTCGCCTCGATATTTTTGAGAAGTTCGAACTTAGATTTATTTACTTAATTTTCTTATTGGATAATGCTTAAAAACCACGAAAAACACTACCAAAATGCAATTGCTTTCCATGAAAAATTTTCGACAAATTCACCTATGAGGTGTGGTGAATTTAAGCGATATGCAGCTCGCCTCGACACTTTTTAGAAGTTCGAACTTAGATTTATTTACTTAATTTTCTTATGGGATAATGCTTAAAAATCACGAAAAACACTACGAAAATGCAATTGCTTTTCATGAAAAATTTGCGACAAATTCACCTATGAGGTGTGGTGAGTTTAAGCGATATGCAGCTCGCTTCGACACTTTTTAGAAATCCGAACTTAGATTTATTTACTTAATTTTCTTATTGGGTAATGCTAAAAAATCACGAAAAACACTACCAAAATGCAAATGCTTTCCATGAAAAACTTTCGACAAATGCATCTATGAGGTGTAGTGAATTTAAGCGGTATGCAGCTCGCCTCGACATTTTTTAGAAGTTCGAACTTAGAGTTATTTTCTTAATTTTCTTATTGGATAATGCTTAAAAATCACGAAAAACACTACCAAAATGCAAATGCTTTCCATGAAAAACTTTCGACAAATGCATCTATGAGGTGTAGTGAATTTAAGCGGTATGCTCGCCTCGACATTTTTTAAAAGTTCAAACTTAGATTTATTTATTTCTTATTTTCTTATTGGATAATGCTTTAAAATCACAAAAAAACAGTAACAAAATGCAATTGCTTTCCATGAAAAATTTTCGACAAATTCACCTATGAGGTGTGGTGAATTTAAGCGATATGCAGCTCGCCTCGACATTTTTTAGAAGTTCGAACTTAGAGTTATTTACTTAACTTTCTTATTGGATAATGCTTAAAAATCACCAAAAACACTACCAAAATGCAATTGCTTTTCATGAAAAATTTTCGACAAATTCACCTATGAGGTGTGGTGAATTTAGGCGATATGCAGTTTGCCTCGACATTTTTTTAGAAGTTCGAACTTAGATTTATTTACTTATTTTTCTTATTGGATAATGCTAAGAAATCACGAAAAACTACTACTAATGCAATTGCTTTCCATGAAAAATTTTCGAAAAATTCACCTATGAGGTGTGGTGAATCCAAGCGATATGCAGCTCGTTCGACATTTTTTAGATTTATTTAGAATTATTTAGATTTTAGATTTATTTACTTAATTTTCTTATGGGATAATACTTAAAAATCACGAAAAACACTACCATAATGCAATTGCTTTCCATGAAAAATTTTCGACAAATTCACCTATGAGGTGTGGTAAATTTAAGCGATATGCAGCTCGCCTCGATATTTTTTAGAAGTTCGAACTTAGATTTATTTACTTAATTTTCTTATTGGATAATGCTTAAAAACCACGAAAAACACTACCAAAATGCAATTGCTTTCCATGAAAAATTTTCGACAAATTCACCTATGAGGTGTGGTGAATTTAGGCGATATGCAGTTCGCCTCGACATTTATTTAGAAGTTCGAACTTAGATTTATTTACTTAATTTTCTTATGGGATAATGCTTAAAAATCACGAAAAACACTAGGAAAATGCAATTGCTTTTCATGAAAAATTTGCGACAAATTCACCTATGAGGTGTGGTGAGTTTAAGCGAAATGCAGCTCGCTTCGACACTTTTTAGAAATCCGAACTTAGATTTATTTACTTAATTTTCTTATTGGGTAATGCTAAAAAATCACGAAAAACACTACCAAAATGCAAATGCTTTCCATGAAAAACTTTCGACAAATGCATCTATGAGGTGTAGTGAATTTAAGCGGTATGCAGCTCGCCTCGACATTTTTTAGAAGTTCGAACTTAGAGTTATTTTCTTATTGGATAATGCTTAAAAATCACGAAAAACACTAACAAAATGCAAATGCTTTCCATGAAAAACTTTCGACAAATGCATCTATGAGGTGTAGTGAATTTAAGCGGTATGCTCGCCTCGACATTTTTTAAAAGTTCGAACTTAGATTTATTTATTTCCTATTTTCTTATTGGATAATGCTTTAAAATCACAAAAAAACAGTAACAAAATGCAATTGCTTTCCATGAAAAATTTTCGACAAATTCACCTATGAGGTGTGGTGAATTTAAGCGATATGCAGCTCGCCTCGACATTTTTTAGAAGTTCGAACTTAGAGTTATTTACTTAATTTTCTTATTGGATAATGCTTAAAAATCACCAAAAACACTACCAAAATGCAATTGCTTTTCATGAAAAATTTTCGACAAATTCACCTATGAGGTGTGGTGAATTTAGGCGATATGCAGTTCGCCTCGACATTTTTTTAGAAGTTCGAACTTAGATTTATTTACTTATTTTTCTTATTGGATAATGCTAAGAAATCACGAAAAACTACTACTAATGCAATTGCTTTCCATGAAAAATTTTCGAAAAATTCACCTATGAGGTGTGGTGAATCCAAGCGATATGCAGCTCGTTCGACATTTTTTAGATTTATTTAGAATTATTTAGATTTTAGATTAATTTACTTAATTTTCTAATGGGATAATGCTTAAAAATCACGAAAAACACTACCATAATGCAATTGCTTTCCATGAAAAATTTTCGACAAATTCACCTATGAGGTGTGGTGAATTTAAGCGATATGCAGCTCGCCTCGACACTTTTTAGAAGTTCGAACTTAGATTTATTTACTTAATTTTCTTATGGGATAATGCTTAAAAATCACGAAAAACACTACGAAAATGCAATTGCTTTTCATGAAAAATTTGCGACAAATTCACCTATGAGGTGTGGTGAGTTTAAGCGATATGCAGCTCGCTTCGACACTTTTTAGAAATCCGAACTTAGATTTATTTACTTAATTTTCTTATTGGGTAATGCTAAAAAATCACGAAAAACACTACCAAAATGCAAATGCTTTCCATGAAAAACTTTCGACAAATGCATCTATGAGGTGTAGTGAATTTAAGCGGTATGCAGCTCGCCTCGACATTTTTTAGAAGTTCGAACTTAGAGTTATTTTCTTAATTTTCTTATTGGATAATGCTTAAAAATCACGAAAAACACTACCAAAATGCAAATGCTTTCCATGAAAAACTTTCGACAAATGCATCTATGAGGTGTAGTGAATTTAAGCGGTATGCTCGCCTCGACATTTTTTAAAAGTTCAAACTTAGATTTATTTATTTCTTATTTTCTTATTGGATAATGCTTTAAAATCACAAAAAAACAGTAACAAAATGCAATTGCTTTCCATGAAAAATTTTCGACAAATTCACCTATGAGGTGTGGTGAATTTAAGCGATATGCAGCTCGCCTCGACATTTTTTAGAAGTTCGAACTTAGAGTTATTTACTTAACTTTCTTATTGGATAATGCTTAAAAATCACCAAAAACACTACCAAAATGCAATTGCTTTTCATGAAAAATTTTCGACAAATTCACCTATGAGGTGTGGTGAATTTAGGCGATATGCAGTTTGCCTCGACATTTTTTTAGAAGTTCGAACTTAGATTTATTTACTTATTTTTCTTATTGGATAATGCTAAGAAATCACGAAAAACTACTACTAATGCAATTGCTTTCCATGAAAAATTTTCGAAAAATTCACCTATGAGGTGTGGTGAATCCAAGCGATATGCAGCTCGTTCGACATTTTTTAGATTTATTTAGAATTATTTAGATTTTAGATTTATTTACTTAATTTTCTAATGGGATAATGCTTAAAAATCACGAAAAACACTACCATAATGCAATTGCTTTCCATGAAAAATTTTCGACAAATTCACCTATGAGGTGTGGTAAATTTAAGCGATATGCAGCTCGCCTCGATATTTTTGAGAAGTTCGAACTTAGATTTATTTACTTAATTTTCTTATTGGATAATGCTTAAAAACCACGAAAAACACTACCAAAATGCAATTGCTTTCCATGAAAAATTTTCGACAAATTCACCTATGAGGTGTGGTGAATTTAAGCGATATGCAGCTCGCCTCGACACTTTTTAGAAGTTCGAACTTAGATTTATTTACTTAATTTTCTTATGGGATAATGCTTAAAAATCACGAAAAACACTACGAAAATGCAATTGCTTTTCATGAAAAATTTGCGACAAATTCACCTATGAGGTGTGGTGAGTTTAAGCGATATGCAGCTCGCTTCGACACTTTTTAGAAATCCGAACTTAGATTTATTTACTTAATTTTCTTATTGGGTAATGCTAAAAAATCACGAAAAACACTACCAAAATGCAAATGCTTTCCATGAAAAACTTTCGACAAATGCATCTATGAGGTGTAGTGAATTTAAGCGGTATGCAGCTCGCCTCGACATTTTTTAGAAGTTCGAACTTAGAGTTATTTTCTTAATTTTCTTATTGGATAATGCTTAAAAATCACGAAAAACACTACCAAAATGCAAATGCTTTCCATGAAAAACTTTCGACAAATGCATCTATGAGGTGTAGTGAATTTAAGCGGTATGCTCGCCTCGACATTTTTTAAAAGTTCAAACTTAGATTTATTTATTTCTTATTTTCTTATTGGATAATGCTTTAAAATCACAAAAAAACAGTAACAAAATGCAATTGCTTTCCATGAAAAATTTTCGACAAATTCACCTATGAGGTGTGGTGAATTTAAGCGATATGCAGCTCGCCTCGACATTTTTTAGAAGTTCGAACTTAGAGTTATTTACTTAACTTTCTTATTGGATAATGCTTAAAAATCACCAAAAACACTACCAAAATGCAATTGCTTTTCATGAAAAATTTTCGACAAATTCACCTATGAGGTGTGGTGAATTTAGGCGATATGCAGTTTGCCTCGACATTTTTTTAGAAGTTGGAAAAACTACTACTAATGCAATCGCTTTCCATGAAAAATTTTCGAAAAATTCACCTATGAGGTGTGGTGAATCCAAGCGATATGCAGCTCGTTCGACATTTTTTAGATTTATTTAGAATTATTTAGATTTTAGATTTATTTACTTAATTTTCTTATGGGATAATACTTAAAAATCACGAAAAACACTACCATAATGCAATTGCTTTCCATGAAAAATTTTCGACAAATTCACCTATGAGGTGTGGTAAATTTAAGCGATATGCAGCTCGCCTCGATATTTTTTAGAAGTTCGAACTTAGATTTATTTACTTAATTTTCTTATTGGATAATGCTTAAAAACCACGAAAAACACTACCAAAATGCAATTGCTTTCCATGAAAAATTTTCGACAAATTCACCTATGAGGTGTGGTGAATTTAGGCGATATGCAGTTCGCCTCGACATTTATTTAGAAGTTCGAACTTAGATTTATTTACTTAATTTTCTTATGGGATAATGCTTAAAAATCACGAAAAACACTAGGAAAATGCAATTGCTTTTCATGAAAAATTTGCGACAAATTCACCTATGAGGTGTGGTGAGTTTAAGCGAAATGCAGCTCGCTTCGACACTTTTTAGAAATCCGAACTTAGATTTATTTACTTAATTTTCTTATTGGGTAATGCTAAAAAATCACGAAAAACACTACCAAAATGCAAATGCTTTCCATGAAAAACTTTCGACAAATGCATCTATGAGGTGTAGTGAATTTAAGCGGTATGCAGCTCGCCTCGACATTTTTTAGAAGTTCGAACTTAGAGTTATTTTCTTATTGGATAATGCTTAAAAATCACGAAAAACACTAACAAAATGCAAATGCTTTCCATGAAAAACTTTCGACAAATGCATCTATGAGGTGTAGTGAATTTAAGCGGTATGCTCGCCTCGACATTTTTTAAAAGTTCGAACTTAGATTTATTTATTTCCTATTTTCTTATTGGATAATGCTTTAAAATCACAAAAAAACAGTAACAAAATGCAATTGCTTTCCATGAAAAATTTTCGACAAATTCACCTATGAGGTGTGGTGAATTTAAGCGATATGCAGCTCGCCTCGACATTTTTTAGAAGTTCGAACTTAGAGTTATTTACTTAATTTTCTTATTGGATAATGCTTAAAAATCACCAAAAACACTACCAAAATGCAATTGCTTTTCATGAAAAATTTTCGACAATTTCACCTATGAGGTGTGGTGAATTTAGGCGATATGCAGTTCGCCTCGACATTTTTTTAGAAGTTCGAACTTAGATTTATTTACTTATTTTTCTTATTGGATAATGCTAAGAAATCACGAAAAACTACTACTAATGCAATTGCTTTCCATGAAAAATTTTCGAAAAATTCACCTATGAGGTGTGGTGAATCCAAGCGATATGCAGCTCGTTCGACATTTTTTTATATTTATTTAGAATTATTTAGATTTTAGATTTATTTACTTAATTTTCTTATGGGATAATACTTAAAAATCACGAAAAACACTACCATAATGCAATTGCTTTCCATGAAAAATTTTCGACAAATTCACCTATGAGGTGTGGTAAATTTAAGCGATATGCAGCTCGCCTCGATATTTTTTAGAAGTTCGAACTTAGATTTATTTACTTAATTTTCTTATTGGATAATGCTTAAAAACCACGAAAAACACTACCAAAATGCAATTGCTTTCCATGAAAAATTTTCGACAAATTCACCTATGAGGTGTGGTGAATTTAGGCGATATGCAGTTCGCCTCGACATTTATTTAGAAGTTCGAACTTAGATTTATTTACTTAATTTTCTTATGGGATAATGCTTAAAAATCACGAAAAACACTAGGAAAATGCAATTGCTTTTCATGAAAAATTTGCGACAAATTCACCTATGAGGTGTGGTGAGTTTAAGCGAAATGCAGCTCGCTTCGACACTTTTTAGAAATCCGAACTTAGATTTATTTACTTAATTTTCTTATTGGGTAATGCTAAAAAATCACGAAAAACACTACCAAAATGCAAATGCTTTCCATGAAAAACTTTCGACAAATGCATCTATGAGGTGTAGTGAATTTAAGCGGTATGCAGCTCGCCTCGACATTTTTTAGAAGTTCGAACTTAGAGTTATTTTCTTATTGGATAATGCTTAAAAATCACGAAAAACACTAACAAAATGCAAATGCTTTCCATGAAAAACTTTCGACAAATGCATCTATGAGGTGTAGTGAATTTAAGCGGTATGCTCGCCTCGACATTTTTTAAAAGTTCGAACTTAGATTTATTTATTTCCTATTTTCTTATTGGATAATGCTTTAAAATCACAAAAAAACAGTAACAAAATGCAATTGCTTTCCATGAAAAATTTTCGACAAATTCACCTATGAGGTGTGGTGAATTTAAGCGATATGCAGCTCGCCTCGACATTTTTTAGAAGTTCGAACTTAGAGTTATTTACTTAATTTTCTTATTGGATAATGCTTAAAAATCACCAAAAACACTACCAAAATGCAATTGCTTTCCATGAAAAATTTTCGACAAATTCACCTATGAGGTGTGGTGAATTTAGGCGATATGCAGTTCGCCTCGACATTTTTTTAGAAGTTCGAACTTAGATTTATTTACTTATTTTTCTTATTGGATAATGCTAAGAAATCACGAAAAACTACTACTAATGCAATTGCTTTCCATGAAAAATTTTCGAAAAATTCACCTATGAGGTGTGGTGAATCCAAGCGATATGCAGCTCGTTCGACATTTTTTAGATTTATTTAGAATTATTTAGATTTGAGATTTATTTACTTAATTTTCTTATGAATTTCTTGTGAATTTTCTTACAAATTAAAAAAATGCTTAAAAATCACCAAAAACATTACCAAAATGCAATTGCTTTTCATGAAAAATTTTCGACAAATTCACCTATGAGGTGTGGTGAATTTAGGCGATATGCAGTTCGCCTCGACATTTTTTTAGAAGTTCGAACTTAGATTTATTTACTTATTTTTCTTATTGGATAATGCTAAGAAATCACGAAAAACTACTACTAATGCAATTGCTTTCCATGAAAAATTTTCGAAAAATTCACCTATGAGGTGTGGTGAATCCAAGCGATATGCAGCTCGTTCGACATTTTTTAGATTTATTTAGAATTATTTAGATTTTAGATTTATTTACTTAATTTTCTTATGAATTTCTTGTGAATTATCTTACAAATTCACCTATGAGGTGTGGTGAATTTAGGTGATATGCAGTTCGCCTCGACATTTTTTTAGAAGTTCGTACTTAGATTTATTTACTTATTTTTCTTATTGGATAATGCTTAAAAATCACGAAAAACACTACCATAATGCAATTGCTTTCCATGAAAAATTTTCGACAAATTCACCTATGAGGTGTGGTAAATTTAAGCGATATGCAGCTCGCCTCGATATTTTTTAGAAGTTCGAACTTAGATTTATTTACCTTATTTTCTTATTGGATAATGCTTAAAAACCACGAAAAACACTACCAAAATGCAATTGCTTTCCATGAAAAATTTTCGACAAATTCACCTATGAGGTGTGGTGAATTTAAGAAATCAGGAAAAACACTACCAAAATCCAATTGCTTTCCATGAAAAATTTTCGACAAATTCACCTATGAGGTGTGATGAATTTAAGCGATACGCAGTTCGCCTCGACATTTTTTTAGAAGTTCGAACTTAGAGTAATTCACTTAATTTTCTTATTGAATAATGCTAAGAAATCACGAAAAACACTACCAAAATGCAATTGCTTTCCATGAAAAATTTTCGGCAAATTCACCTATGAGGTATGGTGAATTTAAGCGATATGCAGTTCGACTCGAATTTAAGTAGTGAATTTAAGCGGTATGCTCGCCTCGACATTTTTTAAAAGTTCGAACTTAGATTTATTTACCTAATTTTCTTATTGAATAATGCTAAGAAATCACGACAAACACTACCAAAATGCAATTGCTTTCCATGAAAAATTTTTAAAAAATTCACCTATGAGGTATGGTGAATTTAAGCGATATGTAGCTCGCCTCCACATTTTTTAGAAGTTCGAATTTAGATTTATTTACTTAATTTTCTTATTGGATAATGCTTAAAAATCACGAAAAACACTACCAAAATGCAATTGCTTTCAATGAAAAATTTGCGGCAAATTCATCTATGAGGTGTGGTGAATTTAAGCAATATGTAGCTCGCCTCCACATTTTTTAGAAGTTCGAATTTAGATTTATTTACTTAATTTTCTTATTGAATAATGCTAAGAAATCACGACAAACACTACCAAAATGCAATTGCTTTCCATGAAAAATTTTTAAAAAATTCACCTATGAGGTATGGTGAATTTAAGCGATATGTAGCTCGCCTCCACATTTTTTAGAAGTTCGAATTTAGATTTATTTACTTAATTTTCTTATTGGATAATGCTTAAAAATCACGAAAAACACTACCAAAATGCAATTGCTTTCAATGAAAAATTTGCGGCAAATTCATCTATGAGGTGTGGTGAATTTAAGCAATATGCAGTTCGCCTCGACATTTTTTAGAAGTTCGAACTTAGAGTTATTTACTTAATTTTTTTATTGTAAAATGCTAAGAAATCACGAAAAACACTACCAAAATGCAATTGCTTTCCATGAAAAATTTTTAACAAATTCACCTATGACGTGTGGTGAATTTAAGCGATATGTAGATCGCCTCGACATTTTTTAGAAGTTCGAACTTAGATTTATTTATTTAATTTTCTTATTGGGTAATGCTAAGAAATCACGAAAAACACTACCAAAATGCAATTGCTTTCCATGAAAAATTTGCAGCAAATTCACCTATGAGGTGTGGTGAATTTAAGCGATATGCAGTTCGCCTAGACATTTTTTTAGAAGTTCGAACTTAGAGTTATTTACTTAATTTTCTTATTGAATAATGCTAAGAAATCACGACAAACACTACCAAAATGCAATTGCTTTCCATGAAAAATTTTTAAAAAATTCACCTATGAGGTATGGTGAATTTAAGCGATATGTAGCTCGCCTCCACATTTTTTAGAAGTTCGAATTTAGATTTATTTACTTAATTTTCTTATTGGATAATGCTTAAAAATCACGAAAAACACTACCAAAATGCAATTGCTTTCAATGAAAAATTTGCGGCAAATTCATCTATGAGGTGTGGTGAATTTAAGCAATATGCAGTTCGCCTCGACATTTTTTAGAAGTTCGAACTTAGAGTTATTTACTTAATTTTTTTATTGTAAAATGCTAAGAAATCACGAAAAACACTACCAAAATGCAATTGCTTTCCATGAAAAATTTTTAACAAATTCACCTATGACGTGTGGTGAATTTAAGCGATATGTAGATCGCCTCGACATTTTTTAGAAGTTCGAACTTAGATTTATTTATTTAATTTTCTTATTGGGTAATGCTAAGAAATCACGAAAAACACTACCAAAATGCAATTGCTTTCCATGAAAAATTTGCGCCAAATTCACCTATGAGGTATGGTGAATTTAAGCGATATGCAGCTCGCCCCGACACTTTTTAGAAGTTCGAACTTAGATTTATTTACTTAATTTTCTTATTGGATAATGCTAAGAAATCAGGAAAAACACTACCAAAATCCAATTGCTTTCCATGAAAAATTTTCGACAAATTCACCTATGAGGTGTGATGAATTTAAGCGATACGCAGTTCGCCTCGACATTTTTTTAGAAGTTCGAACTTAGAGTTATTCACTTAATTTTCTTATTGAATAATGCTAAGAAATCACGAAAAACACTACCAAAATGCAATTGCTTTCCATGAAAAATTTTCGGCAAATTCACCTATGAGGTATGGTGAATTTAAGCGATATGCAGTTCGACTCGACATTTTTTTAGAAGTTCGAACTTAGATTTATTTACTTAACTTTCTTATTGGGTAATGCTAAGAAATCACGAAAAACACTACCAAAATGCAATTGCTTTCCATGAAAAATTTCGACAAATTCACCTATGAGTTGTAATGAATTTAAGCGATATGCAGTACGCCTTGACATTTTTTTTTAAGTTCGAACTTAGAGTTATTAACTTAATTTTCTTATTGAATAATGCTAAGAAATCACGAAAAACACTACCAAAATGCAATTGCTTTCCATGAAAAATTTTCGGCAAATTCACCTATGAGGTATGGTGAATTTAAGCGATATGCAGTTCGACTCGACATTTTTTTAGAAGTTCGAACTTAGATTTATTTACTTAATTTTCTTATTGGGTAATGCTAAGAAATCACGAAAAACACTACCAAAATGCAATTGCTTTCCATGAAAAATTTTCGGCAAATTCACCTATGAGGTATGGTGAATTTAAGCGATATGCAGTTCGACTCGACATTTTTTTAGAAGTTCGAACTTAGATTTATTTACTTAATTTTCTTATTGGGTAATGCTAAGAAATCACGAAAAACACTACCAAAATGCAATTGCTTTCCATGAAAAATTTCGACAAATTCACCTATGAGTTGTAATGAATTTAAGCGATATGCAGTACGCCTTGACATTTTTTTTGAAGTTTGAACTTAGATTTATTTACTTAATTTTCTTATTGGGTAATGCTAAGAAATCACGAAAAACACTACCAAAATGCAATTGCTTTCCATGAAAAATTTTCGACAAATTCACCTATGAGGTGTGATGAATTTAAGCGATACGCAGTTCGCCTCGACATTTTTTTAGAAGTTCGAACTTAGAGTTATTCACTTAATTTTCTTATTAAATAATGCTAAGAAATCACGAAAAACACTACCAAAATGCAATTGCTTTCCATGAAAAATTTTCGGCAAATTCACCTATGAGGTGTGGTGAATTTAAGCGATATGCAGTTCGCCTAGACATTTTTTTAGAAGTTCGAACACTACCGACATGACAAACACTACCAAAATGCAATTGCTTTCCATGAAAAATTTTTAAAAAATTCACCTATGAGGTGTGGTGAATTTAAGCGATATGTAGCTCGCCTCCACATTTTTTAGAAGTTCGAACTTAGATTTATTTACATAATTTTCTTATTGGATAATGCTTAAAAATCACGAAAAACACTACTAAAACGCAATTGCTTTCCATGAAAAATTTGCGAAAAATTCACCTATGAGGTGTGGTGAATCCAAGCGATATGCAGCTCGTTCGACATTTTTTAGAAGTTAGAACTTAGATTTTTTTGGGAGACAGTCAAAATCCCGAATTACAAAATCCCGAAACGACAAAATCCCGAAAAATTTTAAAATCCCGAAACGACAAAATCCCGATGCGACAAAATCCCGAAACGACAAAATCCCGAAAAATTTTTAATACCGAAATGAGAAATCCCGAAAATCACGAAATAAAATTTTTAATTAATAAAGAAATGACATTTAAGTCACAATTTTTTCCAATTCGAAGTACGCGCCTACTTGCCTTTTTTTACATTGGCAGAAAAGCAAAGTTGTAATATCGAGAAAATTTTGTTGTGTGAAGGTTATAATCTACAATATGCAAAAAACTTCACATGACCGTGAGGATTCTGCTGATTGAGGGTTATGATCCCTGCTGCGGCCGAAGGCCGCCAATACGCAAAAAAGCCTGTATGCAAAAAACTTCACATGACCGTGAGGATTCTGCTGATTGAGGGTTACGATCCCTGCCGCGGCCGAAAGCCGTCAATATGCGAAAAAACCTGTATGCAAAAAACTTCACATGACCGTGAGGATTCTGCTGATTGAGGGTTATGATCCCTGCCGCGGCCGAAGGCCGTCAATACGCGGAAAAACCTGTATGCAAAAAACTTCACATGACCGTTAGGATTCTGCTGATTGAGGGTTATGATCCCTGCCGCAGCCGAAGGCTGCCAATACGCGGAAAACCTGTATGCAAAAAACTTCACATGACCGTGAGGATTCTGCTGATTGAGGGTTATGATCCCTGCCGCAGCCGAAGGCTGCCAATACGCGGAAAAACCTGTATGCGAAAAACCTCATATTACCGAGAGGGCTCTGCTAAAATTTTTTTAATGTTTTTTTAAAAGAAATTTAGTGGCTAAATTGAAGTTTGCTAGTGGTTTTAAAATGTTCAAGAAGATGGAGAATACCGAAAAACTAGTTTTGTAATTTCGGGATTTTATTATTTCGGGATTTTGTCGTTTCGGGATTTTGTCATTTCGGGATTTTGTCGTTCGGGACTTTGTCGTTCGGGATTTTGTCGTTCGGGATTTTGTCTTTCGGGATTTCGTTACCAACCCATTTTTTTACTTAATTTTCTTATTGGATAATGCTAAGAAATCACGAAAAACACTACCAAAATGCAATTGCTTTCCATGAAAAATTTTTAAAAAATTCACCTATGAGGTGTGGTGAATTTAAGCGATATGTAGCTCGCCTCCACATTTTTTAGAAGTTCGAACTTAGATTTATTTACATAATTTTCTTATTGGATAATGCTTAAAAATCACGAAAAACACTACTAAAACGCAATTGCTTTCCATGAAAAATTTGCGAAAAATTCACCTATGAGGTGTGGTGAATCCAAGCGATATGCAGCTCGTTCGACATTTTTTAGAAGTTAGAACTTAGATTTTTTTGGGAGACAGTCAAAATCCCGAATTACAAAATCCCGAAACGACAAAATCCCGAAAAATTTTAAAATCCCGAAACGACAAAATCCCGATGCGACAAAATCCCGAAACGACAAAATCCCGAAAAATTTTTAATACCGAAATGAGAAATCCCGAAAATCACGAAATAAAATTTTTAATTAATAAAGAAATGACATTTAAGTCACAATTTTTTCCAATTCGAAGTACGCGCCTACTTGCCTTTTTTTACATTGGCAGAAAAGCAAAGTTGTAATATCGAGAAAATTTTGTTGTGTGAAGGTTATAATCTACAATATGCAAAAAACTTCACATGACCGTGAGGATTCTGCTGATTGAGGGTTATGATCCCTGCTGCGGCCGAAGGCCGCCAATACGCAAAAAAGCCTGTATGCAAAAAACTTCACATGACCGTGAGGATTCTGCTGATTGAGGGTTACGATCCCTGCCGCGGCCGAAAGCCGTCAATATGCGAAAAAACCTGTATGCAAAAAACTTCACATGACCGTGAGGATTCTGCTGATTGAGGGTTATGATCCCTGCCGCGGCCGAAGGCCGTCAATACGCGGAAAAACCTGTATGCAAAAAACTTCACATGACCGTTAGGATTCTGCTGATTGAGGGTTATGATCCCTGCCGCAGCCGAAGGCTGCCAATACGCGGAAAAACCTGTATGCAAAAAACTTCACATGACCGTGAGGATTCTGCTGATTGAGGGTTATGATCCCTGCCGCAGCCGAAGGCTGCCAATACGCGGAAAAACCTGTATGCGAAAAACCTCATATTACCGAGAGGGCTCTGCTAAAATTTTTTTAATGTTTTTTTAAAAGAAATTTAGTGGCTAAATTGAAGTTTGCTAGTGGTTTTAAAATGTTCAAGAAGATGGAGAATACCGAAAAACTAGTTTTGTAATTTCGGGATTTTATTATTTCGGGATTTTGTCGTTTCGGGATTTTGTCATTTCGGGATTTTGTCGTTCGGGACTTTGTCGTTCGGGATTTTGTCGTTCGGGATTTTGTCTTTCGGGATTTCGTTACCAACCCATTTTTTTACTTAATTTTCTTATTGGATAATGCTAAGAAATCACGAAAAACACTACCAAAATGCAATTGCTTTCCATGAAAAATTTGCGCCAAAATTACCTATGAGGTGTGGTGAATTTAAGCGATATGCAGCTCGCCTCGACACTTTTTAGAAGTTTGAACTTAGATTTATTTACTTAATTTTCTTATTGGATAATGCTTAAAAAAACACTACCAAAATGCAGTTGCTTTTCATGAAAAATTTGCGGCAAATTCACCTATGGGGTGTGGTGAATTTAAGCGATATGCAGCTCGCCTCGACATTTTTTAGAAGTTCGAGTTTAGTTTTATTTACTTAATTTTCTTATTGGATAATGCTAAGAAATCACGAAAAACACTACCAAAATGCAATTGCTTTCACGAAAAACACTACAAAAATGCAATTGCTTTCCATGAAAAATTTGCGAAAAATTCACCTATGAGGTATGGTGAATGCAGCTTGTCTCCACATTTTTTAGAAGTTCGAACTTAGATTTATTTACATAATTTTCTTATTGGATAATGCTTAAAAATCACGAAAAACACTACAAAAATGCAATTGCTTTCCATGAAAAATTTGCGCCAAATTCACCTATGAGGTGTGGTGAATTTAAGTGATATGCAGCTCGCCTCGACACTTTTTAGAAGCTCGAACTTAGATTTATTTATTTAATTTTCTTATTGGGTAATGCTAAGAAATCACGAAAAAGACTACCAAAATGCAGTTGCCTTCCATGAAAAATTTTCAACAAATTCACCTATGAGGTGTGGTGAATTTAAGCGATATGCAGCTCGCCCGACATTTTTTAGAAGTTCGAACTTAGATTTATTTATTTAATTTTCTTATTGGGTTATGCTAAGAAATCACGAAAAACACTACCAAAATGCAATTGCATTCCATGAAAAATTGTCGATAAATTCACCTATGAGGTGTGGTGAAATTAAGCGATTTGCAGCTCGTCTCGACATTTTTTAGAAGTTCGAACTCTTATTTATTTAGGTAATTTTCTTATTGGATAATGCTTAAAAATCACGAAAAACACTACCAAAATGCAATTGCTTTCCATGAAAAATTTGCGCCAAATTCACCTATGAGGTGTGGTGAATTTAAGCGATATGCAGCTCGCCTCGACACTTTTTAGAAGTTCGAACTTAGATTTATTTACTTAATTTTCTTATTGGATAATGCTTAAAAATCACGCAAACCACTACCAAAATGCAATTGCTTTCCATGAAAATTTACCGGCAAATGCACCTATGAGGTGTGGTGAATTTAAGCTATATGCAGTTCGCCTCGACATTTTTTAGAAGTTCGAACTTAGATTTATTTACTTAATTTTCTTATTGAATAATGCTAAGAAATCACGAAAAACACTACCAAAATGCAATTGCTTTCCATGAAAAATTGTCGAAAAATTCACCTATGAGGTGTGGTGAATTTAGGCGATATGCAGTTCGCCTCGACATTTTTTTAGAAGTTCGAACTTAGAGTTATTTGCTTAATTTTCTTATTGGATAATGCTAAGAAATCACGAAAAACACTACCAAAATGCAATTGCGTTCAATAAAAAATTTGCGACAAATTCACCTATGAGGTGTGGTGAATGTAAGCGATATGCAACTCGTCTCGACATTTTTTAGAAGTTTGAACTTAGATTTATTTACTAATTTTTCTTATTGGGTAATTCTAGGAAATCACGAAAATCACTACCAAAATGCAATTGTTTTCCATGAAAAACTTGCGACAAATTCTCCTATGAGGTGTGGTGAATTGAAGCGATATGCAACTCATCTCGACATTTTTTAGAACTTCGAACTTAGAGTTATTTACTTAATTTTCTTATTGGATAATCACGAAAAACACTACCAAAATGCAATTGCATTTTATGAAAAATTTGCGACAAATTCTCCTATGAGGTCTGGTGAATTGAAGCGATATGCAATTCGTCGCAAAATCAATTTCATGATGTTTCCTATCGACTTGCACAATAAAAATTTTTTGGCCAAAACACCCCCGTATGAGCCTTAGGGGGGGTCCCACCCACAGCCCACCTTGTCTAAAATCCGTTTCACGACATTTCCTATCCCCATAGGGTCACTTTGGGGGTCGTCACTCACCTACCACGTGTAAAAAGTCGTTTTGAGCACCGCATCTTCAAAAAAATACTTACATATAAATGGCTTTTAATAATAAAAGTCTTTGAATAACAGTTATGAAAGACTTTTCAAAAGTCTTTGAAAGACTTGTATAAACAAAAGTCATTGAATAACTCTTATTCTGAGACTTTTTTATATAAGTTATAAAAGTTTCAGCTCTGGTTTGGCGGTTGTGTGAGAAGTTCGAACTGGCGAGTAGAACCGGAATTAGGAAGGAGGACATATCTGCTTTCACCCTGTATAACTTTAATTACAGAAATTTTTGTTTTGGACGATTGATTCGGTATGCAGTGTGCGACGAATATGCAGATAGAGCCGCACAAAAGTCAAAGTTACAAGACTATCCCAATAGCTTGGGGGCCAAAATTTTGCTGACAAGTAGAGGGACATATCTGCTTTCACACTGTATAACTTTAATTACAGAAATTTTTGTTTTGGACGATTGATTCGGTATACAGTGTGCGACGAATATGCAGATATCCACCGAAGTAACATTATTAAACTCTCTCCCCTTTACGAATTGGTTACTATTTTTCCCACGGGTGAGGTGAGGGGATACCTGGCTGCACCCAGTATAAGTCCCATTACATTCATTTTAGCCTTGGAGGCAGAAATCATAGACTGCGCGCCGAAGATTTAGAGGCGCACAAAAGTCAAAGTTGGAAGACTCTCCCTATAGCTGGGGAGTAGCTTTGTCAGATTAATTAGTATTAATAACTATTTTTGGAAATTAGCTGTGTTTTTTAATGAACTGTATGGGTTTTCTCCATACAGAATCGAAAACCCAAGTTTCGTCAAGATTTCAGCCGAGAAATACGTCATATAGGCTTGCTTATATCAAACAAAGAAGAGCGGGAAAAATCCAAATAAAAGCTAAAGCTGTTTTTAGTTGTTGCAATTTGATGTCAAATAGTTTTTGACGTTTAAAAATTCCATTAAAAAAACACAGCTATTAATAATTGAAAGAAAAAAAATTTGATTTCCATACTGAGAACCGAACCTGGGCCATTCCGCACACAAGCCAGATATCTTAACTACTAGACCACGGCACTTTCTGGGAGAGGGTCGGTTTATAATACAGAAATAACTTTTATTCATGACTCAACTCTAAGAATGTGACAAAGCTTTTTTTTTAGTACAGGCTCTTACCTGAAAAGCTTTTTAAGCTTTTTTTTAGTATAGGCTATCACCTAACAGTCTTTTCAACGATAAAATAGTTCTCGTTACTCGTTCTGTTAATGGCTAACAGCTCTGTACGAACTCTGTACTATCCGTATCTGTTAATTCTGCTCGCGCCGGCGGTTCTACTCGCCGGTTCGAACTTCACGCCAGTAAATTTTACTGCTTATTTTACAGTTTTTTTATTTTGGGGAATACCCGAAATTTTTTTGAATAAACTATGCCTGGATGTATTTTTTTTTACCTATTAAACTTGAGTATTTTGTGATGCAAGAGTTTACATCGTGGATAGCAATTAGCATAATTTTTTATTCTTTAAGTGAAGTTTGTGAAATTAATAATTTTACAATATTATGATAAAAGAAGCTTCAAATTCAAAAGGGACCTCCAAAATTGCTTATCACCATATTATACAATTCACAACGGGCTTGTAAGGGCAAGATTTTTTTAAACGGACAAAAGGTGCACAAAATCTAGAAGAAAGTTCAAAAAGTGAAGGTAATGTTGTTCAACCAAACAAACGTTCTCGTTAAATTGTACTGAGCAGCGAAGACAAAGAAAATTATTAAATTAAGTTCGTCGCAGAAGGTGATGCTCGGAAAGCATCAACTGGTTAATGAAACGTCAAGTATCTATTTTGGTTGGTGATAGATATTTGGGTGAAATCGGTCGGTATTCTGAAAAGTACTTGAAAAATAAATTAAAAAGAAAGAAAGGATTTTTGATTTTGAAAATCAAAAATCAATAAAATTTTCAGAACGAGAATAGACTGAGCCGAGATCGCCGCGTTTCTCAGAGAGAAAATTAAAAATGAGTTTTATGGAAGAAGCCATCCACCCAGAAGAAGAACACCCCGTGTCGCCGACATCAGAAGTGGGATGTAGCCGACAGCCTCCACAAGAAGATTCCCTCAGAAGTGATGGAAAGTAGCGTCTTCTGCTTGAGCAACAGCACAAAATGTTCCTGCGCTAGTGCATATTTAACAGGGATTCCAAAGAGAAGGCTACTATGCAACGACTTGTCCGAATCCGAAGGAGAAAAATGGTACAAACAGCGAGAGGACTAATCGACGTGTTGATTTATGTGTAATGAATCCACCTACCGGAGAACTGTGGCACTCGGGTTAGAAGTTTCCATTTCAGTATGATTCCGGAGCTGAATGCTCGCTTATTATTCTCGAGATTTTGTTTTACGTTTTGCCTTACCATTCCTTGTGTTCTGGTATTATTATGGGAAGTGAAATTTTGAAACAAGGGCTCATCCTCAGTTCAGTGAGTTCATCCAGTTCATCTCCTTTTGCAAGTCCTATACTTTTGGTCAAGAAGGGTGTTGGTTCTGACAGAATCTGTGTAGACTACCGTGCACTAAATGATAATACGATTCCAGATAGGTTTCTTTTACCACTTATATGGGACCAAATTGATTTCTTCAGGCTTCTGAGTTTTATCAAATCCCAGTTCATCCAAACTCTATTAAAGACAGCGCCTTCGTGACGCCTGAAGGTCAATACGAATACCTTGCTATGCCATTTGAGCTTCGAAATGCACGTTCCGTTTTCCAGCGTGCTGTCCTAAAAGCCTTAGGCGATTTGGCAACTTCTTTTGTAGTTCTTTATATGGATGATGTTCTTATTGCAGGTTCTAATGCCGAGGAGGCTCTAAAAGACTAAGGGCCAGTTTCACAGTACGCACTTAAGCGCAAACTAAGTGCAGACTTTGAAAAAACTTAGCTAAGTGAACTGTGAGTTTTTCCCCATGCTAAAGCTTTTCTCTGTTTCACAGTGCACCCTTAAATTTTCCTCAATATGTTGAAAAAACAAAAAAGCTTTCTGACTTTTTTTGTCAAAGAGCAAAAAAAATATGTTTTTCTGTCAGTTTATTCTATAAAAATTTTTCAAAAAGAGTAACGTCAAAGAAATTTTTTGAATTTTAAGGAAAATCTAAGTGCTCAAACTCGTGCACTTAAGTGTACTGTGAGTGTGGAACAACTGTAAAATACTTTTAGGGGCGCCCTAAACTTAAGTGCAAACTGTGAAACTGGGCCTAAATGTTGTCTAACTGACAAAGGTTTCTCTTTGTCACAAAACACATAAAATGTACATTTAAAAAAAAAAAAGAGTCGACTATTTATGTAGGTTGTGAAGTCACTGGCGAAATCAGACCTAATTCTAAGAAAATAACCCCTCTGACGGCTCTGCCCCCCAGAAACTGTGTCTCAGTCGCGCCAATTTATAGGAGTGGCTTCGTATTTTAGACGTTTTGTGACCAACTTTTCACAGACTATGGCACCGCTGTATGCTTTAACTTCTGCTAATGGTAAAATTGAATGGAAAATTAATCATGAAATTATAAAAAAAAAAAAGTTTCTGTGTTGATCTATCTATCTCTATCTACTCGATAGAGCTGCACACGGATGCCCGTGCTATTGCTGCTATTGTGCTAATTGGTATTGTGCTAATGCAAAAGCAGGATCGCAAACAGTGTGTAGTCGCCTATTTTAGTAAACGAATTTCTTTTGCTGAATCTAAGTACCATTCATATGAGTTGGAGACCTTAGCCGTTGTAAATGCTATTAAGCATTTTAGACATTATTTGTATGGACGAAAGTTTATAGTCATAACTGATTGTAACTCACTTCAGTCGTCTCGTAAAAAGCTCCATCTCACTCCCCGCGTACATAGGTGGTGGGCTTTCCTACAGGCCTTCGATTTCGATATTACTCATAGAAATGGTAATCAGATGTGCCATGTTGACTTTTTTTCAAGAAATCCTTTACCACCTTCCCCCAAATCTTTTGAAAAAGTAGAGCAGAAACAAGTAAATATAGCTGAACTGCCTGCTAATTGGCTTTTTGCAGAACAACAACGAGATGGCGACATTTTAAAGGTAGTGTTTGACCTCAATGAGGATAATCTGAAAGATGATATTGCTAAAACGTACGAGTTACGATCAAGTGTCTTATTTCGTAATATACAACGGTATGGTAGGACGCGATGTTTGCCTATAGTCCCGAGATCCCTTAGATGGTCAATTTGTAATAATGCGCATGAATTTTATTGGTTTGAAAATATGTCACGCTTCGTTAGAAAGTTTGTAGAAAACTGTATTACGTGCAAAATCTCAAAATCGCAATCTGGTCGAACTCAGGCTCAGTTGCACCCAATACCCAAGATACCAATACCTTGGCACACCTTACACATTGATGCTTCTGGTAAACTTAGTGGAAAGAGTGACACGAAGGAATATGTATTTGTCTTGATAGCTGCATTTACCAAATTCACCTTGCTTTACCACTCCTTAAATATTGATATATTAATAGCAATAGTATTAAAGCCTTAAAGCACAGCATTTCTTTGTTCGGTGCACCAACTAGGGTTATTGCAGATCAGGGGAGATGTTTTGCCAGTTGTGAGTTTCGTCAGTTTTGTGAAACAAATAACATTAGTCTACACTTAATCGCGACAGGAGGTCTCGTTACAATGGTCATTTTGAGCGTGTCATGGGACCCTTGAAAAATATGCTTACTGCAGTAGAGGCCAGCGATCGGTCCTGGCAGGATGCTCTCCCTGATGTGCAACTAGCCCTAAGCTGTATTCAAAGTCGAGTTACTAAGTCTAGTGCTCTAGAGTTACTAATAGGTAAAATAGCTAGACCTGTCGATATGATGATACCTGACAGCGATGATTCTTTGGTTAACCTTGACAAAGTACTAGAAAACGCAGTCAGTAATATGCAAAAAAATTCAGAGTATGATAAAACAGATTTGACAGAACAAAAGCTAAAATTAAGAAGTTTAATATAGGAGAATTTGTGTTATTACAAAACGACGAACGTAATCAAACAAAGCTAGATCTTAAATATAAGGGGCCTTTTAAGATAACTGATAAATTGGACGGCGACCGATTTCCCTTAAAAGCGCTAAAAAACAAACGTACGTATAAATATCCCCACCATCGAATCAAAAAAATTCCCGGAGGCTATTTCCCCATCGAGATTGTTGATGAATTAGAAAATTCAGAGATAACAGAAGAAGGGTTATCACCGGATGGAGGTGATAATAAAATTTTGTGCTAGATGGAAGCACTTGAGGACCACTGCAGTAGTGGTAGAGGATTATCATCAGATCGAGGTGATAATAGAGGTTCAGTGCTGGATAGAAGCACTTAAAAACTACTGCTGTAGTGGTGGAGGATTATCACCGGATAGAGGTGACTGGTTGTAACTTGTTTTTTTTTAATATCAAAAGGTCGATGTCGATTGGGAAATGGTATCCGGATGCATGGCGTTGAATAAATGCGTGGTGAGCTTAAATCTTGTTAATCTTGTATTAGACCTTAAATAATGTGTACGTACTGAAACTCTTAATAGTTGATAAACACTAAGAACGCTGTAGTTCTTCGTTTTTATTTGTATGTCAGATATAGCCGAGTGTACTTGATAGTAAATAACTATAGTGTTATTACACACCACACGAGGACGTGTAAAGCGACAGAATGGCCGTGTCGCAGAAGGTGATGCTCGGAAAGCATCAACTGGTTAATGAAACGTCAAGTATCTATCTCGGTTGGTGATAGATACTTGGGTGAAATCGGTCCGTGATTTTGAAAATAAAAAATCAATAAAATTTTTAGAACGAGAATAGACTAAGCCGAGATCGCCGCGTTTCCCAGAGAGAAAATTAAAAATGAGTTTTATGGAAGAAGCCATCCACCCAGAAGAAGAACACCCCGTATCTCCGACAAGTTTATATTAAATTAAATTAAATGTACATATATTTTTGTTTTGTTTCCTAATAAATATGAAGTTACTTATATGAAATTAAAAAAAAAAAATCTTTTTTATAGCTTTTGGAACATTACTCTCCTTTTTGTACTGGCTTCTAGTCTCATATAACATGGTTTCGCACAACACGGGACTTCGTAGGCACGTATCTACCGTGTTATAGGAGGGATACCTGTATGACTATTCTAATAAAAAGTTCTAAATACCCGACGGCGAATTGATGTTGATCAGTTTTAGTAAGATGATGAAGTAGATCATAATTATTTTGAGTTTTTAGCTGTTCTTGCAGTTTGCCTAAGCAAACTAAATCTTCAATCTTTGACATGAAATGGCTCACATTTATTTTGACATGGTTGAGTTCTGTGATAGGTTCAATCGGTATAACTTCGTTCAAGCTTATATATGACATGGTTAAATTGTTGTTGATCGGCTGGAGGCTATGAGTTGTCAAGTCACGAGTAAGAAATCTAAATCTCAAATCTTAGATATTAAATACTTTTATATGTTAAATTCCTTTATTATTAGATAATAAACCAGCAACATTATATATACAACATAGACACGTTTGGTTTAATTATTAAAGACTCCGGGCAACGATTGAGCCAATTGAGAAAAGGTAACATTTTTATTATTCGTGGATACGAATTTCTGAAGCCCTATCTCGCCCAAGTGTTCCGCCTTCTTATAGGATCGCATAAACGTTTTTTAAAATTTTGCTAAATTCGTCTCCGTTGGCCAAGCCCATAGATATTTGTTATTGCCGCTAATACATAGCCGCTAATACAGAAGAAAGGGAACTGGAAAGAGCAATGTTCCAATCACCGCCCACGGACACTGCCAGTAATATCCAGATAGACGCCGCTCATGTACCGAAGAAAATATACTCACTACCGACATTTTCTGCGCATCCAGAAGAGTGGCAGACCTTTCATGAAGCGTTTACGAGCAGCACCGATGAATTCGGATATTCAGCACTGCATAATATTATGCGCTTAAGAGATGCCGTCCAAGGCATAGCACGAGAAACAGTGGAATCGCTCCTTTGTAGTTCAAGAAACGTAGAAAATATCTTGCAAACTCTACAAGAGACTTATGGCAGACCAGAGCAATTAATTAAATCCCAGCTGCAAAAGATACGCGCCTTGCCAGCGGTGGCAGAAAGAAACCGAGAGGCTTTGGTTCACTTTGCTAACAAGGTTAGTAATATGACAGCGTTCATCGAGTCCGTGAAACGAGAACATCATTTAGCCAATCCGATGCTGCTCAGCGAGCTGATCGCGAAATTGTCAATCGCCAGGCAGATGCAGTGGGCAGAGAAATGTTTGGAGCTGGACAGAGCTCCCACAGTGGTCGATTTCACCAAATAGATTTGCAGCATGCGTCCGCTGCTACTTCAGCAGGTTACCTGAGCGGAACAAAACAAAGCTTTCAAGCCGGGAGCGATGCCAGAGGACGAAAGTTCGCTGGAGTGACTATCACACCAAGGTGTAATGCGTATAATGGCAAATGCCAGTCGCTGCCCAGTTGCAAAACCTTTTTAGCATTATCAGTCGACGACAAATGGAAGATGGTCAAGTCGATGCGCCTCTGTTTTACATGCGTAAAAGGGGGTCATCAAGCCAATAAATGCTTTAGTAAGCGCAAGTGCAGCGAAAATAGTTGCCGATATTTCCACCACCATCTCTTTCACAATTCAGTTAGTCAGTCCGCCGATGTAAACGCTATACCGTCTGACGTCCAAGGCGTGAACTAGGAGTAACGGGACGTAAGACGTTCTAGAGCTTCAATGGTTAGACAACTAAAGAAGACCGAGAAGTTTGAGATGTCAAAAGTATTCGTATCGAAAAATTTAGAGCTGCCCATGCAATCGTGTAATGTCAATGACTTCATGAGCCTTAACGAGAATTCTTATCTCTCGGGATTGCCACTCCATGGTTACAACAAAGATCGTCCGAAAATGATAATCAGTTTGACACACGCCTTCTTGATGGTACCAGTTGACAGCCCACAATCCTCATCGAGTCCAGGACCCATAGCAGCAAGAACACGTCTCGGCTGGGTTATCTATGGTCCTATAAATAGTGCCGAAAAAGTAAAAAAGATGACCTCTTACCATTTTATGAAAGTAGGCCATGGGCAAGAAATCTCGGGTGGCCTCGAAAAGCTGATGAAGAATTATTTCGAAATTATTTTTTTTTTGCTAAAAATGGAAGTGTTTTGAATTAGAGCCGGAGTAAAACAAGTATTCTCAATAACAGAGAAGAGAGCCCTTTCCATTCTGTCCAGTACAACAAAGCGTCGAGGAGACAGATTTGAGCCTGGCCTGTTTTGGCGCAAAGACGAGCAAGCAAGTTATCAGACAGCTCTTAATCGTCTAGAAGGCATCGAAAGAAAAATGTCACGTGATCCGCAGCTCGCCTCTTAATATATGTATGTATACTAAGAAGATTTAAGAGTATATAGATAAAGGATATGCACGAAAACTCACAAGCGAAGAGGCCAAGAAGGAATCAAAAAAGACTTTTTATTTACCGCATGTCGGGGTCAGAAACCCAAATAAGGCAGGAATTCGCCTGGTTTTCGATGCCGCCGCCGAAACTGCTGGCACCTCGGCTAATAAGGCTTTGCTTGCAGGCCCAGACTTAAACCAATCATTAATTTCAATTCTCTTTAAATTTAGACCAGCTCCGGTGGCAGTGTGCGGTGACATCAAGGAGATGTTTCACCAGGTAGTAATTACCAAAGAAGACTAAGACGCACAAAGATTCCTTTGGAGAAAGGAAAGCTCTTCTCGACCACCGGAAGTTTTTGTCATGCAGCGCATGTTATTCGGAATTGTCTGCTCACCGACGATCGCACAACACGTAAAGAATTCGAATGCCATAAATTTTGTGAAAGAATACCCACGAACTGTGAAAGGGATTACGGAAAGGCACTACGTCGACGATTATGTGGACTGCTTCCAGACCGAAGAAAAGGCGGTACGTGTGCTGAGGGAAGTCATAATGATACAGAAGGCAGCTGGGTTTTAAATGCATCACGTCATATCTATGTAATTCAAAAAATTTAAGAGAAAAAATGTGTAGTTCGACGGAGATGGGTTACGTAAGTGTAGAGAACGAGTGCATTGAACGAGTCATAGGGATGTACTGGCTGCCAGGAACAGACGAATTTGTATGTAAGTTTAAATTTAGAAAAGTACCAGAAGAAATCTTGACAATGAAAAGGAAACCAACAAAACGAGAGAAGCTGTCACTCACCATGGCCGTATTTGATCCGTTTGGGTTCGTCCAAAATTTTACAGTTTGCGGGAAAATCTTATTGCAAGCAGTATGGAAAGCAGGAATACAGTGGGATGAGGCACTTCCAGACGCATTATACGAAAAGTGGCAAACTTAATTGAAACAATTGGCGCAAGTGGAGAAGTTCCGAATCGCAAGGTGTTATTCTTCCCGTTTCGAAAGTCTAAAGGTGGAACTACACATATTTTGTGACGCCAGTGAAGAGGCTATGGCTACGGTAGCTTACGGGCGCATCGAGGAATCAAACAGCACTGCTGTTCGTGGCAGGTAAAACTGCCTGTGCTCCAACTAAGTATCAAACAATCCCAAGGCTCGAACTACAGGTGGCAGTCATGGCAGCACGGTTAAAAAACGGGATTTCCAGACAGTAATAAGTTGCATAAAATCGGACCACCGAAAATATAAACAGTTTGTTGCTAATCGGGTGTCGGAAATATTAGATTAAAAACGGTCCGGAATTTTTAGGTCAACCGTGAAGTACATGGCCTACTGAAGCACCCATGAAGCCAGCCGATGACCATGCAGAAGACCTAAAAACGAAGAAACTATCCTTACTAACCAGCCATGTAAGTAGAATTGTACTCTTATATTAATAACTTTTCTGCGCTCATCGGAATCAGACGAGTAATGGCCTGGATGTTAACGTATCTATCAAACCTAATGAGAGTTAAGACACACCAGCCAAAAAAGTCGGGTAAGCTCACAGCGGAAGAAAAGGCCGAGGCGGAGCGATATCTGTGCAGGTGGATGCAACAAGAAGCCTTCGCAGCTGATTATGCATGCTTGGCAGCGAAAAAACCACTTTCACATAGCAGCAACTTGAAAGCACTTAACCCCACGTAGATGACGAGGGTTTGATGCGTGTCAGAGGGCGCCTGGAGAATGTCAAATTCCTACCCTTATCGGCGCGCCGGCCCATAATCTTACCAAAGCAACACGCGCTCACGAGGTTAATAGTCAGCAGCTACCATCGCAAGCTGCGGCACATCAATACCGACACAATCATAGCGATTACTTCGGCCCTATATATATTACAATTGGAAGGAGAAAAGAGAAGCGCTGGGTAGCGCTATTTACATGCCTTACGATACGAGCCGTCCACTTGGAGATCGCCGCTGATTTATCAAAAGATGCCTGCCTATTGTGTATCCGGAATTTTATCAATGGGTGCGGAGTACCTGTGCTAATAAGAAATGACAACGGTACGAACTTCGTTGGGATAAATAAGGAGCTACGCACCACGAAGAATTTCTTAGACGAAGGTACGATTAGGGCAGGTTTGGCCCCGTTGGGTACAGATTGGGAATTCAACACCCCGTCACATCCAAGTAGCGGAGGTGCCCGGGAACGTCTTGTAAGATCGGTAAAGAACGCCCTTTCAACAATGCTTGTGCCCCTCGTTTGGAAACCTTTTACAGCCTGTTGCTGGAAGCTGAGAACATAGTCAACTCTCGACCGCTGACACATCTGCCGATGACTCCTGAGGAAACGGAGCCACTAACGCCCAACCACTTTCTTCTGGGGGTAATGAACTCTACGCAGACCCCGGCACCGTTTGAACCCAAACATCTACGATTGAGAAACCAATGGCAGCTCCTCCTTAATCTGAAAAACGGCTTCAGGAAAAGGTGGATCCGCGAGTACCTGCCGGATTTTGCCAGACGCACGAAATGGTGCCTTCCCACAGATCCCATTAGAGTCGGTTGTTTGGTACTTATTTGCGAGGAGAATGCGCCGAGGTCGCGATGGAGGCGTGGCCGAGTGTTGAGCTTACATTTCGGAAAAGATGGCGTAGCCAGTGGGCGCTTCTTTAAACGAATTATGGAGTACTCAAGAGACCGGTTTCGAAGCTGGCCATTCTAGATGTAGAAGACCGCAAGGACGAAAATGGTGAGTCTTCCTCCCGGTCAGTTCACGGGGGTGGGGATGTTGGCAAAGCCATATAGAGCAGCTGTCAAATTATCTTCGATCTTAGTATCAAATGTTTTACTTACCTTTTTCTTTTTTGCTTCGCCCGAGTCAAGACACGAGTAAGAAATCTAAATCTCAAATCTTAGATATTAAATCTTTTTATATGTTAAATTCCTTTATTATTAGATAAAAACCAACAACATTATTATATAAACACGTTTGGTTTAATTATTAAAGACTCCGGGCAAAGATTGCGGCAACAGAGCTCGATTGAGCCAATTGAAAAAAGGTAACACCATTGAACCGATTTTAATGTTAGGTGAATGTTGAGTCCACTTGGCTCTCTGTTATAGTTGATTTAAGTATTTAACGGACCAACGTTTCCAGAACTCGAGTTTGAGATGTGTCACCAATTTCCATCTTGTTGGTAAACTTGTGCTGATAGGTTTGGCTGATGGATCTATCTGAGTGGTTAGTGACTCCCCAATCAAAAAATGTCCTGGTGTTAGTGCCGTTAAATCATTCGGATCTGCGGACATTTCAGTTATTGGCCTTGAATGGTTTGAATATCGCTTCAATTTTAACAAGAACAGTTTCGAGCTCTTCATACGTCAGATTTACGGTTGAAACGCTTCTTGTTAGCAGATATTTTGCTGACTTTACTGCGGATTCCCATAATCCTCCGAAATGTGGTGATCGAGGAGGAATGAAGTTAAATTTGAACCCCTTAGTGCTGCAGGATAATAAGCAGAATACTCTGCAGAATACAATTGTTGACGTAGTTCATTACTTGCTCCCACAAAATTCGTTGCATTGTCGCAGAATAAGTTTTGCCAATGACCTCGGCGGCCAATGAACCGTTTTAGGGCACCAATGAACGCTGCCGTTGTTAAGTCTGACACTAGCTCCAAATGAACTGCCTTGGTTGCAAAACAGCAGAATATGGCAATGTTTGCCTTATGTGGTCGTTTCCCACGTATTTTGTAGTGTACTTCGAAAGGTTCACAGTAATCAACTCCACTATTAATGAATGGTCGCGATGGCTGTACTCGTTCTTCAGGTAGGCTCCCCATTATTTGAGTTAGTAGCTTGGGTTTACTTCGGCTACACTTCACACAGTGTTGCACAATATATCTGGTTATTAATTTTCCCTTGACTGGCCAAAATCTCTGTCTTACGTGAGCAAGTAACAATTGGGGTCAATGAATGATGCGTGATGCAATGATGCGTGATGTGAATCATTTGTAGTAATAATTTGACTATGGGTCATTGTACGGGAGAAGCATTGGGTGCTTCGTATCGTAACTAAGCGTTGAAGATCTCAAACGAACACCGACTCGAATAATTTCTTCGTCATCTAGAAATGGATTCAGGGATATCATGGAACTTGATTTGTGAACTTGTTTACCCTTTGTCAATGACTTTATTTCTTCAAGAAATTCCGATACTGTTCGTATAATGAGCTTCATGGAGTCGTGAATTCTTGTGGTGTTAGTTGGATTTGATTTGACGTTGGAGTTTTTTTGAGACGCTTCACAAAACGAATTATATAGCCAGTATTCCGTTGGAGTGTCATAAATGAATTTTTATATTTAAGCGTATATATTAAAGCTGAGTTTTTCACGTTTACCAAAAACGATGCTGGTATTTTGCTTTTCTGTCAGTATCGTCGTTAATTTTCTTCGTCGTGGATTTTCTTTCCACATCATCTACATCTTTTGTTATGGATAACGTTGGTGTAAGTTTAGATGGCCACTGGGACTCTGCTCCGTGCAAGAATAATGGACCGTAGAACCATAGGTTACACTCTATTAGTTTCTTTGGTGTCATTCGCCTTGAATGAATTTGTCTGTTAGCTACAAATGTTTGATAATATACGGAGGATGAGTTTATCTATGAAAGCACAATAGTTGAGTCTGTCCGAATCCATCTGAAAATTGGAACATCTGAAAATTGTAAATCATTCCTTAATCTGGTAGCAAGTTGAGCGCGTAGCATTGCTGCACATAATTCTAATCTAGGTAATGTTTGTCGCTTGAGGGGCGCAACACGATACTTTGCGCAGAGAAGTCTTACTACGGTCCTGCCATCTAGACAAATTGATCGAATATATATTGCGGCGCCAAAAGCCTTTTCTGATGCATCTGAAAATGCATGGATTTGCATTGACTTTGATACACGCCCGTTGCGGATGTGGCGGAAAATTTTAAAGTTGCTTAACTGAAGCAAGTCTTTGCGGAAAGATGTCCATCTTGTATAATGCTCGACTGATAATGGCTTATTCCATGTTAGCTTCAAATGCCACAGTTATTGAATGAACATTTTTGCCGTTACAACAATCGTTGATAGGATGCCAAGAGGATGGAATAATCTCGCTAGGTCTGAAGAAACGGTTCGCTGCGTTATCCGCTTGTGAGGACATAGATTGACCTTAATGCAAAATTTATCGTCTTTTGGTAACAATGTTAATCCCAGTGTATTAATAACATCATGATTTTCTTGCGATAGATCAAGATTATTTTTCTTAGTGTCTTCCTGAAGATATATCCTGAAGGAGCTGTGAGTGATTTGCGCTCCACTTATGCAAAAATAGTCCTGCTTATTCTAGAATGCGCGTAAGTTGACGTTGTGTTTCTATGGCTATACTGAGGCTGTCTGATCCTCCAAGAGCATCATCGACGTAAAAATTATTCTTGAGAATTTCGCATCCAAATGGGTATTTAATGTTATTTTCCTTTATTAATTGTTGAAGGCATCTGACTGCTAAATAAGGTGCTGGCCTCGTTCCATATGTATTTAGTATTTAGTTCATAATATTGAGTCGGCTTGGTTGGATTATTTCTCCAGATGATCATTTGATATCTTCTATCTTCCTGATGGATGAAGATTTGGCGATATATTTTCTTGATGTCTGTAGTGAAAACAAACCTTGGTAGTCGAAAACGTAGCAGTATTGAAAACAAATCCTCCTGAATTATAGGACCGATGTGTAGTATGCCATTTAGAGACACTCCTGATGAGCCTTTTGCAGATGCATCAAAGACAACGCGCAATTTCGTGGTACTGCTGTCAGGTTTGATAACGCAATGATGTGGGATAAAATAGTTTGGTGTTTGGATGGACTCCGGGAGGAGAAACCGTAGACGAACGGTCGCTCCTTTCTGGTCACGTCTCCTCACGAATGTCTGGAGTCCCTGGGCAAGCAAGAGAACAAAATTCGGTTTGGTATCAGGCATGCCAAACTGAAAATTTTTACGCAGGCAGAGGCGGAGGCTGGTATTGAGGGATTGGAGAACGTTCTGTCAAGCACCCTCAATCTAACCGAGCCCACAATCTAATTTTTAACTCGATGGTGCGTGTCGTTCAACTGAATTTGAGGCACTCCAGGAGAGCAACGGATAATTTAGCCATATACCTCGCGAAAGAGGATATCGACATCGCCATCTTGCAAGAACCATGGGTGCGCGACGGCACCATTAGAGGACTATCTTTACGCACTTACCAGACATTTTACAAGGTAGATTTTGTCAAACCTCGTGCATGTATTATCACCAAAAAATCTTTAAATGCCTTCTTTTGCTCTAACCTTAGCTCCCCTGACTTAACAGTCGTTAAGGTGACGGATGTATCTGGGAAGGGGACTTTAATAGCATCATAGTACATGGCTCACGACAAACCGGCCCCACCAGATGAAGTGGTGGCTCTTACATCGGAGGCGACTCGCTCGGGCTGTGGTCTTATCATCGGCTGCGATGCCAACGCCAGGCACACGATTTGGGGTAGTTCAACCTCCAACGAACGTAGTGAGTCTCTTTTTGAATTTATACTATGTTCCAACCTTAGTATTAGTAACAGGGGTAATTCAACCACTTTCATCTTCCCAAGCTCTCAAAGTTTTGAGGGATGGGAAGAGGTATTGGACATTACTCTCGTCTCTGATCATGAAAACCTAACGGTGTCGAATTGGAGGGTGTCGGAGGAGCCGTCCTTCTCAGACCACAGAATGATACCTTTCGACATTCTTTCGGTTCTACCACAACCACCAACGTTTAGAAATCCTAAGAGGACAGAATGGACTTGTTTTAAGTCCGTGCTGTCCTCCAAGCTAAAACATCCTCCCAAAGACCAACTAAGTATTACTGAATTAGAGAAGACAGTCAGTAGATTTGAGAAAGGGATGAAAACTTCGTTTAATATCTCCTGTCCGGTCTCCCGGGGAAGAAAGCCATATCCCCCCTGGTGGTCGGAGGAACTAAGGAAGCTAAGAAAGGAAACGAGACGGGTTTTCAATCAATGCTTCATATCCAGGAACTGACAACCATACAAGGAGTGCCTTAAAATCTATAAGAAAACAATAAGGGTCGCTAAAAACAATTCTTGGGCGTCCTTCTGTGAATCCATCGAAAATGTTAAAGACTCTGCTAGGCTCGCCAAAATCCTATCCAAATCGCATTCCAATCCTACCTATCTTAGACGTCAGGATGGATCATGGACAGACTCCACGATCAATTCTCTGACAAATCTCGTCGAGACGCACTTCCCTGGCTGCAGGGACTGCCCGGATGATGAGATTTATCATGGAGAGAGTAGCTCTGACTCTGAATTCATTCGCTCCTTAATAACTGCGAAGAAAATCAGCTGGGCGATATCCAGCTTTTCTCCTTACAAATCTCCAGGTCCGGATGGCATTCTGCCGATTATGCTCCAGAGAAACGAGGAGGTGATAATCCCCTGGCTGATACCTATATACCGGAACAGTCTTCGATTAAACTACATCCCTGCAAGCTGGAGGAAAGCTTCTGCACTTTTTATCCCTAAGGCTGGGAGGACGGGCCATGAGTCTGCAAAAGACTACAGGCCGATTTGTCTAACCTCCTTTGTGTTGAAAACTCTCGAACGCATTCTGGACTATGAGATAAGGAATGTTCTAAACATAGAATCTATCTTGCCAGCTCAGCATGCCTACTTCAAAGGAAGGAGAAGGAATGCCTACCTCTACACTCCAAACAGTTCACACTTGCGGCTTTTCCTGACATAGAAGGAGCTTTCAACAATGTGAGTCTATCTAGCATTCTAGGGTCGATGGCGACCTTAGGAATGAATACAACCACTTGGAACTGGATCGCTTCCCTATTACGGACTCGCATGATACTGGCCTCATGGTGTAGTCTCCAGCAAACCAAATATATCCAACGGGGCACTCCACAAGGTGAGGTCCTTTCCCCGCCTTGGTCATTCCCCGCTCTGGCTTTTGGTCATTAACAGCATCTTGGTAAAACTCAGCAATGGTGGAGTTAAGGTGGTAGCATACGCGGATGACGTAGTCATTTTGGTATCGGGCCTATTTCTATCAACGCTGAGTGAGATATTGACCATGGCTGTGAGGAAAATCAGTCTTTGGGCGATTAGCTGCGGTCTTGCCGTAAATCCCAGCAAGACAGAGCTGATGTTATTTACTACGCGAACCAAGATTCCAACTTTTAGGCTTCCTCTATTGGGGAACACTGAAGTCAAGTTATCAAGCAGTGCCAAATATTTAGGTATCATTTTGGACAGCAAACTTACATGGAAATTAAACATTGAACAGCGGTTTAAGAAGGCGTGTGTAGCTTTCTATGCCTGCAAGAAAATGTTCAGAAAAACCTGGGGCCTCAAGCCAAGTGTGGTTCTATGGACCTATAAGGCGGTGGTCAGACCTATTTTAACAAATGGATCTCTGGTGTGGTGGACGGCCACATCCAAGACTTATCAGCGTCAAGGTCTAGCAAGAGTACAAACAATTGCCTTAGAAATTAGAAATTAGAAATTAGATTTACAGCAACAGTAAGCGCCCGTAGGCTTAGGGAGCTTAACTGTTGGAAACAGAGGAATTACGGTCACAGTAGTTTACTGGATCTGCCGGACAAGGCGGTAATCCCGAATGAGACAGACTACTTAAGACCGGTAGTTAGCTTTCCTCACGAATTCCAATGCTTGTTTCCTTCAAGGGCTCTCTGGCGGGGGGGTAATCTGGCTGAAGAATTTGACATTTCTATCTTCACGGATGGATCTAAAATGGAAGCGGGTGCTGGCGCCGGTGTCTTCATTAACAAACTTGGGTTATCGCTCTGTTTCAGACTTCCAATCCATGCGAGCGTATTTCAAGCGGAGATTGTGGCCATCACGGAGGCCTGCGATGGCTTTGCAAATACGATGCTAAATGCAAATACTCCCCCTAATCAAAAGATTGGTATCTTCTCCGACAGCTAAGCTGCTATTCAAGCACTGGTGGCTGTGGAAACTAAATCTAAATCAGTCCAACATTGCAAATATACCCTGAGGCGTCTATGCGAAAGAGCTTCCATCACCATTCTCTGGATACCCGGACACAGAAACATCTATGGCAATGAAATGGCTGATGAACTCGCACGTAATGGTGCGAATATGGACACTCAGCTAGATGTCCAACTACCGATTCCCTTTAGAGCAGCAGCAACTAATATTAGAAATCATTACCTAAAGCTGGCCTCCACCAGATGGAAAGGGATTTCTAGCTGTAGGTTATCCCGCCAACTGTGGCCCTCCTATGACATTGGCAGGTCCACTTATCTCTTTGCCAGGACCAGGAAAGATGCCTCCAGCTTGGTTGCAGTGCTGACTGGTCACTGGATGATAGGTAAGCACGCAAAAAAAATGGTTAGGCTGTAATCGCAACACATCTTGTAGAAGCTGTAGGGAGGCTGATGAGGAGGAGACGGTGGAGCACTACCTTTGTAGATGCCCTGCCTTATCTCAAATCAGAATGAGCTCCCTAGGGAAACCCTTTTTCGACCGTCTAACGAACCTTTCATCAATCAAGCTTGAAAGTCCTCTCTTGTTCGTAAACAGGACTAATTGGTTGTAGAAACTTAGCAACCAATTCCTCCTAAATACATGCTTCGATTGGCATTTCAGTTTTGTGGCATTAAAACGGCACATCTGTGCTACTTAGCCCGGACCGCTCGGATTTGCGAAACGGGCGCCACCCAAACTAACTAACTAACTAACTTGGATGGATTCTCTGCTAATTCCTGTCATATGGCCTAGAGTTTCGTACTCTTCCATAAATGCGACATATTGTTGCCTTAAGTCTTCATTTTTTTACAATCTTCGTTCAAGAGTTAGAAACCTATTGTATCAGATGGCTTCTGATTCTCCCAATTTGCCTGGGCTGTCAACAAATGGAAGTTTTACAATGAATCTTCCGTTATTACTTCTGGAAGTATTTTGAAGGAACTGTTGCTTTGGAGAATCTTTGCTTTGTTGGTATTACTTCTTCCAGCTTCTATAGACGTTCAATCTTTTCTTTTAAGCCGTCTTCATCAGAAGCGCTAATTCCACATTTCACTGCGTTAATTTGTTCAGTGGAATGTGAAGTAAAGTCAATTTTGCTTGACAGTATCCAACCGAAAACTGTATTTTAAAATGTTAGAAGGTTGTCTCCTAGTGAAATTTGTCCAATCATTAATAGCTGATGATAGAGTTTAGCTCCCAATAACACATCTATCGTATCGGATAATTGAATCTTGGATCAGCTAAATTAATATTATTCGGATTTGGCCACTCAGCAATGTTTTATGTTTGTGAAGGCTGTTGAGATATTATCTGTGGAAGTACGCGGCTTCTAGCCGCGTTGAGAATTTGTTACGTCTGGACTGCATGTTGACATTGATTCAATGATCTGCTTTCTTGTTTCCCTGACCAATGCCCTGGATTAGCATGGAGGTTCTTATTGATTTGACCCAGTTTCTTAACCAGTCTTTCAGTCACGAGGTTGATTTGCGAACCGGAATCAAGAATAGCTCTGCACTCTATTTCTCTACCATTGTTTGCTGTCAATTTTATTACTGCAGTTACAAGCAATACGTATGACTGAAGCTTCTGGCTATTTGATGCTTCTAAAGCTGCTGAGTTTAAACTGTTGTGATTTCATGGCTAGTGTAGAGGAAGGGTTGTCTGCTATCTTCTTCTTATCATCTGCTCCATTAATATGAAGAAGAGTGTTGTGTTTCTTATTGCATTTGGTACAATTTCTTGATGTACATTGTCCTGCCATGTGACCAGTTTTTAAGCAGTTTATGCACAATTTTTGCACAATTCTTCGCAAAAGCGTCGCTCCAGTGGTTGAAGCTTAAAAAATACTTGACAAGCAAATAATGAAAGAGTCCCAATTTAGCATGACTGGCACATGATTGCTCCTTGACGTATGGCTGCTCCTAGCGTGCAATTTTTTGCTACTGTATATGTTGATGGAGATTTCGGGAGACGTCGGGGTCACCAAATATTGCCAAGAAGCGTTTTTCTTGAATTTTTTTTGCCAATGATGAGTCAGTTGCAGCACCTGAACTACAACTCACTATCTACTTATTGATGAGTTACGATGAATGTTGAGAATAGGTAGTTGATGATGAGTTAGTTGCAGCACTTGAACTACAACTAACCATGTACTGCCCGATGAAGCAAAGGATGATGAGTTAGTTGCAGCACTTGAACTAACACTAACTGTGCACTATGTATTGATTGATGAACTACCACCGAAAACCGCGAACACGAAATAATGAAAGTAATTGCCCTTTTATTCTGGATTTCAACTGACATGTTTATTGAATGTAAATATATTTAAAACATCATAAAAATATTCTAGTTCAAACACAAATGTAGACAATATGAAATTGAAATGATATGATGAAATGAAACAATTAAAAATATGAAACAAATAAAATAAAAAATGAAATCATGAAATAGATTATGTTTACCAATTACAAGACGCAGTCGCAGCTTGTTAGCGTTGAACATACGCTTGTAATTGGAGATCGGTAGTCATGACCAAAACAGCAGGTGAATAACAGAGAATTATATGGTGAATAATAGCCCGAACACAGTCAGATCGCTAGCGACTAGTCGCTGTCAAAATTACATTAGTTCTTATGGGAAACGAGAAAAAAATAAAATTTCCCCTCAGTCGCCAGCGACTGAACTCTCAGCGACTGCTCTATTTCTAATTTAGTCGCTCCAGTCGCTTGCCTGTTTGCTTTGTTTAGACAAATTTGACATTTCGTTTTAACGAAATAGATATACATACAGGAGTTAAGTCGCTGTAGCGAGCGACTTGATTGTAATCAACTTCTGGCGAATGACATCTCCAGTCGCTCTAGTCGCTGATTTCAGCGACCTGACTGTGTTCGGGCTATAACACTGCTGGAATATGACTCGTAAACGTATTAAGTGTCCCTGTAGGAACAGTTGGACATCAGTGCCATAGATGTCTTGAAATGTTATATTTTTTTTGTTAGAGCCTGTATTATTTTGACAATTCGGCCGAATTTTCGCAGAGAAGTTTCGCACCGGATTTCTATGTGTTTACAGCATTACGGTCTAGCTGATACTTAAGCGAGGGCCAAGAAAATCACGCTCATCGCAAACTCTGTGCTGCAAGAGTCAGCGGTCGAGCGACTGAAACAAATGTATGTGTTGATCCTTTCACGCTAATAAACGACGCTGGTAGCGGCTTAACGCTCCAAACCGAGTGATTTTTCGTGGGCCATAATAACTTTGCAGGGAAAACAAAAATAATTTGACAGTTTGATCATACCAATTATTGTAATGTAATAAGGCACTAAGCCCTGTTTTAAAAACACACATTGATGCCCATATGATAACACTGACGGCGACCTAAAAAAAAAGTAAGTACAAGTGTGACGATTGCGGTTGTGACAACCAGAGGTCTGCGCAGCGTCTTTTTTTCGGCGGCGGCGGCTTAAAGGGAAATTAATTGGCGGCGGCTCAAAGCAGGCGAACATTAGTTTTCGGCGGCTGAAAAACTAATACTAATAAATAAAAGCTCTACTATAATAAACACAACCCGAATTAACAAAAATTAATTGTATTCTTTCTGAAAAGCTAAACGTTACAAACGCTAACTTTCGTTTCTAACCACTTCGTTGCTAAATTTCAATTTCTTATATTTTACGAAAAGTTTCGTTAGTTAGAGCTTGAAACTTTACACTGTAGATGCCGACACTGTCTGCCTCTTCTTGCTGTTGTTGTTTGCCTGGCTCTAAACCTGATTTGTCCTTTATTTGTAATAGAGCAGCATAAGTCGATTTACAAGCCAATTAAAACAAAAAAAAATTTTCAAGCATTGTGTGTTGTTGCTTTTTTGATTTCATAAACAAGTGTGACTGTCCAAAAATTTTTACAAACCCAATAAAAACCTCCAAACAAAAAAGACTAGACAATACAGGCTTGAATTGAAGACAAGGAAAAAGATAGTCATCGCGTTTTTAAATAACAGAGCAACAACAAAAACACTGAATGTATACTGCGGACAACAAAAAAATACTCCGACAACGAAAAATTACTGGCGAGAAGAACGAAATTTCTAGTTTCTTTGTATCTTACACCGTTATTCCAAGAGACGATATCGTGTCTAAAATCGTCTTTTTGTATTTGATTTTTGTTGTTGTTTAGCATACAAAAAGACGATTTTCGTCTCTAGGTATAAGGGTGTTTACTTGCAGATAATCTTTAGACCAGAGAGGAACTGAAAAAAGAGGCAAGTAAACATACAAAGAAACTGAAGAAAGAAGAAATTTCGTTTTTCTTGCCAGTAATTTCTCGTTGTTGCAGTGTTTCTTCGTTGTTTGAAATTCTCCTTTGTTGGCGTAATTTTAGTTTGTTGTTACATTATTCATTCGTTTGTTCAATTCAAAAACGCAGCTACACTCTCTTTCTTTTACTATTAGTTTTATAGAGTATTTGTGGTTTGATTGGTTCCGGTTGCCGACTCATTTTCTTTTGACAAACCTGGTAAGTGTGATTGTCACTTAGTGCCTAGCTGTTTTCAAAACGACTTATGCAGCTCTCTAGTTTGTAATCGTTGTTGTTGCTCTTGTTCTTCTTTCTTCTTTTTGTTATTTCTTTGTTTACATTCGATTTGACGATTGAATTAAATTATTTGAATTATAAAATTAGAGTTGAAGTATCTTGTGTAAGTATTTATTAATTTTAATCATATTGATGTTAATTTATTAAAGATTAAGTATTTTTAGTATGTATAATTGGACTTATTAAAGAGGTGAGGCAATACAAATACAATACAAACTCAACAATCTTCTGGTGTGCAAAATTTTTTTTGTCTGCGAACAAATAATTAACCGTGTAACCTTTTGAATATTTATAAATACTTAAAAAGGGACATGACAAATATCAACGGCGTTGTTTTCAGGATTGTCGCTTATATATTACCGACAAAAAGTATATTTTTATATTGTGAGAAAGAGCTTCCTCAAACTTTAGTGGTGTTTCTTTTGCCGCAGTTATACGCTTATTATCGGCGTAACAAATCAAACGAGCATTCTCGCTTACGAATCTTTTATTCAAATCTGTCAAAAATTGTATTAAAATTCAATACAAATTGTGGACTGTGATTTGAAACAACTGTTTTCTATCCACGCTTATTGAATTAGCATCGTCACCCGTTTATTTTCTCCTACAAAATTTCGTAAGCGTATACCCGTGACAAAAGAAACGCGGCTATTGTGACTAGTCGCATTAAACCTGAAACCAACCCACACTGAAGCAAAAATTTGCGGTGTGTAAACATCTATTAAGGCGTTTGGCGGCTGCCGCAAGGAATCGGTGGATCACTTTAAGCCGATTGCAAACTGACAAATTTCGCTGGCGGCGGGTTACAGACAGTTTTCGGCGGCGGCGTGTTACAGACATATATCGGCGGCGGCGGGTTACAGACAACTTTCGGCGGCGGCGTGTTACCGATAAATATCGGCGGCGTGTTACCGACAAATATCGGCGGCGAATCAAAATCGGCTTAATTTTTCGGCGCAAACTTCTGGTGACTACGGTCAGAGAATATTCTCTGCTACGGTAGTAATTTTTTGCAAGAAAATTTATGCGGTATTTTCAAGCGTAACTTACAACAATTAACTTTTATTGAAATATATGTAATATTAAAATACTTTGCGTTAAAGTTAATAGTTATTTTGCTGTGATGGCGTATATTAATGTTGCCGAGTGGACGCCTGATCAAGTGACCGACTGGTTGAAAGGTAAGGATATCAACATATACACGCCATAAATTGATAAGTACCAGAAGAACCCAATAACTTTTAGGCCTGGACGACACCATGTACAATTACATATATTCCTTTACGAACAATGAAGTTGGCGGTCGGCAGTTGTTAAATATTCGACCGTATGAGCTGAAACAGCTGGGCATGCATTCCATTGGTCATCAAGAAATTGTATTGGAGGCAGTAGAGATTTTAAGAAACTTTGTAATATTCCTGCATTACGCATCGAAGAACTAAAGGAACAAATTTACATCTTCTTACCAGCCCCAATTTTTTTGTCGATTTTATGGTGTTTTTTTGCTTTGCTCCTGACCCCAACAAATATAAAAAAAATTGTCGCTCTCTCTTGGGGGCGGGGCTGGAGCCCTTTGAAATTTGAAATATAACCAGCGATATCTCCGAAACTGTAAGAGATATTCAGATTATATTGGTACCGTTAGAAAGCTAATATAAATATCATTGGCTTATATTTACTTTACGCAAGTGGCTCCAATATTTTTTTTTTGTTTTTTTTTTAATTAGTGCTCTTGGTCCTGACCCCAACAAGCCAAAAAAAAAATGTCGCTCTCTCTTGGGGGCGGGGCTGGAGCCCCTTGAAATTTGAAATAAAATCGTCTGTATCACCGAAACTATGTAAGCTGTTTGGGTGATATTGGTGCCGTTATAAAGCTAATTAAAATGTCATTCATTTATGTAAAATAACTTTTTATCGAAATATTTCTAGTTTTATAAATAAACGCAACCTTAGGTTTCAAATACTATTTTTTTTGATAAAATAATTTTTTCCAAAGAAAAATGTGTAATTAACCCAAGGAAATATACTAAAAATAAGATAACATATATTTTAAGCTTTCTGAAGAAATTTATTTCGTTAAAATCGGTGCAGTATTTATAAAGAAAACTCGTTTTTAAATTGATAAGAAACTACTTTCTGAAATTATCTTATTATACCTTTTTACAACAATGCGTCTCTGGTACTATGCATTATGTTTGCCGTAATGGTTGTGGTGGTGTTAGTAACAAAGTGACAATAGACGGCGCTATTTCTTTAGATTTTCATATGAATTAAAAATGAAAAATTTTTTTTATTTCAGTATAGCGCCGCAGGCGAAAAATTTTTAAGAAAAATCGCGCGATTTTTCTTAAAAATTTTTGTGTTTCAGTAAAGCGCCGCAGGTTACACTCTATCACTTCAAAACAACACCAACACCATTACGCTACAGTGCATAGTACCAGAGTCGCATTCTTGAAAAAGTGTATAAAGAATTAATTGCAAAAAGTAGTTCGTTGCCACTTTAAAAATCGCTTTTCTCCGTAAATAAAGCACCGATCGTAATGAAATAAATTTTCTAAGAAAGCTTTAATTATCTACTTTCTTATTTTAAGTATAATTGCATGCATTAATTACACATTTTATTTCAGGAAAATTTTTTTTATGGAAAAAAATTGTACTAAAAATGTTTAATTGCGCTTATTTTAAAAACTGTTAACATTTCGATGAAATGTTTTTTACATGAATTAATGATATTTATATTAGCTTTCTAACGGTACCAATATAATCTGAATATCTTTTGTAGTTTCGGAGATATCGCTGTTTATATTTTAAATTTCAAAGGGCTCCAGCCCCGCCCCCAAGAGAGAGCGACAATTTTTTTTATGCTTGTTGGGGTCAGGAACGAAGCACAAACACAAGAAAAAAACGACAAAAAAATTGGAGCTGGTAAGAAGATGTAAATATAAGCCGAACTAAAGGCTTAGTAACTTTTTATTTTTTTAACGTTAGCACTACAATTTGGATAAAGAGAACCTACAATTTATGGCTTTGCATGTAGCCGCGGCAGCGCGTAATTTGCATCGTCGACTTGCTTCACACCGGGATGTTTCTAACATAGAAACGCAGGTTCTTAATGACATCACGCGAACCATAGCAACAATTCAACCTATCATTGGTTGGCTGGATCGGGCACCATTTCATGGTCAACTACAATTCAAAGAGATACGACGCAATATGTTGCGTTTGGGATTGGAAATGGCGACGAGCGCCCAACGTGATCGCTTTGTACAAAATCCCGTTGAGCAAATAAAAGCCACGGCGGAGAAGCTGGAGCGTTTGGCTAATTATATTATACAGGACATCACAGACCCGATGCTGCTGCAGCCCGCATCTTTAAATCTGGTAACACTCAAGAAACGCGAGTCAGAGCTGGGCTTTAATATAGTGTCCAGTTACCACGGCATACATCGCGTAACTGATATCAAGTACAATTCGCCGGCGCACAATTCAGGAAAAATCGAAGATGGAGATGAAATAGTGCAAATCAATTATCAAACGGTAGTTGGTTGGCAGTATAAAACGGTGATAATGCAATTGCGAGAGTCATTGCCAGACGTATTGCTAACTTTGAAAAAGCGCCCTAAGCATATGAAAATCTACGGACAAATTTACATGCAGCCTTATCGACTTCCTAGTAAAAAGCGTAATATGGCATCACGTTGGGGTGAAAATCTACCCAGTCCACGTGCTGGGTTTCTCGCAGCACCGAACTTTACTACTCTACCGATAAAAATTAATAAAAAAGCCACATCCGCTGCGGTGGCAGTTTCGGTTGGCGGTGGTGGTGGCGGCGGGGCTTCCTCTGATACCGATTCTAGTGGCAGTGATATACTAACGCCCACGGATACCAAATCTGCGGAGAAAGAAATACGTTTATATTATCCAAAGCCCCGAGCTATGCTGCAGAGACGCAATACTATAAGCGGAGATGAGCTGTTTGGCAAGCAGTATCATGTAGGCGGTGTACCAATGTGGCATGAACGTAAAGTAGGTGCCACGCAAGGTGACCCAGCTTCACCCAGTTTGCGGGACAAATCTATTTCGTTCGGCTTTGGCTTGGAGTTGACACCACGACCGACAACCTGTATAGGCTTAGCCAGTGGAGCAGGTGGGACTGCGAAATTTTCCACAGGTGACTTGAAAGGTTCTTTGTCCGAATTGAAAACCAAAGATAAGCTGAAACTTACTGTGGATGTGTCGTCCCTTGATAAAATACAGCAAGAAGAAACCTCAAAATCCAAGCCTGGTGTTAGCAAAGTTGTGCGTTTCGGTGGCAACATGAAATACACGGATTACCGCATGGATGAAAAGTATACTTGCAATGTGGAGGATACTATATTGGAGACATTTGAACCAATACCTTTCGCTGATGATGAGGAGGCTGAAATTCTTGAGGGACAGCAAAATAAAGAAACGGAAGGAATAGAAAATCTGCATATGGAAGAAGTAGTAAAGCCTTTGGAGAGTATATTGCAGCTGCAGCCCGCTGTGGTCGAGGCAATTAATAGTGGTACAGTGGGATCAGCGGTTCGAAGGGGTCGTTTAGATAAGAGCCATAGCACACCGGCGTATGATAATTCAGAAGGCGAGTCTGATACTCCGCCACCAGCCATAGAGCCACGCAAAGAATTCTTGTTGGTTACACCGCCGGCACCACCACCGAGACCCAAAAAGCAAAGTGAATTAGCACCACCAGACGTGCCACCTCCACCACCAAAACCGGCTAATTTTCGACAAAGCTGTGACACTTTAGCAAAGCCACCTGCTGCAGTTCCGATTTTTCCGGCGACAGAAACGCTGCAAGAGTCTGATGCAGCAGTAATGTTGATTCCTTCAGTAAAGACGATTACTCCGGACGGCAATGAGTTACATACACCACCCAGAACGAAAACTCTAACACTAAAGAAAAAAAACAGTCTGATTTCTAAGCGGCGCAAAATTAACCTGAAACTTCTTGGGACTGGAGACATACAGGGACATTTGTATAGGCGCACTAAGGATCGACGTGGTGTCACTTACTGGGCCCGCTTTTATTTCGTACTGTTAGATATATATTTGTATTGTTTTCGCACGAAAGAGGCCCTGAAGGCAAACTGTTTAATATTTCTGCCGGGCTTTACCGTATCACTGGCAAAGGTATGTACTCATATATAAATATAACAAAAATGTCTATCAAGTTTACACTGATCTCTATATATAATCCAACAGGAAGTTCACTCCAAATCATATGCTTTTAAAGTTTACCATCCTTCAAAAACATTTTACTTTGCGACTGAGTCGCAAGAGGCTTTAAATCAATGGATAGATTTTATTCGTCAAGCTACGCTGCTGTCAGAAGTCGGCGTGCCCATGTCTTCCGCGCACTTTGCAGGCGAAGGCGTAAGTGTGAAACAATTGTATTCCGAAACAGAAAGTTCGGGTGAGGAGACCGAAACGTTGACAATCAACAAAAATTTGAGCATGCCTTCACCCCAAGGTGCTGCTGTTAAGAATTCAGTCGCGTTGTCGGCCTCAAGTTCCTTCAACACACCCACATCGAGTAGCACCGCCAAATCGGATAAGCGTTATTTAGGGTCATTGCGAAAGTTCACCAAAAGTTCTTTTATTTCTAAAAGTTCCTCGCAGAGCGAACGCAAGGTTTCTAGCGACATACCAGTGCCCACAGAGCAATATCGCAGTTACCGCAAAGTGCCGGGTGGTAGTTTTGGCATTCAGATCGGAACCAATACACCTGGTTATCATGATATTACACTGAATAGTTTGGGTAGCAGTGTCATGAGCAGGAATACCTTTACAAAAGTCAAGCCACCATCAATGCCGCAACGTAAACTTTCACTTTCGTCCATTCGCACCTCAGTGATCAGCATAAGTGGTGCAGACTCTGTTGCCAGTCATAGCTTAGCACCACCGAGCACGCCAGCGCCGGCTTTAAATATAGCGCCCACTCCTTCAAATCTAACAGTGCCACCACCGCCACTCTCAACTCACAGACGTGGGAAGTTAACCGTATCGCACGCATCATCGTCTCCCAACACTTTAGACGGTTCAAGCAAATGTTTTAAGAAAGCATTTCCTTGCAATTTTATACACGCCTCCAACCCAAACTTGGTTGAATTTGACTTTCAAACATCAAAGACTTTGGACTATTCATTGCCAAAGGTTAATGCTGCTAATGCGTGGGATGCACATCAAACTATACAAGGATTTCTAACCCTTAAGGATCTCATGTTACAGAAGCAAGAAGAAGATGCACAAGAGATGTACAATAATCGCGTTCTTCTTGGCGTCGAAAAGAAAAACGAGACTTTTATTACAAATCAACGTAATAATGAAGATCCTCAAACTCAACTAGACTTGACCAATAATGATCAACAAAAACAACAGCAACAAAACCCGCAACTCCAAGAGAAGTGGACGCAAAAACGTAGTCTTCCCAAGACACCTGATTATGAGATCAGTTTTAAGCCAGACGATGAGGATATCAAACGCACACGCACAAAGGAGGGCCTTAAGCTACGGGACTTCGGGTACGAACTTATATCAGGTGATGAGCCCGTTAGCGGGAATACAGTTGGCTCCGTATTAACACGTCATAATTTCACTGAGCCGAGTACGTACAACGAGCATAATTGGACCGCCGCCATTAAAACGCGCCAATTGCTCAAATCGCAACACATTTCGTTATCACAACCCAAGGGCAATAAAAAACACTCTAGCAATAGTTGCTCTTCAACAACATCGGCGGCGTCCGAAATAGGTTTTATTACTGGGAGTAGTGCCGGAGAGAAGCGTGCCGGAAGCTTTAAAAAGAAGGGAAAACTAGAAGCCTTCAAAACTTCAAAGGATCGTCTTTTTATTTTTACCAAACACGTAACGCCAGCTTCGGCAGCCCAATCGAGTATGACAATGACTCTGCCACTCAACAGAAAGTTAGCAGACAATTCAACTGAACAGGTATCAGCTTCCGCGTCGGGTGGTATTAAAAAAAGCCATACCTACAACAGCGAATTGAAGGACAAAGTGAACGGTAAGTACTCAGTACGGCACGAATTACTTTGCTGGCTAAATTGTACGAGTATTATTTATTTAACTTCACCACCCTTTCAGTTACGCCAGTTGTTGCGAAAGAAAATAAAATTCTTGGTTCACCGCTGTTGCATCGTACGTTATTCGGTCACCAAGCAAACGTACACTCACAAATTGCAGGCGTTAGCGTTGGCGGTGGGAGTGGGAGTGGTGACCTATCACCGTTAATGATAGCCACAACAACAACTTCAACGGCTTGCTGCACTGGCAGAGAATATGATCACGAAATATTTTCGCAAGTGCTATTCACAAAAGCACCCAGTTACCATAGCGAGAGTGCTGCAAAATTTCGCCATTTATCGTCATCTAATTGCAACATAGTAGCTCCAGATGTATTAGCGCCACCCCCGCCTGTTCTTTCACACGAGACAGCCACCCACGAGGCACCACCATTGCCACCTCATGCATCGGATTCATCGCGCGGTTTAGCAACAGCGATTCCAGCCTCGGTAACGCCCGAATATCCAAATATAGAATGTCCACCGGTATTTGAGCCGGAAATATATTCCTTAACGGATCCAAATGCCAATTTAACCTTTTTACGTCGGCGAAATAATAACAGCAATCCTGCGGTTGTGATCGCCGAAGGACAACAACACTGAATAATGATATCATGTGTAAAATGTTTAACCGTAAGTTTTTTAGTTTGTAGCCATGACATAGTCTTCCTTATATACATACGTATATACACACCTTTTTTTCGATATTGTTAATGACGTATTTATTTATTGATGCAAATATATTCTTATGTAAATATATATTTGGATTTCTATATATGAACTCCAAGTTTAGGTAAGTAATTTTTCTGGATTTTGCTGATTTTTTACCAAGTTTAGGACTTCTAGAACATTCATTTCTGTATATGAGGAAATTAAATATGATGGGAATTATCATACTTACAAGCCAATTAAAACAAAAAAAAAATTTTTCAAGCATTGTCTGTTGTTGCTTTTTATACCCTACACCCGAAGGGATGAGGGTATATTCACTTTGTTCTTCCGTTTGTAACGCATTAAAGGAGGCGTGGCAGGTATAGAAAAGTATATATATTCTGGCTCAGAATCACCTCCTAAGTCGATTTAGCCATGTCCGTCCGCCTGTCTGTCTGTCTGTCTGTAGAAATCACGATTACGGGAGAACGAATAGAGCTAATGCCATAAAATTCGGTACGAATATTTTTTGTCACCATAGGCTGTTTGGTATTGAAAATGGAGAAAATCGGTCCAGTGCCACGCCTACTTTTTATAGAAAATATGAATTTTCCCTTGCTTTTAGCTCAATTTCTCAGCTGGTAGAGCGAGTTTAAAGCTAAAATTTCATTCCCGAGTCCATGGTGTCAAACTTAAATACACTCCCAAAAATGGGCGTGACACGCCCACCGGTATATCATACCATATAATGAGGTGTTTGTTGAGAAAAACGGTGCTGTAAAAATGAGTTACTATATGTAAATTAAATGAAAGTAGGCGTCACCCGCCTACTTTTTATCGTCAATTTGACAGATACGGGTGTAGGGTATATGAGGTTCGGCCAGGCCGAAGTTATCGCTCTTAATTGTTTCATTTCATAAACAAATGTGGCTGTCCAAAAATTTTTGCAAACCCAATAAAAACAGCACAACAAAAAAAGACTGGACAATACGAGTACATGCTTGATTTAAAAACAAGGAAAGAGATAGTCATCGCGTTTTTAAATAACAGAGCAAGAACAGAAACACTAGATGTATACTGGGGACAACGAAAAAATACTAAGACAACGAAAAATTACTGGCGAGAAGAATGAAATTTCTAGTTTCTTTGTATCTTTACTTGCCGATAATCTTTAGACCAGAGTGCCTCTCTAAAGAGAGGCAAGTAAAGATACGAAGAAACTGAAGAAACTAGAAATTTCGTTCTTGCCAGTAATTTTTCGTTGTCGCGGTGTTTCTTTGTTGTTTGAAATTCTCCTTTGTTGTCATAATTTTACGTTGTTGTTTCATTATTCATTCGTGTGTTCAATTCAAAAACGCAGCTACACTCTTTTACTATTCCTATTATACGAGTATTTGTGTTTTTGTTGGTTCCGGTTGCCGACTGATTTTCTTTCGACAAACCTGGTAAGTGTGATTGCCATTTAGTCCCTAGCTGTTTTCAAAACGACTTACAGCCAAAATACAACCTCGCAGTGACTGCAGTAATGAGCAGAATTTTATACACAAGCTTATGTGGAGAGCCACTGCGCCAGCCACTGCAGAGAATATAGATTCTATTTTTGCAGCAGTGATTTTGTTCAAAGAGCGAGTTAAAATGTTGCACACCTTTTATCTAAAATCCCGACAAATTTTTACCAACTTTTTAAAAAAAAAAAAAAAATAGCTTGTGGAGCGAATTTTCAGCTACAATTTTTTTCCAAGTCCACCATCTTAGACTAAAATATACTCTTACAAATGGGCGTGACACGCCCACTTATATACTATACTACATAATGAGGTGTTTGGTAGGAAAAGCGGTGTTGTAGATGAGTTAATAGATCAGAATTTACTCCCGTTAAATAAAATGAAAGTAGGTGTCACCTATAATGCCTTGCGCACATGTGTTTAATTGTGACTATTCTAAATGAAATGCTCTGCGCTTACATACATACATATATACGAATGGGAGCCTAATCATTGTTCCTACAATATCTCAGACGTCTGATTTTATTAGTGGACTCCTTGCAAAACGTGTTTTTTTTTTATTGATTAAAAAAACACAAGAACTAAAGATCACACAAGAAATAAAGGATGCTAATGCGCCATTTTGTTTCGATCTTTCGGTGTTTGCCTACGTTTTCGTCAGATCCGCGAGTTAGCACTATCTCTTTCGGGCGAGTGGCTTTCAACCCTTGCAGATTTGGGGTGGTAACAACAACAAAATTTTAGACCAACAAAGGAAACTAAAACTTTAAAACATCCCGAGAAATCATCAAACTGCTGCTACAATCCGTTTCGAATTCGTAGCAAAGCCGAACTCTCGGTCTACCTATCCAAAAAGGGGTAAGTTAGATTCCGGTTTCGTGAAAAGTCCCTCTTTATTTTTGAGAAAGCGATAATATTCGCTTTTTTTTAGATTTTCTCAGAACAATGGAGAGTTTTTTTTAAAAAAACAATTTTCGGATGAGCAGGAAATGCACCAAATTCCACCTCGGTGGAAGGTCATGCCGTTTGGTTTACACTCGACTCCGGCAACTTTTCAGCGGGCACTGGACCAAGTGATTAGAGCAGAGAACCACATGCCTTCGCGTATCTAGATAATGTAATAGTGACTTGAAGAGCACATGGACAATTTAAGCGAAGTTTTTCGAAAATTACGAGCAGCGAATTTGAAAATAAATAAAGAGAAATGTGTTTTCCTGAAACAAGATTAAAAATATTTTAGACATTAGGTCAGACGGGATGGAGTTCACACCGATCCAGACAAAATCGCGGCTATTAAAGAATTACAACCGCCGACCAGCGTACGTGGAATCCGTCGGTTCCTGGGCATAGTGTCATGGTATCGAAGATTTGTCCCGGAATTTGCGAGAATAGTAATGTCGCTCACAAAGCTACTGAAGAAGGGCAAACGATGGATATGGGAAGAGGAACAACAGCAAGCTTTCGAGCTTTTGAAGAAATGTCTTACCGAAGCACCAGTCTTAGCATGCCCTGATATTTCTCAAACGTTCACACTACAAACAGACGCATGCGAATACGGCCTAGAAGCGGTCCTGACTCAGAAAATTAACGGCGAGGAGCGTGTTATAGCATACGCTAGCCGGCATTTGAACCGAATAGTGAAGAACTACTCACCGACGGAGAAAAAATGCCTAGCCATAATATGGGGCATACGGAAAATGCGACCGTACCTTGAGGGTTATCAATTCATAGTTCTCACCGATCATCTATCCCTGAAGTGGCTAAATTCAACAGAAAGCCGTACCGGCCGTATTGCGAGGTGGGCATTGGAACTGCAGCAGAATAAGTTCGAGGTGAGGAACCGCAAAGGAAAGTGAAACGTCGTTGCAGATGCATTGTCACGAGATCCCTGGCAAGCAGCGAATGCAATCAATACGGTTGACCAACAATGTAAATGGTATAAAGCCATGACAGCGAATGTTCGTGAATATCCTCAAAAGTTTGCTGATTATACGATTGAGAGCGGCCAACTTTACCGACACAAAATGCAGCAGAGTACTACGGGAAAACCATGATGAGCCATGCGCAGGACACACAGGAATAACAAAGACCATAGCCCGGATAACAAACAGATATTATTGGCCTGGGATGTACAAAGATATAAGACACTATGTGCGCTGCTGGTTAATCTTGCCAGAGATTCAAACCAACACAAGAAAAGGCAGGCGGCAAAATGTTTACACAGATACTCGTTTTCCTCGATAAGTTCTCTAAGTGGACATAGATCGTACCATTACTACGTACTACTGGCTACTACTGAAAGTTTGAAGAAAACCTTTAGAGAACGAATTCTCGCACGCTACGGTGTTCCAAAGGTCTTAGCTACGGACAATGGTCCTTAATTCAGCAGTCGGCAGTTTTCACGTTTCCTGCAAGAATTGGGAATACGTCACCAGTTTACAACACCATATACACCTTAGGAAAATCCGACAGAATCAGCAAATCGTAACGTTAAAAGAATCATAGCACAGCTAACACCGACTAATCAAGGTAAGTGGGATGAACTAATACCAGAAATCTCTTTAGCAGTGAGCACCATGGTATCGGACTCCACGGGATTTAGCCCAGTGTTCGTTACACAAGGCCTGGAACGCAGACTGCACCAAGCATTTTTCGATGAAGTAACATTTGGAACAGGCACTAAGTTTCAAACACCTACAGAAAGCGCACATCGGTTACGAGAAGTGTACCAAATAGTAAGGAGGAATCTGGAACGTCAGCCCAAGACCAAGCAAGACATTACAATTTGCGCAGAAGCCAGAAATTGGACAGCTATTTGTAGTCAAGGCACATCACCTTTTACCGCGAAACTGGCATCGAAATACGACAGACCATTCCGAGTTGTCAGTTTTACGTCTCCTGCCATAGTAAAGCTAAGAGAAGGGGGCAACAACAAACAACGCACCGCACATATTGGTGACCTGAAGGAGTACCAACAGGGCCCTCCACCGGAGGACCAGCATGAACACAACCCGTAGTCCCCTCACACGTCTCATTCCGTAGTCCCCTCACGATATTACATGTGATTGTAGAACCCGTGTTGTTCACGGTCCGAGTTTTCCATAATTATAAACGCAACATATCCTTCTTTTCACAGAGTTTTCAGAGCGAGCAATGGCAACCCTATGGAACGAGGTTTTGAAGGAGCTGGTGGAGATACGCCCCAGGAAGCGCAGGAAGCCCGTTTTGGCTCGCCAAAGAGGGTGGTACTGGAGGACGAAACCGTAGTGGCAGCCGCCAAAAAGAGCCGCCTGGAAGAGTCTGACACCCTGGTAGTGTACCCAAAAAGGCAAAGGCACAATCACGGTAAAAATGGTGGACTATCTTCGGTTGAAGGAGGGTGTGTACCTTAACGACACCCTCGTTGAAGTGTACTTAAAGTGGGTCCAGGAAAGTTTACCGGAGGAGAAGCGGGAGTTGGTGCACTGTTTTGGCACCCACTTCTGTGGAAGGTTGCGTGCAGGGTCCAACGGAAGAGACAACTATGCCCTTGCTCGGTCCTGGACTAGGAGGATGTAGTGGTGGTACATCTTCGCAAAGGATGTAGTGGTGGTACCTGTAGAGTGTTAAACAATATAACATTCATAAACACTATACTTTATACTTTGAATTTTATATATACGTTAATGAAATTTGTAAAATAGTTTTATAAAAATCTATCAAATATTTTCATTCAACTGAAAAACTGATACGAAAATGTGTTTCTAAAATACATATGTGTGATCTAAAAAACTTAAAAACTAAAAACAAATATAATTTATAAATAAACTAAAAAGATACCCATAAATTGGCGATCCTGGCGAACCGAACCTCCACATAAGCTAAAGCACAGCGACCTATAGAATGACACACATCATCGACTCATTGGCTAACGACCCATATCGGCGAAGCCTAAATTGAATCTTCAGATCCACAAATTTATTGCAACGACATAATTGCATTGACAACGTCACAGCAACAAAAAACGTCAGCAACAAAAAAACAACGCCACAGCAGCAACTGTTGCAGCAGCAAACGCAGTTTAAACAACAACAGCAGCAGCAGCAGTTGCAATTACAAAAATCAAAAGCTATAGTAAAAAATTTTCAAGGAAAACCCTACTACTGCTACTACTACAACCACAGCACCTAGATCTTCAACAAATTCGAACGCTACAACTTAGTCAATCACGACCACAACTGCATCACTAACGGAACTCCATCCAAGAAACAGAGAAAACTCCTCAACAAACCCACTACAACTACAAGTATAAGTTCCAGTACCACAACTACAACAACCAGATAAGAATTTTCGATTATATATTAATTATTATTGATTAATTATTATATTATATTGATTAATTAATTAATTATTGTTTAATATCGACAATTATTATTATATGTTAATACTCACCTCTCGCAAATTACCCACCCAGTCAACGAATTATAAACGCGTTCAATTATAAAAATTAAAAACACATTCTAAACAATACAAAATTATCTCACACATACCTTCCATCAAAAAGCACCTTGCACGATCACCCATACGAACCCGCACACACACAAACACAGAAAATCAACATGAAGAAACCACAATAAACAATACAGACCAAAACTTTACACAATACATGCAACCAAACGTAACAACAACACCAGAACAAAACTTCAGAAACAACAAATCCATTAAACTACCTCAGTTTTGGGAAGAATGTTCAGAAGCGTGGTTTCTACTCGTTGAAGGACAATTTCAAAATATTCTAATTGCCCTTCAACGAGAGACCATTACAAAAATTATATATATAATTAACCCTCCACAAACAACAAATAAATACAAAACAATAAAAAGAGCTCTCTGCGAAAGATTTTCCCTTAGTGAAGAAAATAGATTAGAAGAACTATTTTCAAACACACAAATTGGAGATCGTTCTCCATCAGAGCTATTTAGACACATGAAAACACTAATAGGCTCCGATTCTATTGTCAGTCGCGAACTCCTTATTAAGTTATGGATCCGTAAATTGCGACAACAAATACAGATCCATTTAACTTCGTGTAGTAAAAAAAGCACAGAAGAAAAAATACTACTTGCCGACAAACTGTTTAACCTAGTGAATAAACCACAAAAACCAATATCAATCGCGAATATAGAAAATAACGCGATGGAACTATGCATAAAAAGCCTAACCGAATTAACAGAAATATACCAAAATATGAACAAAATCACCGCCAATATCAGCGAACTTAAAACCAGAGCAAGATCAAGAGACAGAAATCACTTAAATTACAGAAGAAATTCCAGACGAAGACAATCCAACCACAAGAACATATGCTGGTATCATAAGAAATTTAAAAATAAAGCCTACAAATGTATCCAACCATGCGATTTTTACAATACTAATAAAAACGAACAAAATAATAATCAATCTTTAAATTAAAAAGTTCCATCATGACGGTGGCAAATGATGGAAACAATAACAAAATTACCCGCCGCCTTTTCATATATGATAAAATTAACAAATTAAACTTTGTAATCGATACAGGCGCCGTAGTTTCAGTCATACCTATTTCCAAATTCCAAACTTACAAAAGACATTCTGATCTCAATTTAACCGCAGCTAACGGAACCAACATTGAAACATTTGGACAAAAACTCTTAAAACTTAACTTAAGTTTAAGACGAGATTTTGAATTCCCATTCATACTAGCTAATATCCCAACAGCAATCATAGGAGCAAATTTCTTAGAAAAACTTGGCATACTAGTCGACCTCAAAAACAAAGAAATCGTAGACCTAAGCACTAAATTAAAAGCTTCAGGCGCTACAGGTTTTTGTGACATATTTTCGCTTAAAATATCACTTTCCGATAATAAATTCACAAAAATTCTGAACGAATTTCCTTCAATTACCTGCGAACCTGACTACACTAAACAAGTGAAACACCAAACAGTTCACAAAATTGAAACAAAAGGAGTCTTACCATACTCCAAACCCCGCCGACTAGACCCAATAAAATTCAAAATTGCCAAAAATGAATTTGAATACTTAATAAAAACAGGTATTTGTAGACCTTCAAATTCACCTACTACATCTCCTCTACATTTAGTTCCCAAAAAGGAACCAAATGACTGGAGACCATGTGGTGACTATAGACGCCTCAATTACATAATACCAGACTGATACCCACTTCCTCATATTCATGATCTAAGTATCGAACTAAAAAACATATTTTCCAAAATCGACCTGGTACGCGCTTACCATCAAATACCAATGTCCGAAGAAGACATACATAAGATATATAGCTATAACAACTCCCTTTGGAACGTTTGAATTCGTACACATGCCATTCGGTTTACGAAATAGCGCACAAACTTTCCAACGTTTTATCAACGAAGTATTTTCAGGACTCGAATTCGTTTTCACATACATAGACGACATTCTTATCGCAAGCGATAACGAAGAACAACACATTGAACATTTAAGAATCGTATTCACAAGACTACAAGAATACGGCCTGAACATTAAACCCACAAAATGCACCTTCGGAACGAATAAGCTAGATTTCCTTGATTTGCTAGATTTTAGCTACGAAATTTCTTCCAATGGCATTAAACCTTCTAACGAACGAGTCGAAACCATAAAAGAAACCACTTACAATAAAGAAATTACAAAAATTCTTGGGTATGATCAATTATTACCATCGCTACATCCAAATGGTAGCATCAGAACTAAGTCCCCTGTACAATATGCTAACAATCGCGAATAAGAACAAAACAAAACAATTAATTTGGACTTCTGAAACTGCTACAGCATTCGAAAACGTAAAAAACCTTTTCGTGAAAGAAACATTACTTACCCACTTTAATAAAAACGCACAATTATCTGTAGCTGTCGACGCATCCAACGTAGCTATAGGCGCAGTATTGCAACAATCTAATGAAAATTCTTTCGAACCCCTTGCATACTTCTCAAGAAAATTATCTCCAACCGAAGCGAATTACTCTACCTTCGACAGAGAACTATTAGCAATATATAATTCAGTCAAACACTTCAAGCATTTCCTTGAAGAAAGAATTTTCACAATATACACCGACCACAAATCACTAACACATGCTCTAAATTCTAAAACCGAAAAATCACCCCATCAAATACGCCATTTAGAATACATCGGACAATTTACAAACGACATAAAATACATATGCAGAAAAGACAATATAGTCGCAGACACTCTCACGTATTCCCGAGATCAATTCATTCTCAACACAAGACATAAACTTCAAAACATTACACAAAGAACAACAAAGCGACAAAACCTTACTAGATCTTATTTCAAAACCAAATTCAAAAAAACAATTTAAAAGAAATAATCATTCCAACAATAAACATTTAAACTTGGTGTGATGTCTCTCAAAATGCCTCAAGACCCTACGTTCCAAAAACTATGAGAAAAATTATATTTAACAAAATCCATACTCTACCTCACCCAAGCATACGTACAACTAGACGTCTAATCCAATTAAAATATTTTTGGCCCAATATGCGCAAAGAAATCAACGATTGGACATCCAACTGCATCAACTGCCAAAAATCGAAAATTACAATATACACAAAAACACCAATCAAGAAAATAGACATACCTTCAGGCAGATTTGAACATATCCACATGGACATCGTAGAACCACTACCAACATCAAAAGAAAACCGTTACATACTAACCATAATTGACAGACGCACACGTTGGCCAAAAGCCTATCCAATCCAAGATATCACAGCCAAAACAGTAGCGACAGTATTCGTACAAAACTATATACCTCGTTTTGGAATACCACTAAATATTACAGTAGACCAAGGCTCCCAATTCACCTCAAGATTTTTCAGTGAATTAACCAAATTACTAGAAGCACATAAAATACATACCTCCCCATATCACCCACAAGCAAACGGAATGATAGAGAGATTTCACAGAACACTAAAAACAGCTATAATAGCCTCAAACGATACAAACCATTGGTCAGAACTACTACCATGGATTCTCCTAGGTCTACGAACATCAATCAAAGAAGAACTAAAATGCTCTCCTGCCGAACTAACATACGGACAAACACTTAGATTACTTGGCGAAATAATCGTATCAAATAATCAAAACGAAAATATTGACACATCAAATTAAATTCTTCAACAACTAAGGAAACATTTTTCGCTTGTACGCTCAAAAATTATGCACCATAATAAAGAACGTACACACATACCAAAAAACTTAGAAACGTGCAAATACGTTTTCGTAAAAACAATTCGCAACTCTAAATTAGAACCACCCTTCGAAGGACTATTTAAAATCATATCAAGACACAAAGATACATTTAAAATACAACATGGGAACATGATTAAGGGCCAGTTTCACAGTACGCACTTAAGCGCAAACTAAGTGCAGACTTTGAAAAAACTTAGCTAAGTGAAATGTGAGCTTTTCCCCACCCTAAAGCTTTTCTCTGTTTCACAGTGCACCCTTAAATTTTCCTCAATATGTTGAAAAAACAAAAAAGCTCTCTGACTGTTTTTGTCAAAAAACCAAAACAAAAATGTTTTTCTGTCAGTTTATTCTATGAACATTTTTCAAGAAAAGTAACGTTAAAGAAATTTTTTGAATTTTAAGGAAAATTTAAGTGCTCAAACTCGTGCACTTAAGTGTACTGTGAGTGTGGGACAACTATGAAATACTTTTAGGGGCGCCCTAAACTTTAGTTCATACTGTGAAACTGGGCCTAAGGCAATCACAAAAAACTTATTAAAACCAGCGAACATAACAGAAGACACAACAACAGACACAAATTCACCATTAAACCCCAACAAAACAAAAAAAATCACATTCAATATTAATTAAATTACATTTAAATATTAATATTAATTATTAATTATATTATGTCCATAATTTAAATTAATGAAGATATTACGAGTATGATCCATTAATACCTCTCAATATTCGTTACACTGGAGGGGTAATATATAAACACTATATATATTAGTGTTTATATATAGTGTTTATATATTTATAGTGAATATTGTTTAACACTCTACAATACTCCCCCTCCAGTGTAACGAATATTGAGAACTGAACTTTATACTTTGAATTTTATTTATACGTTAATGAAATTTGTAAAATAGTTTTATAAAAATCTATCAAATATTTTCATTCAACTGAAAAACTGATACGAAAATGTGTTTCTAAAATATGTGTGATCTAAAAAAATTAAAAACTATAAAAAAAAATAATTTATAAATAAACTAAAAAGATACCCATAGTACCCATTAATGAGAATGAGCATTGGTGGCTTATGGTGGTCACAACAAGGTCCGAGTCGCTGAAGTAACGCTTTTAATCTTTTTGTTCCTATTTCACGAAAAGCAGCTGTTGGCCGCTGTCCAGTGCTTTGACTATAAGCTCCAAGTCCTAGGTCTTCTTTAATTATGCGAGACATAGTTCTTCGTGAATAGTCCTTCTCTTGCCATGATTTTCTGTTTGCGGAGTGGAGTTTGTCGAATTCTCTCAGCAACGGCTTTCACGGCTAGTACTATTCTTTTCTTGCGGAGAAATCCACTTCTTGCTATGTCATCGACAGAGGACAACTCAGCTTATCGTTTGATAGAGCAATATGTATATGAATTTTTTTCAAAATCTTTAGGGGTTTCAGCAACTCAAAAATCTGTTGGATTTTGTTCACACTTGTGCAATGCGATAACGGCGATACTATTCTCTGTAGTACCCCACTCAATGTTTATTGTGAATCAGGCTAAACTGATTTATTTATCACTGTTTAGGAACCACTTAATAACTGCGAATTGACATATTGAACCCGCTGCCCCAATATGCGTTTTTAGAGCTTTTTGAAAAGTAGGGACCGAACTTATGGCGCGACTAAGAATATGTATATTATATAAGAATTAAAAATATTTACTGTGATTACTTAGTTGTTCAAATCTAGTGTCTAATGCATTTAGTGCTTTATCGATTGTAAAATAAAACAAGTAAGAGCGTTAACTTCGGCCTGGCCGAAGTTCATATACCCTATACCCGAGTTATGTATATGTATATTACATTATTCAAATATAATTGTACAATACAATATAAAATACTGTAGCAATAAAATATAAACAATACAAAAAATTATTGAAAAATTCAATAATTCAACGATGTCAAAAATAAACAAATTGTAGCATATTTTTAGGCTGAAATAAAAATACATTCGATTTAAACAGAAACTTAAAAAAGACTCTTATGCGCGGTTTTTCAGTGCTAGCTTAAACTCAAGTTTAGCTAAACCACCTCCAAGGCTCAAGCTTCACTCTTAAGCCTGTCGGGTTTCACAGTGCGGTTTATGTCATAGGCTTAGCTAAGACACATTTGTGGTGCTATTGTGAGTTATTTTTGTAAATTATCTATTGTAAACGGGTCTCGCAGTCGGTATATGTCAAAAATTATTATGAACTTCAAAATTATGAATGAAAAAATTATTATATTCAAAAAGTCGTTATATGTCAAAAACTATTATAAACTTAAAAATTATGAATGAAAAAGTTATTATATTTATGTTGTAAAATGCAATTTGGCTTTGTTAAATTATTTAAATTTAATTTTAATGTAATAAAAGAGTGAAACTTGTGTTTCACCCCAACACATGAATTGTTGAAAAGCACAATTGACGTATAAAAATTAATTTATTAAATAAAAGCGACATATGTCAATTTGTTGTTTCAAAAATTTAAATTTAAAGCTTAAGCCCAGGAAATCTACCGATTAAGTTAAGCGTCACTTTAAGTTAAGCTTATATCTTAAACTCGCACTGTAAAACGCCTCAAAAAGATAAACTGGAGTTTAAGCCTCAGGTGGAGCTTAAGCTTGCACTGAAAAACCGGGCATTAATATTAATTTTGAAAGGAAACTTATTTCAATATTAATTAAGAAACTTAATTGGCGCAGTCGGCAAAAGAAAACCAAAAACAAAAGAAAATCAAAAACGAAAGAAAACCAAGAACGAAAAGAAAACAATTCTGGAAAACGAAGATGAAAACGGAAATAAACCAAAAAACAGCGAAGAAATAAAAGAATAAACAAAGAAAAAGCGAAAACACAAAAACAAAAATTGCATGAAAAATAAGCAAAAGAAAAGCAGAGAAGAACAATTCGATCAAAATAGAAAAATGGAAAATGAAAGGATGAACCAAATGGAACAATGTTTAGTTGCATTGACCAACATTGTAACCATGACGAATAACACAAATAATTGGAGAAGCCAAATTGAAAAGCAGATTAGGTACATTCCAGAATTTTGTGGAGAGAAGGAAGGACTTCCATCCTTCATCGAAACAGTGAGACAAACCTTACTAAGCTATGAAGAAGAACATCGGAATGAAATACAAGAAGCCATAATTAATACAAAAATACAAGGAACTGCAAAGAACATTTTAAATCTGAACCAACCATCAACTTGGGAGGAATGTGAAGATACATATATTAAAGCAACATTATCGACCATCAATGGACCAATTTCAAATTTCGAATTTAATATCTCAATTAAAAGTAAGCAGTATTAAAGAATTAGATTTAAAAATTACAAATATTATAGAAAACATAGTAGAGTATGCTAGTTTTCAAGAAAATAATATAGAAATTATAACACTTTTTAATAATATATTAATACAAAAGATAAAAGAATTAACATCAGGAACACTAGCCTATAAAGTCACAAAAATTTTTAACATTATAGAAACAAGAAAAATAATAAATGAATTTATTGGCCAAGACGAGGGAAACTTAAAATATAACAATTTTAGAAAATTTCAAAATTTTCAACAAAAAAAATTTGGTTTTTCAACAACCGAAAACAAATCAAAAATGTTTCAAAATACACTACCTGGAACATCATCACAACAACATAAACCATATTCACAACAACATAAACCATATTCACAACAACGTAAACCATATTCACAACATTTTACACCAAACCAATACTTTAATTCAAGAAATTATTATCAACAAAATCCTTACAATTTTCCTACAATCACAATTGTCCAAATAACAACAATAGTAGATCCAGACAGACATCTCAAAATCTTAGACAAGAACCAATGGAACTAGACACCTTACAAGAAACGAATGTTATCGGAAACATTTTTTATAAATTAGCCTCGGACTCAAACAAAATTAGTATAAAAATAACGACACAAAACGAAGAATTCATAGCTTTAATAGATACTGGCTCAACAGTATGTCTATTAAAGACAAATAAAGTTCGTCCTACAAAATATCAAATTATAAATGAAAACAACATTGATAAATACAATAGAAAGACAAATTCAGAAACCAAATAAAACTGTAGCTACAAAATGTCCACTAAAATTTCATTATACAGATAATGCGAGAACGAAATAGCTTGCAATGCAGATAGAAAAAAACTATGACTTTTAATTGGTATGGATTTTATAATAAAAAACATTAAATCCATTAATTTCGAAAAAGAAGAAATATATCTAAATAATAATTCAAAAATTCCTGTTATTTTAAAATTTTTAGAAAATAATGCAATTAAAGAAACAAAAATAAAAGATGACCAACTAAATCATCTTCAAATAAAAGAAAAAGAAATAATAAATAAATTATTACAAAAATTTAATAAACTTATTTACAAAGACGGAGATAAATTAACCAACACAAACAGAATTTTCCACGAAATAAAAACTACAACTAATTTACCTATTAATTCAAAATTATATCGCTATCCACCAAAGCATGAAGCTGAAGTTAGGAAACAAATGAGTGAAATGGAATCTCAAGGTATAATCCAAAAAAGTAAAAGTCGCTATAGCTCACCAATTATAGTAGTACCAAAAAAGATAGACAATTCTGGAATCCAAAAATACGGAATCGTAGTAGATTATAGAAAATTAAATCAAGTCACTATCGATGATAAATATCCCTTACCAAACATAGAAAGTATTTTAGACAAATTAGGAAGAGCTCAATACTTTACTACCATAGATTTAGAAAAAGGCTATCACCAAATATTAGTAGATAAAAAAGATATTGAAAAGACCGCTTTTGTTACACCAGCCGGTTTATATGAATATATTCGTATGCCCTTTGGTTTAAAACAATGCTTCTGCTACATTCCAACGGCTTATGAATGATATTTTAAGAGAATATATAAACAAAATTTGCGTAGTTTATCTTGACGATATATTAATTTATTCCACTACTCTTGAGGAACATGAAATATCATTGAATAAAATTTTTTCAAAATTACAAGAACATAAATTAAAAATTCAATCAGATAAATGCAGTTTCATGAAAAACAACAAAGAATATTTAGGTCATATTTTAACCAAAGATGGAATTAAACGAAATCCAAATAAAATTAAAGTTATTTAAGAAATAACTTTAAAAAACAATTAAGAGGATTCCTAGGAGTAACTTTTTTAGAAAATTTATTCACAATTATGCAAAAGTAGCAATGCCAATGATAAAATATCCTTAAAAAAGATTGTAAAATTAACATCAATGAACCACAGTATATAAAATCCTTTGAGAATTTAAAAAGTTTAATAGCGTCACATCCAATATTAAAATACCCCGAATATGATAAGCCCTTTACCGTAACAACTGATGCTAGTGATTACGCAATAGGAGCCATACTATCTCAACAAGGTCATCCGATATGTTATGTATCTAGAACCTTAAATAAAGAGTTTTTAGCTATCGTTTATAAATTATTTTATAAATTATTTTAGACCATACTTGAATGGAAATAAATTTAAAATTGTTACGGATCACATGCCAATTAAATATTTAAATGAAAAATATAAAGGAAAAGAATTTTCCTAAAAAATTTAAAGATGGATCTTAAAATTACAAGAATTTAATTTTAAAATAAAATATCTTAAAGGATACGAAAACAAAGTTGCAGATTATTTAAGTAGGTTAACAAATACTGACAAGATTAATAATGACAACGAACAAGAATCAAACTTACAAATTACCAACTCTATTCACTCAGCGGAGGATGAAACAAGCGAATGGATTAAGATAAGAGAAGAAATAGTTAATAAATATAGAATACAAATAATTTTAACATAAAACCCTGAACCAGAAATTTAAATAATACATGGCAGAAAAATAATAAAAATAAATCCCTTGACCGAAGAAAGTAAAATAAAGATAATTTTACAAAACCATTTAATACCTTTAAATGGTTTAAAGATTACCATAAAATTCAACTTTTATTAATATCATTTTATTCAAATAGTACTACACGATTTGTTAAAAGTACAATGCGAGCATTAGAAATACAAAATTTATATCACATATATATATCACAAATATATCACACTGAACAATCAATACATAGTGGAATTAATGAATTCTATCAATGACTGAAATCACGTAAAATAAAATTTACTTTCAAAAATTGAAAGAACATATTCATCTAATTATAAATAATTGTGAAAAATGCCGGAAGATTAAATATGATCGAAATCCCATTAAACCAAATTCCAATTTACAGAAATACCACATAATAAAAATGAAATCTTACATTTAGATATATTTTACATAAAAAAACAAGCATTTATAACAATAATAGATAAATTTAAAAAAAATTTGCAGCAGTGTATGTCATAGATGACAAAAATTGGCAAACAAAGAAAACCATAATGCTAGATCATTTTGCGAAATTTCGAAAACCCCAAAAAATAATAATGGATTATGAATTTAGAGCGGAACAATTAAAAGATTTTTTAAACAAAGCAAATGTATATTGTAAATGATATTGAACGATTACATTCGACCATTATTGAGAAGGGAATTATAACGAACGTTACCACTCCACAATAAAATGTACACCTAGAGAAGCTATAGATGCAGTAGATGTTACATTATTACAAAACGGAATAAATAATTCAAAAAACAAAATGTGTTACAAAAGAAATACAAATAGAGAAAATTATGTAGAAAATAAAGCTGTAGGAGCCGTACGAAGTTATAAAAGACTGAGACATAAAGACGAACCATATTGTAGAACAATACCTTTGGAAAACATACACTTTTAAAACATAAAACGACCACCACAAAATAAGTAACATATAATATAGAATATCGTAATTCTATACTAATTATATATTCTATCCTAATTTATAGAATTCGTAATTGTTCATAATTGTAATTGTTAATAATTGTTATATTTAAATTTTATTACATATATAAACATTGTATTGTAATTGTAATGTAAAAAAAAAAAAAGGAAATTCTATACGATTATATATGTATATATAATACGATTATACATATACAATCTCTTTAAAATTGTGGAGGAGTTATTTATATGTATATTAAATTATTCAAATAGAATTGTACAATCTATGTCTATATTTAATATTATAAATGCGAAAGTAAGCCTGTCTGTCTGTTACCTTTTCACGGCTAAACCGCTGCATTGATTTTGGTGAAATTTGGTGTGGAGATAGCTGACAGCCTGACGAGGGACATAGGGTACCTATTTTATGAAAAGTCAAGTTCTAAATAGGGGATAAAGGATTGTAGGGGAATTCAGTCTCAATTTTAAATTAAGTTAACATTGTGCTGGACAGAATAGATGTCAATAATAAATGAATTTATATCGTGGTAAGACACAAACAAACAAGAAGTATCTCTTGGACCCTCGAGTTATCAAGGAAACCCTATAACGGGCCCCTCCTATCCAAATAAAAAAGTGTCGTGTATAACATATGTACGAGTATGTATGCAAGCGAACGACTGTGATGTGTACATATGTGTATCTTTTAATCAAACTAAGTTAGAGTGAGCACTATTCCACGCGAACGAAGTTGCGGGCAACAGCTAGTACAATATAAAATACTGTAACAATAAAATATATACAATACAAAAAATTATTGAAAAATTCAATAATTCAATGATGTGAAAAATAAAAAATTTGTAGAATATTTTTAGGCTGAAATAAAAATACATTCGATTTGAACAGAAACTTAAAAAAGACTTATGTGAAGATTTCATAATAGCAATATTGTCAGGCAATATGAGACTTGAAATTGTCAGGCAATTGAAGACCCAAGTATTTCAGAAGAAAATTTCGAGAATTGTCTCAAAATTGTCTGGATTGTCCTGGATACGTCAAAAAACGTCGTGTACTGCTGACTAGAGATACCATATTTAAGCATTTTACGTCTGTTTTAAAGAAATTTTTAAAAATGTGAAAATTCTATGTGAAATTTAGAAGTTTTGCGATAATGGCAACCATGATTTTTTGATCTTTTTTGCAATGATAGAATGGCGCTATGAATTAACTCCCAATGAATTAACTCCCAAATCAAAAAATGAATTAACTCCCAATGAATTAACTCCCAAAAAAATGAATTAACTCCCAGAAAAAATGAACTAACTCCCAATGAAAATATGAATTAACTTCCAACTTTTTCCAAGTATGAATTAACTCCCAAAAAAAAATGAATTAACTCCCAATGAAAATATGAATTAACTCCCAACTTTTTTTGATTATGAATTAACTCCCAACTAAAATGAAATAACTCCCAAAAAATATGAATTAAATCCCAACGAAAATATGAATTAATTCCCAACTTTTTTCAAATATAAATTAACTCCCAATTAAAATGAATTAACTCCCAAAAAAAATGAATTAGCTCCCAACGAAAATATGAATTAACTCCCAACTTTTTTCAAATATGAATTAACTCTCAATTAAAATGAATTAACTCCCAAAAAAAATGAATTAACTCCCAATGAAAATATGAATTAACTCCCAACTTTTTCCAAGTATGAATTAACTCCCAAAAAAAAATGAATTAACTCCCAATGAAAATATGAATTAACTCCCAACTTTTTTTGATTATGAATTAACTCCCAACTAAAATGAAATAACTCCCAAAAAATATGAATTAACTCCCAACGAAAATATGAATTAATTCCTAACTTTTTTCAAATATGAATTAACTCCCAATTAAAATGAATTAACTCCCAAAAAAAATGAATTAGCTCCCAACGAAAATATGAATTAAGTCCCAAATTTTTTCAAATATGAATTAACTCCCAACTAAAATGAATTAACTCCCAAAAAAAATTAATTAACTCCCAATGAAAATATGAATTAACTCCCAACTTTTTCCAAGTATGAATTAACTCCCAAAAAAATATGAATTAACTCCCAACGAAAATATGAATTAACTCCCAACTTTTTTTGATTATGAATTAACTCCCAATTAAAATGATTTAACTCCCAAAAAAAATGAATTAGCTCCCAACGAAAATATGAATTAAGTCCCAAATTTTTTCAAATATGAATTAACTCCCAACTAAAATGAATTAACTCCCAAAAAAAAATTAATTAACTCCCAATGAAAATATGAATTAACTCCCAACTTTTTTCAAATATGAATTAACTCCCAACTAAAATGAATTAACTAAAAAAAAAAATGAATTAACTCCCAATGAAAATATGAATAACCTCCCAACTTTTTCCAAATATGAATTAACTCCCAAAAAAATATGAATTAACTCCCAATGAAAATATAAATTAAAACCCAACTTTTTTTTAAATATATGAATGCTGTTTCAACCGAAGCCGGGGTTTTGCCTACTGGGAGTTGCAATCTTTGCCGCGGCCGAAGGCCGCCATACGGAAAACCCTGTATGCAAAAAACCTCACATGACCGTGAGGATTTTGCTGATTAAGGGTTATGATCCCTGCCGCGGCCGAAGGCCGCCACACGTAAAAGCCTGTATGCAAAAAAACTCACATGACCGTAAGGATTTTGCTGATTGAGGGTTATGATCCCTGCCGCGGCCGAAGGCCGCCACACGAAAAAGCCTGTATGCAAAAAACCTCACATGACCGTGAGGAATAGGTACCATATGTCCCTCGTCAGGGTGTCAGCTATCTCCACACCAAATTTCACCAAAATTTGCAGCGGTTCAGCCGTGAAAAGAAAAAAGACAGACAGGCTTACTTTCGCATTTATAATATTAGTATAGATTAATTAAGAAACTTAATTCCTGCATCTGTCGAAGTGATGATAACAAGTTATCTATTTATCACTGCTTAGGAACCACATAATAAGTCAGAAATGACATATTGAATCCGCTGCTCCAATATGCTTTTATTAGAGCTCTTTGAAAAGTAGGGACAGAACTTATGACGACTAAGCGATCCGGACTACGAGCTATGAAATTCAGTTCTCAAATTCGATTTTCTGAGAACTATGCATGTTCAAACATAAGTTGAAGCATCGATCTGCTCGCGTACTAGTGCTGTTCAGAGAAATATATGTATGTTTTCTTTAGACTTGCAGCCAAAATTCCGCTCCTATAGTTTGGCGCCCCGGGCAAATGTCCGGGGTACTCCCCCTTGGAGGGGGCTCTGACCACTAGAACCTTTTGGAATTCGCCTCAATCACAGGGTTGCTTATACCTTTTCTTATTAGAATTTGCGTTAATTCCATATCAAAAACGAATTAAGCTTAATTCAAGGCGAAATTTTGAAATTATAAATTCGGAATTTAGCAACGAATTAGTGTCTTAATTCCTTTTGGTGCCTTAATTCGGAATTAACGAGGAGCCTGACCGAGCTATAAAGCTGCTAATACGAAGTATGTACATACTAGTAATCACTATTTATTATATCTTATGCTTGTAATCGAAAAAACGAAGCTTCCTGTTCCACTAAGCGCAGCCAAGGCCGGTGTAGCGTGTACCCCCACCAAGCTCTTCTCAAACCCCAGGGGGCTCTCGTACCCCAGTGGGTTCTTGTAATACAATTCGGGGTAACACCATATACGTGTGAACGTTTTTTTGAGAAAAGCGATGTTAACTATGAGGTATGATGAAAAGTATGATATAACTAATACATTATATTAAACATTATTATTATTTTTTGTATATCCTTGTTTTTTTAATAATTACAAACTTTAAAAACTCAACATTACTATGTGTTCTAATACTCGTATGTTACTAATTTCAAAGCCGTATTGCTCCCTAAATTGAAGTTTGGAATTTTTTAGAAATACAAAAAAATATGGGGAAAACAACCAAACTAAAAAAAGATGTGTTCGACAAGAGGATTTGGATAAGACGAAAGTGACAATAAAAGGAGTATGATGTTTAACCGACCGTTAACTTTGGCCTGGCCGTAGCTCATGATGACTTTCACCAATACGGAAAAAAAAATTGGGTCTTCATATCCGAACCGCAAGCTGAGAAATTACGTTTTCAATTTTGATGCATTTAGTCAAGTTATGCATTTAGAGGATGTCACTCGAAGTGTTCAACACATTATTTAATTTGCTTCGTGAGATTCTGGAAAAGAATTCCAACGGCCACCTATGTATATCAGCGTAGTGTCGGTTGTTTTTAACTTTGATGTGAGTAAATTCCAGTGATTTGAATAAAACATAGTTGTAATATATTTCAAATATATTGCGCATTGAAGCGCCACGCAGTCTTTGTCGCTATCTATTTCATTTGTCTATCTATTTCAATCTTTTAAAATATCTGTGAGTGCAGTGAGAGGACATAATACTCGGGACCTGCGTTGCCATTGGGAACACTCTTAGCGAAATATAAATAACACGTAGCCATGACGTGTCCTGCAAATTCGGGATCGAATTTTTATAATTATAAAGGCAAGTGCAATGAATTGCAAACATATATCTATTAACCAATGTGGTAAAATTTTTTGGTTTTAGGTCATTACAGTATTGTACTTTCGGCTATATGTGATGTCAAGTATACGTTTGTAGCTGTTGACGTTTGGGCATATGGCAGCCAAAGCGACGGTAGGCAGAGAAAGTAGTTGTCGTTGCCGTCGTTTTGCAAAACTTCCCAAAAATGTCTGACAGAACTTATTGCTCGCCAGACTATGTAGACCGCATTTATGAATGCGGAAACATTACAAAACATGGATTGTGGAGAGAAGGAGCGAACCCTTGAAGAAATTGCGCTCTTGTTCTCTAAACAATGCCCAAAAAACGTCATTCAGAATAAGGGATTGCCTGAAGGAATATTTATTTTAAAACAAATGAAACGAATGCCTTGAAAAGAGTTGGAAGGACAAAGCAATAAAGACAGAATCAAATGTCAAAATTACATAGGCCCTTATGGGATTTAAGAAAAAAATTATTTATCGGAGAACAATTGTCCATAGATAAAAAAACAAATGTTTTCGGGTTAGCTATATTTCTAATTTGACATACACTTGTGCATGCACAAGTGCTTATTTTTCTATTTTTCATTGGTTTACATTTCGGGCTCGGAAATTGACAGAAATGTGCTTAGTTCGTGGGGATTATGTTTAGTCCGTGAGCAAAAAGATAAAATATCACCAAGCAAAAATGTTTTTAGTGCTTTGTCCTTCAAGGCATAATGTTTATTAAAAAATTGTGAATATACTCGTATACATACATATGTATATACTCGTATACTCGTATAATACATACAACAAATATATTTATTAAAAAATGCAGCAATTAAATTTCTTTTAGGTTTTTTATTTTTTAATTTGTTGTGAAGTTATCCTTCAAGGCGTTATACTTCTTTGTGGGCCGCCTTCCCTCGATAACGATGGTGTGGAGGATGGCGTCGAAGTGGATGGCCGATCCAACGCCTCAAAGTGGTTAACTTCCAAAGGAATGGGTTATTGTGTATCTTAAATATTAATTTATTAAAAGGCAACGTATTACTTCAATAGCTACAATGAGAGTGAATCCTGTTTTATAATAGTTTTTAATTGGTTCTTCATATGTACATAGTATACATAAATACCTACATATGTACTTAAATATCTACGGCCAATTTTATCACTACATAAGTATACATACATATGTATACACGAGGTATGTTCAAAAAGTATCGCGAATTTTGAATTCACGCGGGTTACAGATACATATTCGATTTTTAATTTCTTTGTGGCGTTATGTTGGTACTCATGTCCCTCACATGCTGACAAGTTCGTCCACTTCGAATGGTCAGGTAATTTTGGACAGATATTTTGTTTGACGTGTTTTGGCTCGTCTTCGATTTTTGCCAATCATGCCGATTGGGATGATTGAACTTTGGTTTCCACGACATAACCATAAACCCATGATTCGTCACCAGTTATGACCCTCTGGAGAAAATTTGGGTCATCGCGGACAGAGTTCAACATCTCCTTAGTGCAATTTTGGTACGAATTTCGCAGTGACCCGTCTCATTCTTGGTAAAAATCAAATGGCACGAGGCAATCGAGACTTTTAGGTCCTCAACAACTTTTCTATGTTTTTTTCTGTTGTTGACGTGCTCGGTCGTCCGGCACGCTCTTCACATCGTTCACGTCGTTCACATATTCTCGGCCTTCTGAGAACATTTTGTACCACCAATAAAGGTCGCTTTGGTTCAAGAGAGCTTTATCATATGCCACAGTCAACATTTGGAATGCGCCCGCGCACTTAATTTTGTTTTTCACATAAAATTTGAATAGACAAAAGTCTATGACGAGCCAAAAGACGTCCAAGCAAAATAGCTGTAAAAAATTAACTGTACATTCAAAGTGGCCGAACTTATCAGCATAAGTGAGGGACATGAGTACCAACGTATATTTATCACAGGTTTAAATGTCCTTTTGGAAAATATCATTCCTCTTTAGCACCTGAGGAATGCCTTAGCCAAAGCACAAGAATTGAAATCAAATCATGTACGAGCAAATTTTGCTCTGGAATTTAAGAAAAACTACAGCATTAACCCAAACCATTATACTTCATTATATTATACCATTATACAAGTCAACTGAAAAAAAATTTCAGAAACCGTTTTAAAATTTTTTGCGATATCATCAAAGAATTGAGAGGACAAAAAAACAATTTTGATTTTTGCAATTTTACTAATTACAGTTTTTAAAAGTTCAATCATTTCCAAAGGGATAGAACTTATAACCCCAGACCAAAACCAATAGATAAGTCAATTCAAATTTTAAACAGACCAAGATATAATACGAACGACAGGCGATTTAATAATTTCAGAAATAATTCAAATTTCTATCAACTAGCTAATAAACAGGCAGAAAAAAAGACCTGGAGACAATGAACAATTAAGTTCACAACATCAAAATAAGCAACAGCGTAATTATAACATTAATGAAAATAATTTTTTAGAAGCACAGGACTACCGTACATTTATAGGACAGTCAGAGAAACGAATAGACATTAAAAAATAGTAATTAACACAATAGCTACGAGTTGCTACTGTAAACCAAATAAATTTCTGTTGAATTAATACCCTTTGTTATAAAACACTGACAAACTTGATGTTATTTATATCTATTTACCCGATCGATTTGTTTTATTAATTTTCAATATTTCTAATAAAACTTTCAAGCAGTTCGTTTATTCCAAAAGGTTATGGGCCCAGGGCTTTAAGTGTTAATAGTAACAGATACGGTAATCAATAACAAGCTGTAAGAATGGAAGGAGAATCGCATAAGTTTGAGAAACTGACTGGATCCGAAAATTGAATGACATGGAGTTTTGCAATTGAAACTCAACTGAGGCTAGAAGGTCTGTGGCAGTATGTAGATGGATCTGCTGCAGCTGCGAATGTGGATAAGAAAGAAAAAGCACGATGTCGCTTAATTCTTTCCCTGGATAAGAGTATATACGTATGTATATGTAAGGGACTCTAGGAACGCAAAAGATGTTTGGAAAACATTAAAGAATCTCTTCGAAGACTCTGGATTAGACAGGAAAGTTGGTTTGTTGCAAAAGTTATGCTCGGCAGAAACTGACTGGATCCGAAAATAGGATGACGTGGAGTTTTGCAATTGAAACTCAACTGAGGCTAGAAGGTCTGTGGCAGTATGTAGATGGATCTGCTGCAGCTGCGAATGTGGATAAGGAAGAAAAAGCACGATGTCGCTTAATTCTTTCCCTGGATAAGAGTATATACGTATATGTAAGGGACTCTAGGAACGCAAAAGATGTTTGGAAAACATTAAAGAATCTCTTCGAAGACTCTGGATTAGACAGGAAAGTTGGTTTGTTGCAAAAGTTATGCTCGGTACAATTGGAGGAATGCAGCTCTGTAGAAGATTATGTGTCACAGATTGTAAGCACTTTGCAAAAATTAGGATCCATTGGGTTCATCGTGAATGACGAGTGGTTAGGCTGCCTGCTGTTAAAACGTTTGCCTGAGGTATATAAACCGATGATCATGTCACTAGGGAGTAGTGGAGCGAAGATTTCAGCGGATTCAATTAAAATGAAACTTTTACAAGATGTTTGCATTACAAATTCGAATCAAGCACTGGTAAGCAAGAAAACATTTCCTAAAATGAAAGTGAAGCAAAGGGCACCTCCTGCTCCTGATCGCAGATGCTTTACATGCGGTCGACATTTTATGGCTGAATGTCCCAACCGGAAACAGAAGAACTTTAAAAGGAATTGGCAAAATAATTCCTCACTGTATGCTGCAAATTCAGCACAAATTTCTGGAAGAGGTGCATGGTATATTGATAGTGGCGCTTCATCTCACATGACAAAAGATGCAAGTGTTATCAAGAGCCCAAAAGTACATCATGGAGAAGTAAAAGTTGCCAATGATGCTACCCTCAATGTTGTTTCCAAAGGTGATGTTAATCTGAATATAATCAGAAACGGTTCTACATGCTCAATACCAATTAGAAACGTTTCTGGAGTAGCTGAAAATCTACTTTCCGTAAGCCAGATGGTAAGGCGTGGAAATCGTGTGGTGTTTGATCAGTCTGGTTGCAAAATTTTCAATGAAAACAACATGATAATAGCAACTTCTTCATTAATAGCCGGAATGTACAGGTTGGATATACCTACAGTTGATGAAGTGTTTTTATCAAAAGAGGACGAAAATGTTGATACATGGCATAAGAGATTGGGTCACCTGAATATAGAAAGTAACAAGAAACTATGGAATGGTCTGGTAACTGGTGTTAAGTTCCCAAATGAAAAAATATCCGCCGTATGTGAAAGTTGCGCAAAAGAGAAGCATATTAAAATGAGCTTTCCATCGGACGGTCATCGAACTTCAACAAACCTGGAAATGATTCACTCTGATGTGTGTGGTCCTATGGAGGCAAAATCTTTGGGTGGAAGCCGGTTCTACGTTGTGTTCATTAATGACTATTCGCGTGAAATTTTTGTTTATTTTATGAAAAACAAATCAGAAGTCCATGAAAACTTTTTGGAATTTAAATCAATGGCTGAAAACCAAACTGATAAGAAGATTAAAATTCTAAGAAGCGACAACGGTACGGAATACATCAACAAACAAATGCAGAAAACTTTGAAGCGCTACGGTATTATACACCAAACGTCTGTACCATATAATCCAGAACAGAATGGTTTAACAGAACGAGTTAATAGAACGCTGACTGAAAAGGCGCAGTGTATGTTGCATGATGCAAAGCTTCCGAAAGTTTTTTGGGCAGAAGCTATACAGACAGCGGCTTATGTAACAAATAGAAGTCCTTATAAATTGTTAAATGCAACTCCAGAGGAAATGTGGTCTGGAAAAAGGCCTGATATAAGTCATTTAAGGATATTTGGTTGCTCAGCTATACTCAGCTCACTTATACCAAAAGAAAAGAGAAGAAAGTGGGACGCGAAGTCTAAGAGGTGTGTCTTCGTCGGTTACGGTATTAACATCAAGGGATATCGTGTATATGATCTTCAGAAGCAGAAAGTAGTTACACGCAGAGATGTTATCTTCGATGAAAAGGTCAAAGAATATTCAATGATAAATAATAAAAAAAATAAAGCGTTTTATTATTTCGATTTCAAGAATCACGAAGAAAATTTAGTGCATGCTGGTGCTGCCGATTCTGATTCAAATTTAGTGGATGTTGATGCTGCTGATTCTGAATGTAGTTTATTGTCATTTGGTTCAGTAGAAGATGCCAATGAAGTGGCGGAAATCATTTAAGATCAAGAGGAAGCTGAAAAATGTCAAAATGCAGTTCAAGGAAACCTTGATGCATTACAGAGCGACGCAACTCAACAAGATATGGGTATTCAGAGTCTGGACCGCGAAATATCAGTAAGGCGAAGTGAAAGAATTTTGAAGAAAAAGCCAAAAAGCTGGATTGGGTACATCGCTACACTACCAGAGGACGAACCGACAACAATAGAAGAAGCACTATCTGGAGACGACCGCGAAAAATGGAAAGCAGCTATTAATAGTGAGCTCAAATCATTAGAAGAGAATGAAACATGGATATCTGTTCCGAAACCAAACAACTGCAACGTTATAAAACCCACTGGATGGCAGTAAAACGTGTTTTTCTATATTTAAAAGGTACAATAGATATGAAGCTCGGTTTTTTAAAGAAAGGTAATTCAGATTTCTTAACATATTCCGACTCCGATTAGGGAAACGATACTGAAGAGCGTCGGTCGGTGACAGGCTTTGTCAACATATTTCAAGGTGGAGCAACATCATGGAGCAGCAAACGTCAACCAATGGTAGCACTATCTACTACTGAAGCTGAGTACATGGCAATTTCAGCAGCTACTCAAGAAGTCTTATGGTTACGTTCACTTGAAAACGAACTTAATATCAACTATCGAAGTAACCAACCGACGAAATTGTATTGTGACAATTTGAGTGCAATTCACTTGGCTTCAAACGATGGTTATCATTCAAGAACGAAACATATAGATATACGCCATCATTTCGTCAGAGAAAGAAGAATGAAAAATGAAGTAACATTTTGCGGTATTTCCAAAAATGATATGTTGGCCGATTTTTTAACTAAGGCAGTTAGTTCTGAAAAACACAAATGTTTTTGTAAGAAAATAGGGTTACATAAATTATAATTATATGTTTCGAGTGGGCGTGTTTAATTAATACACTTTGTTATAAAACACTGACAAACTTGATGTTATTTATATCTATTTACCCGATCGATTTGTTTTATTAATTTTCAATATTTCTAATAAAACTTTCATGCAGTTCGTTTATTCCAAAAATTTCCCAATAGATTACCTTTACTCATTAAGAAGAGAGTGCGAACTATCAATGTTTCCACTATCATAACACATTACTATGAAGCTACGATATTCAATATTAAAGCATCAAAAATTATCTTGAATCCGATCTTTCAAGATCTGTTTCGCCATCATAGGGACAGACAGACAGACAGACAGACGGACGGACATGGCTAAATCGAATCAGGAGGTGATTCTGAGCCAGAACATATATACTTTTTTATACCTGCCACGCCTCCTTTAATGCGTTACAAGCGGAAGAACAAAGTGAATATACCCTCATCCCTTCGGGTGTAGGTTATAAAAACGAAAACGAAACGAAAATTTTCCAACTTCTTTAACCCGTCTGAAAAACACGTTTTCTGGAGGTCTGCAAAGTAGGCCTCCGTGGCGGCGATAACTTCCTCATTCGAGTCAGATTTCTGCCCGGCAAATGACTTTTTCAAGTTTGGAAACAAAAAAAGATGTCGCACGGGGCCAAATCTGGAGAATACGTTGGATGAGAGAGCAGTTAGTAGCCTAATTCGACCAATTTGGCCGTGGCGACGGCGGAGGTGTAATCCGGTGCGCTATGATCAGCTATCTCGCGCACCTTCAATCGGCGATCTGCCAATACAAGATCGTGAACTTTTTTCACGTTATCCTCCGTGGTAGCCGTTTTCGGGCACCTAGACGTGGCTCATCAAAAACCGACGTGCGACCACGTTGAAACTCTTTAAACCAATTTTTGACGGTCGCCATCGAAGGAGAAGAGTCACCGTACACAGTACCCAAGAGCTCTTGGATTTCTCTGTCGATAGTCTGTGGAAATCACGATTACAGGAAAACGAATAGAGGTATCGTCATGAAATTTGGTCGCTTAGCTTTCTTATGGTTTTGTATCTCCTGAAATAAACAACACAAGCCAAAATAACTCCCGCGTATTTTAGAAAAATAGAAAAGAGCCCAAAGGCTCTGGTGACTAATTTCTCTTATAAAGTTAAATTTAATCAATGTTATTACATTCCAATAATATTGCAGTCATCATAACATAACTGCAATTACATTACAGTTACAATAACATTACAGTGATCAGAAGTATACCTAAAAATTTATTTTTTCTTTTAAAATTGTTAGGGTGAATGTTGTCGAGTTAAATTTTTCGATATCTGGGTTCGTACTTATGCTTAAGTGCTTTTTAGTTCTTTATGCAATGTTACGTAATGTTAATAATTTTGTCTTTCTCTTTAATTAACCTACTGTGTGTTTTTTGTCTATTTTACCTTCTACTATAGGCCTACTAGGCCTTATAGGCCTTTCCTTGGTTGTGGAGTGCATAGATCTGTTATAACATTCTATGCATTTAAATATTCTTTCCTGTGCAGATAAATATGAATTTTGTGCTTCTAGAGTTCTAAACTTTTCAGAAATTGTGCTGTGTAGTCTTTCAACATCTGCATTTCCTATTATATGATTGTTGAGCTTGGTGATATGTACTTGTACTATGTTTTCTGTTTTAAGAAAATCTTTATTTTAGAAAATCTAATATTTATTGAGTTAAACTAATGTTTCGGTCTTTTAACTTCACTGCTATTGCGTATTTTGAGAATTCGTCGATAAATGTTATAAAGCTGTGTTTTTTTTAGTATAGACATCCATATGGACTATTTCGTTTACGTCTGATGGAGTTTTCGTGATTGGAAATTTTATTTTCAGTGGTTTTCTACTAGGGTTGGCAATCCCGCGCTATATTTTCAATCCCGGGATATCGGGATTACATTTACTTAGGAATTACGGATTTCGGGATTACATTTAATTCTGTGATTTTTAAGTATTTGTTCTTGAAAGATATTAACCTATGTATTTCGCCAAAATTAATAATATGACATTCAAAAATAGGTTTATAAAACCAATTTATTAAATTAAAAGGAATTTCATTGTTTTTATAATATAATGCATTCTTAATTAAATTCTAAAAAGTTAATTGTTTTTAGAATGCCTCATATTTGGCTTAGAAACAACAACAAGGTGATGCACGTGTCACAACAGGGAAACATTTCCCAAAAGTAAACAGTTCATGAAGCTAAACAGTGCTCATGAACTTTGAACATTTAGCTCTGGATCTAAATAATTCTAGTAGTAGTAGTAGTAGTACACGTGGCTGCCCAGGTTACCTCCTGGATACAAATAGCACTTTTGTGCCGTTTTGATACCACTACCTCATGAACTGCGCAGCTTACTGTTAGTGATCTACACTACAGCCAGTTCGAAATTTTGATAATATGTACGTAGTAGTGATTACAGAAACTTGTGTATACCACTTCAAGTTTCCTGGAAACATCATCCCTGTTTCTGAAATCTAGTCCGTGCTAGGGCAGGGCATTGGCATAGTAAATGTTCTACTGACTCCATAACTCTGGAGTATTGGCAGCTGCGGCATCCCACGTTGTATGGGATTTCAAGTCTACTGGCATGTCTCCCAATGGGCCAGTGTCCAGTACTGACAAAGACCACCCGTGAGATGTCATGTCTAGACATCCTCAATAAGTCCACTGTCCTACTGAGATTGTATCGTGGCCATATTTCTCTGGATATGTTGCACTCTTGCAACAAACCCCATTTTTTATTAGCCAAGCTTAAAAAGTGATTATGCAGATCTTTCTTAACACTCGCAATTGAGATTTTCACATCCACTGCAAAAACCGGATCTAATTATGAGCCCTTTCTTGCCAGTTGATCAGCCGTCTTATTTCCAGTTATGCACGAGTGCCCCGGAACACCAACTAAGGAGACGGTTGAGCTGCTGCCAAGATGATTAAGTTCTTCTCTTCATGGAGAAGTTCTTCTCTACTGTTGGAGCGCTAACAGCCTTGATAGCAGCCTTGCTATCAGAGAAATTACCACATCCCTTGATTCAAGTCCGCTGTTTCTTACCAGCGTACAGGCTTGCAGTATCGCGAAAGTTTCCGCTTGGAAAACGGACGCGTAATCTGGGAGCCTATACGTCTCTGTCAGATTGATCGATAGATCAGCAGACTAAGCTCCCACCCGACTCCTGTACTTATCTTGGAGCCGTCAGTGTAAATCCTATAGGAATTTCCTCCAGGGTCAAAACCTGCTCTCCAATCTTCTCTGTCCGGGAAAATTTTGCGGCAGTGACGCTCTGGAAGTATTGCTTGGGTTGTATAGTTTGTCATGACTGCCACTACCTGTTGGGGCAATGAATTCTGGATAGAGCTATGCCCATATGATCTAGCCTTCCACAAGCCCGCCTCTCTGAGTCTTAGAGCGGCGCATGATGCCTCGGTTTTTAGCTGGAGATCAATGGGTAAAAGATGTAAGATAACGTTGAGTGCGGCAGATGCTGTAGAGCGCATTGCTCCTGTAACGCATAAGCCTGCCGTTCTCTGTATTTTCCCCAGTTTTGTCACGTTATAGACTTTGGATAGGGCCGGCCACCATACAATGGCGCCCTAGCCCAAAATAGGCCGAATAACCAATTTGTACCACCGTAGTACAATATCTGGTTTTAGCCCCAACTCTTGCCGAACGTTCTACTACAAGTATAGAGGGCAATGCTTGCCTTCCTCACTCTGGATTCTATATTTTCCTTCCAGCTAAATTTCGAGTCAATTACTAGTCCCAAGTACATAGCCTTAAGTGGAAGTTGAAGTGGTTGTCCATTTAGCTTTAGCATGTTAAATGGAGGAATTTTTGCTTTCGTGGTATGTTCAAAGAGCACAAGTTCCGTTTTTCATGGATTGACTGACAATCCGCAGTTTTGTGCCCATGTACTTAATATTCTTAGCTGGCTTCTCCATCACCTCACTAATAGTGCCGAAGAAAAGGCCTGATATAAGTATTACCACGTTGTCAGATAGTTCCAAGGGCTAAATAGTTTCTCGAAACGAAATATTTCCTGGAGATGTTAGGTTAGGAAGGCTTGGGATGCTGGATCCCGTCCACGGAGGCCAGATTTGGCCCATTGCGATAGCCTTTAAGGAAGTGGTGGAACCTACCGGATACTAATTTAAACATTTCACACTCCACCACTAGATCGTAGGCGAAGTTCACAAACCCGATTTGGCGCTCAAAATAAATTTAATAAGACACGGTAACGGAACCTTTGCAACGTCCGTAAGCTCAGAGCAAAACCAAGTTCCCAATGATCGGAAACGGCGGTTTGCGATTTCAGCGCTGGACAACGGCAGAGGAGATGATGTACCGTTTCTTCCTCATCAGCATCCTGGCATGATATACAGCAATCTACCCTGGCACTCTTGGTGGTAAGCATCGGTAAAAGGTGCAGGATAAGATAATGCGATTATAGTCCTGTTCTTCGGGGGGACCGCTAGCCTCTATCTTATCAAGATCGTAGTACGTGGTGGGGAGCCACATCCTCTCTCTCTCTCTCTCGAAAGTAAGGTTATGCGATCGCGCTATTCCAAGACCGCCCATATATTGGCCAAGATCGAGGCCAATGAGGCGGCGGGAAAAGTGGACGATCGGGACCTTGCTGATAAAGTCAAGTACGAAATGGTGCCTCGTTCGAGCTCGGGGCAACTGGTTGCTGCCAAGCGTAACAGATCCGTCGAGGAACCCGGGAATGTGCGAAAAAAGAGCAAGGGCTCTACTGGTGTTCCCTCTACCGGTGCTCCCTCGTCCAAACTGACGACTATCAAGGCAGCAGGTGGATCGGAAGACACACCGTCCACTAGTAAGGCTTCTTCATCCAAGAACCTGTACAGCGAGGTCTTAAAAAATGACCTATACGTAGCGCTTGTGGATGGCGCTTCCAGGAGCGGAAGAAGAGTTCAGGAAAGGTGCGGTGAAATCGAGGCAAGGTGGACCGAGATGGTAAACAACTTTTTACTAGGTCATCCTGATGAATCCCCTCCTCTCTTCGACTCGTCCAACGTTTTCAGAGGGTGCCGTCTGATAAAGTGTGAAGATAGGTCTTCGGAGTTCCTCACGCGCTGTGTAGACGAGCTAAAAAACGGCATGGAAGGGGCTAAGTCTTCAGCTCATCCCAGCCAAGGACGTGCCGAGATCCCCAGTGGCGCGAATCTGGTTTCCGAACATAGCCATTGATAGGGAGAAGCTTCTCCAATGTCTGCGGCTACAAAATAGGAACCTGGAGATGCAAGACTGGCATGTTCTTCGCGAGGGAAAGCCGCAGCCGAACGGCCACTCTTTCCTGTTGACATTCCCATACGAGTGCCTGGAGTCCCTGGGCAGGCAGGACAATAAAATTCGGTTTGGCATCAGGTATGCAAAAATCAAAAAACTAAAAATCTTCGCCCAAGCGGCGGCAGGTATTGAGGGGTTGGAGGATGTCCTCTCCAGCACCCTTAACCTGGACGCACACAACCCATAACATCCCTCGATATGGTGAATGTCGTGCAGTTAAATCTGAAGCACTCGAAGAGGGCTATGGACAATCTAGGGTAAGGTAAATTGTATCAAGCCTCGTTCGTGTATCATCATAAAAAATCTCTCAATGCTTTCTTTTGTTCTAACCTTAGTTCCCCATGAATGACGCATGATGACGCATCAGCCTATATGGCTCACGAACAACCAGCCCCGCCAGTCGAAGTGGAGGCTCTTACAGCGGAAGCGGTCCGCTTGGGCTGTGGCCTGATCATCGGATGCGACGCCAATGCCAGGCATACGGTGTGGGGTAGTTCTGCCTCCAATAAACGTGGTGAGTCCCTTTTTGAATTTATCTTATGTTCCAATCTCAATATCTGTAACGGGGGTAATACCCCCACTTTTGTCTTTCCGAGTTCGGAAAGGTTCGTTGGGTGGGATGAAGTTTTAGATATTACTCTTGTCTCTGATAGTGTACAAATAGCGGTTTCGAATTGGAGGGTGTCAAAGGAGTTATGTTTTTTAGATCACAGAATGATACTCTTCGACATCATTCTTTTTGTTCTACCCTAAGCTGCCAGCTTCATAAATCCCAAGAGGATAGAATGGACCCGATTTAGGTCCATTCTGTCTTCCAAGCTAAAGCATCCTCCAAAAGACCTACTAAGCACCACAGAACTAGAGGGTGCGGTTAGTTAGTTATATAGAGCTAGGTTTGAGAGAGCGATGAAACTGGCTTTTAACACCTCCTGTCCGGTCTCTAGGGGCAGGAAGCCCTATCCCCCCTGGTGGTCGGAGGAACTGGGGAAACTAAGAAAGGAAACTAGGCATGTTTTCAATCAATGTTACTCATATAGAAACTGGCTACCATACAAGGAATGCCTAAAAACATATAAGAAAGCTATCAGGGTCGCGAAAAATAAATCATGGGTATCCTTTTGCGAATCAATTGAAAGCATTAAAGACTCTGCTAGGCTATCTAAAATCCTATGCATATCCCACTCCAATCCTACCTATCTCAAACGACAAGACGGGTCGTGGACAAACTCTTCGTTGGACTCGCTGACAACTCTAGTCGAGACGCACTTCCCCGGCTGTAGGGATTGTGCAGTTGCAGAAGACCAGAGTACAGGAGGTGCAGATGGTACTTCCAGCAGTGAGTTCATCGCCTCCCTAATAACCAGTAGAAGAATTGGCTGGGCGATATTCAGCTTCTCTCCTTATAAATCCCCTGGTCCGGATGGTATCATGCCAATCATGCTTCAGAAAAATGAGGAGCTGATTACGCCGTGGCTGATTCCTAAATACCGGAACAGCCTTCGACTAAACTATATTCCTGCAAGTTGGAGGATGGCGTCTGCAGTCTTTATTCCCAAGGCTGGAAAGACGGGACACGAATTGGCAAAGGACTTCAGGCCGATTTGTTTATCCTTCTTTGCCCTAAAAACTCTCGAACGTATCCTTGACAATGAGATAAGAGGTGGCCCAGCTATGGACTATATCTCGTCAGCTCAACATGCTTACCTTAGAGGTAAATCCACGGAGACGGCACTACACGAGGTAATATACACTATCGAGCGAAGTCTCCACTTCAAACAATTTACACTTGCAGCCTCTCTGTACATAGAAGGAGCTTTTAACAATGTTAGTCTAGACAGCATTCGCAACTTGCTGGAGGCGTTCGGAATTAACGCAACCATAAGGAACTGTATCTCGTCCCTGCTAAGTACACGCATGATACAAGCTTTGTGGGGGTGACTCAAGCTAACAAAATACATTCAGCGGGGCATACCACAGGATGGATTTCTTTCGCCGCTTCTCTGGTTTTTGGTCATAAACGCGATTCTGCTAAAACTCAACATAGGGGGAGTCAAGGAAGTGGTTTACGCAGACGACGTAGTCATCCTGATATCAGGCCTTTTTCCCCTTGACGTTGAGTGAGTTAATGACCAGAGCTCTGAGAATTATCAGTTTGTGGGCTCATGGCAGTGATTTGGCTGTAAATCCTAGCAAGACAGAGCTGGTGCTATTTACCACGCGTACCAAGACCCCATTATTTAGACTTCCTATCTTAGGAGGCACAGAGATCAAGCTATGAAGCAGTGCTAAATATTTAGGTATTATACTAAACAACAAGCTATCCTGGAAAGCAAACACTGAACAGCGAGTTAAGAAGGCCTGTGTAGCTTTCTATGCTTGCAAGAAAATGTTCGGGGAAACCTGGGGCCTCAAGCCAAATGTAGTTCTCTGTACCTACAAAGTGGTTGTCAAGCCTTTTTGACCTATGGAGCTCTTGTGTGGACTAGAGGACTATCCAAAGTACAACGACTTGCTTGTGCAGGAGCTGTGGGAGCAATACGGTCTTGTCTAGCAGATGCCCTTAACACCATTCTACATCTTCTACCTTTGGATTTAGAGATTAAATACATAGCAACGGCAAGCGCCCTTAGACTAAGAGAGCTTAAATGTTGGAAATCCAGGACCTACGGTCATAGTAGTATTTTGGAACTGCCAGACAAAACAGTTATCCCAAGTGAGACAGACTACTTAAGACCCGTTGTAAACTTTGCTCATGAATTCCGGGCTATCTTTCCCTCAAGAGCTGTCTGGCGTGGAGGCAATTTAGCAGAGGAATTTGACTTTGCTATTTTTACGGATGGTTCCAAGATGGAGACAGGTGCGGGTGCCGGGGTTTTCTTGCAAAAACTCGAGCTATCGTTATGCCTCAGACTGCCAAACCATGCTAATGTTTTTCAGACAGAGATCATGGCCATCATGGTGGCCTGCAAAGCCATCTCTGATGCTAACATCCTCCCAAACGAAAACATAGAAATCTTCTCCGACAGCCAAGCTGCCATTAAGGCACTTACGAAAGTGGAAACCAAATCTAAACTAGTCCAACAATGCAAAGAGGCCCTCGTGCGTGCAGGAGAGAGGACGTCCATTACAATCCTGTGGGTTCCCGGTCATAGGAATATTTACGGTAACGAAGCAGCTGACGAGCTTGCCCGCAGAGGAGCTGGTCTGGGCGCCAACGCAGTCGCTCAAACAGCCATTCCCTTTAGGGCAGCCACCGCCAACATTCGAAAGTACTACTCGAATCTGGCCTCTATCAGATGGAAGGAGCTCTTAAGCTGCAAACTATCCCGGCAACTATGGCCCTCCTACGATATTGGAAGGTTTACTTTTCTACTGTCCAGGACCAGGAAAGACGCTTCCAGACTGGTTGCAGTATTGACTGGTCACTGGATGATAGGAAAACACGCAGAAAGGCTGGGCCGCAATCACTCCCCATTCTGTCGCAGCTGCATGGATGCCGTAGAAGAAGAGACAGTGGAGCACTTCCTCTGCAGATGCCCTGCCCTATCTCGGAAAAGAATGACTTCCCTCGGGAAAACCCTTCTTTGATACCCTGGTGGATCTTTCAGTCAATCAAACATGACAGTCTTCTCTTGTTTTTAAACAGGGCAAACTGGTTATAGAAGCTCGTTGACTAATTTCTCCTTCATAACTACTTTCAGTTCAATCACTCCCCATTCTGTCGCAGCTGCAGTGATGCCGTAGAAGAAGAGACAGTGGAGCACTTCCTCTGCAGATGCCCTGCCCTATCTCGGAAAAGAATGACTTCCCTCGGGAAAACCCTTCTTCGATACCCTGGTGGATCTTTCAGCAATCAAACTTGACAGTCTTCTCTTGTTTTTAAACAGGGCAAACTGGTTATAGAAGCTCGTTGACTAATTTCTCCTTCATAACTACTTCTGCTGGCATTATTGTTTTGTGGTTATAAAACGGCACATCTGTGCTAATTGACCACCCTTGCTTTGGTGTGGGTGCCACCTAAACAACAACAACAACCACGGCACCCGTCTTCGATTTTGTGAGAGAGATGTGGAGTCATTTCTGTTACTCCAGAGATGATTTGCTCTCTCTTTCACAATAACGTCGATCAGTGTTTTCAGATGGGATATCGGCTGAAGTACCGAAGAGTTCGCTTCCTCAGAACTCAGCGAGGAGCCCGCTCTCGCCATCAAATCCGCCAGTTCGTTACCCACAATATTTGCGTGACCTGGAACCCAGAGTTTGACAGAATGGACTCTTCGCAGATTCCTTAGCGTATGTCTACACTTCAGCACAATCCTTGATTTTACAGACTCTGACCTCAGCGATTTCAGTGCAGCCTGGCTGTCCACACAGAAATTGATAACCGTTTGCGGTAAACCTTTGGAAAACATATTGAAGATAATTTAAAAAGCCGAGCATCCGAGTTTATATATTATTCTCTAGCATTAAATGAAAGCACAGATATAACAGATACTGCCCAAGTAGCAGTTTTTATCAGGGGTGTCGATGTCGATTTTAAAAAGTATCGGGCTTAACAACAGATGGTGCTCCAGCAATGATTGGGAAACATAAAAGCTTAGTAAAATTAAGTGAAAATGAGACATCATTTATCACAACATCGGGAGAATTTATGTTCCAAGTCCCTTAAAGTGGACCATGTGATGAAAGTGGCCATAAAAACAGTAAATTTCATTAAGTAGAAAGGGTTAAATCACCGTCTGTTCCAAGAGTTTTTAAAACTTTGGACTCATGTTCTGATAATGTTACGTTTAATGCAGAAGTAAGTTGCCTGACCCGTGCCAAAATGTAAAAAAGAGTGTTTGATTTGCAGCAAGAAATAACATAACCACAAAGAGTGGGTTTGCGACTTCTTGCGTTTCTGGGTCGTTTGCGGGTTGCGTTTCTGGTCGATATAACGAGTCACCCAAATGACTTTAACACACGCCTTCAAGGAAAATACCAATTAATAAATAACATGTATGATCTTATTTCTGCATCTCAAATGAAACTTAGTCTTTGGGAACAGTTGAGGACTAAAAACTTTACTCATTTTCCGACATTATTACTGCAACTAGAGATCGCACATGAGACGACGGATAAATACGCTTCTTTAATATCTGACTTGTACCTCGAATTCGAAAACCGATTTCAGGATTTTAAAAACATTATGTGCTTTTTCATGCATTTGCAACGCCATTTGATGCAGACGTAAATTTATTACCAATAATTACAAATGGAACATTGCGGAATATGTTGTGATACACAGTTAAAGCAGAAATTGCATCAGTTTGGTTTGAAAGAATTCTATAAAACGTATTTGGACAAGGATAAATATCCCGGGTTTTACAAACACGCTCTGTCGATGGTTTCGCTATGATTCTATTTTGGACTCGTTATATCCACCAGAAACGCGAAGTCGCAAATCCACTCTTTGTCGCTAAACTCTGGAAGAGTTTTTGACTTACTGACAAAGAATGATGTTATTTCTTGCTGCAAATCACACACTCTTTTTAACATTTTAGCACGGGTCAGCTATCTTCTGCATAAAACGTAACATCATCATAACATGAGTTCAAAGATTTTAGAAACTCTTGGAACTGACGGTTATTTAACCCTTTCGACTTAATGAAATTTACTGTTTTTATGGCCACTTTCATCACATGGGCCACTTTAAGGGGCTTGGAACATAAATTCTCCCGATGAATAATGCAATGAAAGTTTGACATTGATGATTTCTGGACAAAGAATTTCAGCGACGCTCTCCAAACATTTTTTCGCCATTCCAACTTTGGTTTCAACTTTCAACGTTTTTTGGAAAATTAACGGTTGTCCAACTTTTATCAGCCCCAAAGGCTACATACAATTTTGACGTTGGAATTCATCTCGTAGCATAAAAATTTCTGTTCAGGCTGTTAAAATTTTCCATGTCGAGTAAAAAGTTATAAATTGGCACACGGCCTTACATTCACATTAGAGAAATATAATTGCGGCTGAAGGTAGGTAATATATTTAAAAAATTGTGCTTTAAATTTATTGCAAAGTATATTGAATACATAGTATGGGTATCTTTTAAGTTTATTTATAAATTATATTTGTTTTTAGTTTTTAAGTTTTCTAGATCACACATATTTTAGAAACACATTTTCGTATCATTTTTTCAGTTGAATGAAAATATTTGATAGAATTTTAAAAAACTATTTTACAAATTTCATTAACGTATATATAAAATTCAAATTATAAAGTATAGTGTTTATGAATGTTATATTGTTTAACACTCTACAATACTCCCCCTCCAGTGTAACGAATATTGAGAGGTATTAATGGATCATACTCGTAATATGTTCATTAATTTAAATTATAACCATAATATAATTAACAATTAATAATTAATATTAAATGATATTTAAATGTAATTTAATTAATATTGAATGTTGAAGCACAACTATATTATTATATTATGATATGTAAACCTTTTATTCATATAAGTATATGAATATATATTATTCATACTAGAATATATATATTTTATTCATACTAGTATAATGCCACTGCTACTAGTAGACTACGCTGCGTCATGGTGGATTTTAGTGAAGGAAAATATAAGAACATTCCACGAGGCATGCGACGCCATCAGAGCCACTTTTTCTTCTCCATATCCGGATCACATTGGATTAAAAGGAGAAGCCATATTCGACACTGGTGCAAAGACCAGCATCGCCAGCACAAATTTAAAAAGGATTTTGACAGATAAGAAATGTGTTTTCCAAAAAGTTCAAGCTGAAGTCTCGCTAGCCGATGGAACAACCACCATCCAAAAGGTCAAATCAACTATTTGTGAAGTAACCCTCGGACTTCGAACGCGAAAAATACGTGTGATATCACTGGAAAACGCAAAAGAAAATCGCACATTAATTGGCGCAGACTTAATGGAACAAGCAGGAATCATCCTTAATATGGCACAGCGTTACTGGTTCTACGAAGATGATCCAAAGAAAACGTTTTGCTTCGAGGATCCAACCAAGGTAACAGCTTTTACCTTGGATGTTGTAAGCAAACAAGTAAAATCAGCAAGGTCAAACTTGTCTCCATTTGCTGAGGCATTAAAAGAAATGGATTGAATTTCGTTGACCTGTTAAAAAAAAAAGAAATTAGACCAATTAGCAAAACACCAGAAGTATGTCCAGCTAAAAATGATACACCTAATGCAAAACGTCACCAAGGTCATCATCCTGCATCGAGCAACTATTCAGCAGCAAACAATGCATATTCCCCTTATGGAATTCAGGCCATTTTTAGAAATTCATTGCCATTTGGAGAAATTACGCCGAAAATAACAACGATTTTTTTTGCACCTCCGATAAAAGCCGGATGAAAAATACGAAGGTTTTATAAATAAAAATTTTTTGCCTCTTTATGTATTTTCTTTCAATGTTCTTAAGGATAGAGATGGGGTAAGTTTAACACAACAACAAAAAGACGAGCTAGATAAGACTGGCAACGCGGATATCTTTGAAGAAAGCACAGAAGCCACGTCTTATGCTGTTTATCGTATGGAAACAGGGGATCGTGCACCAATCGCTTTACCCCCTTATCGATTATCCCCTCTTAAAAAAAGAGAACTTAAGAAAGAAATCGCCGAAATGTTAAGATTAGGAGTAATAGTAGAATGCGAGTCAGCGTGGGCAGTACCGGTGGTAATGGTTCCCAAAAGTAATGGTACTATGCGAGTTTGTATAGATTACCGAAAGTTGAATAGCATAACGAAGCCAGATCGCTACCCGTTACCCAGGATTAATGACTTGCTACATGAAGCAAAAGTCACTAATTATATGTCGACACTTGACCTACAAACTGGTTATTGGCAAATCAGTGTTCATCCTGAACATCAAGATAAAACGGCCTTTGTTACGCCTTTTGGGATGTATAAATTCACGAGAATGCCGTTTGGTTTAAGAAATGCCCCAGCAACCTTTCAACGGCTGATTGATAGATTAAAAGTTACACTTGGTGATATTACTCTTATAGTATATCTTGATGACATAATATTATGCTCCGCTACTTTCGAAAAACATTTAAAAGATTTAGAATGCCTCTTTGAACGTTTGAGACAATTTTGTCTAAAGGCCAATCGAGAAAAATGCAATTTTGCCTGCGGCAGTGTTAGATACCTTGGTCATATTTTGACACCGGAGAGAATCAAAGTAAATCACAAATTTACTATTACGCTATTGGTTACGCGCTTGGTGCAGTTCTACTCCAGGGGGAGGGCCCTGATGAGCATACAATTGAATATACTAGCAGACTTTTATCATCCGCAGAACGCAACTACTCAACAATAGAGAGAGAGGCCTTAGCCATGGTATGGGCTGTCCAGAAATTTAGAGGATACATTGAAGGCATACATGTTAAATTGGTGACAGATCACCAGCCTTTAAAATGGTTGATGTCTCTTAAGTCACCTACAGGTCGTTTAGCCAGATGGGCTCTTTTACTTCAATCATTCAACATAGACATCGAATATAAACCTGGACGAACTAATGTAGGCGCTGATGCCCTCTCTAGACCACCATGTCTAGATGTACTGTCCATGTTCTAGTTACCACTCACGTACTCAGCAACGCAGCAAAAGGAATCTCGTTTAAATTCGTTCCCAAAAGAGATGGTCCCTATGTAGTTACTAAAAAAATTGGTTCAACTAGCTACATGATGACCTTAATACAACTTTAGGTACCTACCATATCTCAGCTTTAGCACGCTTCAGAAATTCAGAAGCCATTCCGGAGAAACCAGTCAACATGATTAAGCGAAGAGGCCGTCCAAAGAAACCAGCCTACTGATGCCTCATCGGGACGATTTCGACATCAGAGAGGGAGACTGAAGCACAACTATATTATTATATTATGATATGTAAACCTTTTATTCATATACATATGTAAACTCCTTTAAAAGCACTTATAACAGAAGGGTATGTTCACTAATGTAATTTACTATCTTTACGAACAAACCCATCAGCTGTTGAATTAATTAGAACTTGAATGCAACCATGTGACTGTTCGAGTGCTAGATTTTTGTATAAAAGGAGCAACGATTTCTTTGAAAATTCATTCTTTGAAAAAAATGCTGGTTTTAAAAAGTTTTTTGTGATTGTCTTAATCATGTTCCCATGTTGTATTTTAAATGTATCTTTGTGTCTTGATATGATTTTAAATGGTCCTTCGAAGGGTGATTCTAATTTAGAGTTGCGAATTGTTTTTACGAAAACGTATTTGCACGTTTCTAAGTTTTTTGGTATGTGTGTACGTTCTTTATTATGGTGCATAATTTTTGATCGTACAAGCGAAAAATGTTTCCTTAGTCGTTGAAGAATTTAATTTGATGTGTCAATATTTTCGTTTTGATTATTTGATACGATTATTTCGCCATGTAATCTAAGTGTTTGTCCGTATGTTAGTTCGGCAGGAGAGCATTTTAGTTCTTCTTTGATTGATGTTCGTAGACCTAGGAGAATCAATGGTAGTAGTTGTGACCAATGGTTTGTATCGTTTGAGGCTATTATAGCTGTTTTTAGTGTTCTGTGAAATCTCTCTATCATTCCGTTTGCTTGTGGGTGATATGGGGAGGTATGTATTTTATGTGCTCCTAGTAATTTGGTTAATTCACTGAAAAGTCTTGAGGTGAATTGGGAGCCTTGGTCTACTGTAATATTTAGTGGTATTCCAAAACGAGGTATGTATATAGTTTTGTACGTTTACTGTTGCTACTGTTTTGGCTGTGATCTCTTGAAGTGGATAGGCTTCTGGCCAACGTGTGTGTCTGTCAATTATGGTTAGTATGTAACGGTTTTCTTTTGATGTTGGTAGTGGTCCTACGATGTCCATGTGGATATGTTCAAATCTGCCTGAAGGTATGTCTATTTTCTTGATTGGTGTTTTTGTGTATATTGTAATTTTCGATTTTTGGCAGTTGATGCAGTTGGATGTCCAATCGTTGATTTCTTTGCGCATATTGGGCCAAAAATATTTTAATTGGATTAGACGTCTAGTTGTACGTATGCTTGGGTGAGGTAGAGTATGGATTTTGTTAAATATAATTTTTCTCATAGTTTTTGGAACGGAATTTTTATTGTTGGAATGATTATTTCTTTTAAATTGTTTTTTGAATTTGGTTTTGAAATAAGATCTAGTAAGGTTTTGTCGCTTTGTTGTTCTTTGTGTAATGTTTTGAAGTTTATGTCTTGTGTTGAGAATGAATTGATCTCGGGAATAGGTGAGAGAGTGTCTGCGACTATGTTGTCTTTCCGCATATGTATTTTATGTCGTTTGTAAATTGTCCGATGTATTCTAAATGGCGTATTTGATAGGGTGATTTTTCGGTTTTAGAATTTAGGGCATGTGTTTGTGGTTTGTGGTCGGTGTATATTGTGAAAATTCTTTCTTCAAGGAAATGCTTGAAGTGTTTGACTGAATTATATATTGCTAATAGTTCTCTGTCGAAGGTAGAGTAATTCGCTTCGGTTGGAGATAATTTTCTTGAGAAGTATGCAAGGGGTTCGAAAGAATTTTCATTAGATTGTGGCAATACTGCGCCTATAGCTACGTTGGATGCGTCGATAGCTACAGATAATTGTGCGTTTTCATTAAAGTGGGTAAGTAATGTTTCTTTCGCGAAATGGTTTTTTACGTTTTCGAATGCTGTAGTAGTTTCAGAAGTCCAAATTAATTGTTTTGTTTTGTTCTTATTCGCGATTGTTAGCATATTGTACAGGGGGCTTAGTTCTGCTGCTACCATTTGGATGTAGCGATGGTAATAATTGATCATACCCAAGAATTTTTGTAATTTCTTTATTGTAAGTGGTTTTTCAAAACTTTTTATGGTTTCGATTCGTTCGTTAGAGGGTTTAATGTCATTGGAAGAAATTTCGTAGCTAAGGAAATCTAGCTTATTCGTTCCGAAGGTGCATTTTGTGGGTTTAATGTTCAGGCCGTATTCTTGTAGTCTTGTGAATACGATTCTTAAATGTTCAGTGTGTTGTTCTTCGTTATCGCTTGCGATTAGAATGTCGTCTATGTATGTATGTGAAAACGAATTCGAGTCCTGAAAATACTTCGTTGATAAAACGTTGGAAAGTTTGTGCGCTGTTTCGTAAACCGAATAGCATGCGTACGAATTCAAACATTCCGAAGGGAGTTGTTATAGCTATATATCTTATGTATGTCTTCTTCGGACATTGGTATTTGATGGTAAGCGCGTACCAGGTCGATTTTAGAGAATATATTTTTATTTTTTAGTTCGATACTTAAAACATGAATATGAGGAAGTGGGTACCGGTCTGGTATTGTTATGTAATCGAGGCGTCTATATCATCGCATGGTCTCCAGTCATTTGGTTCCTTTTTGGGAGCTAAGTGTAGAGGAGATGTAGTGGGTGAATTTGAAGGTCTACAAATATCTGTTTTTATTAAGTATTCAAATTCATTTTTGGCAATTTTGAATTTTATTGGGTCTAGTCGGCGGGGTTTGGAGTATGGTAAGACTCCTTTGTTTTCAATTCTGTGAACTGTTTGGTATTTCACTTGTTTAGTGTAGTCAGGTTCGCAGGTAATTGAAGGAAATTCGTTTGAAATTTTTGTGAATTTATTATCGGAAAGTGATATTTTAAGTGAAAATATGTCACAAAACCTGTAGCGCCTGAAGTTTTTAATTTAGTGTTTAGGTCTACAAATTTCTTTGTTTTTGAGGTCGACTAGTATGCCAAATTTTCCTAAGAAATTTGCTCCTATGATTGCTGTTGGGATATTAGCTAGTATGAATGGGAATTCAAAATCTCGTCTTAAACCTAAGTTAAGTTTTAAGAGTTTTTGTCCAAATGTTTCAATGTTGGTTCCGTTAGCTGGTAATTTTGTTATTGTTTCCATCATTTGCCACCGTCATGATGGAACTTTTTAATTTAAAGATTTATTATTATTTTGTTCGTTTTTATTAGTATTGTAAAAATCGCATGGTTGGATCTTGCTCTGGTTTGAAGTTCGCTGATATTGGCGGTGATTTTGTTCATATTTTGGTATATTTCTGTTGTTAATTCGGTTAGGCTTCTTATGCATCGCGTTATTTTCTATATTCGCGATTGATATTGGTTTTTGTGGTTTATTCAATAGGTTAAACAGTTTGTCGGCAAGTAGTATTTTTTCTTCTGTACTTTTTTTACTGCACGAAGTTAAATGTATCTGTATTTGTTGTGGCAATTTACGGATCCATAACTTTAAAAGGAGTTCGCGACTGACAATAGAATCGGAGCCTATTAGTGTTTTCATGTGTCTCAATAGCTCTGATGGAGAACGATCTCCAATTTGTGTGTTTGAAAATAGTTGTTCTAATCTATTTTCTTCACTAAGGGAAAATCTTTCGCAGAGAGTTTTTTTTATTGTTTTGTATTTATTTGTTGTTGGTGGAGGGTTAATTATATCTATAATTTTTGTAATGGTCTCTCGTTGAAGGGCAATTAGAATATTTTGAAATTTGGTGTTGTCATCTTTGACGTTGTTGATTTCACATTGTCTTTCAACAAGTAGAAACCACGCTTCTGGACATTCTTCCCAAAACTGAGGTAGTTTAATGGATTTGTTGTTTCTGAAGTTTTGTTCTAGTGTTGTTGTTACGTTTGGTTGCATGTATTGTGTAAAGTTTTGGTCTGTATTGTTTATTGTGGTTTCCTTATGTTGATTTTTTGTGTTTGTGTGTGTGCGGGTTCGTATGGGTGATCGTGCAAGGTGCATTTTGATGGAAGGTATGTGTGAGATAATTTTGTATTGTTTAGAATGTGTTTTTAATTTTTATAATTAAACGAGTTTATGATTCGTTGACTGGGTGGGTAATTTGCGAGAGGTATGTATTAACATATAATAATAATTGTCGATAGCAGTAGTAGGGTTTTCCTTGAAAATTTGTTACTATAGCTTTTGATTGTTGTTGCTTTGGTTTTAATTGTTGTAATTGCAACTGCTGCTGCTGTTGTTGTTTAAACTGCGTTTGTTGCTGCAGCTGTTGTTGTTGTTGTGGCGTTGCCTCTTAACGTTGTCAATGCAATTAAATTGTGGATCTGAAGATTCAATTTATTTAAATTTATTTGAATTCGTTATTAAATTTTTGCCAATTTATAGGTCGTTGTGTTTTGGCTTATGTGGAGGTTCGGTTCGCCAGGATCGCCAATTTATGGGTATCTTTTAAGTTTATTTATAGTTTATATTTGTTTTTAGTTTTTAAGTTTTCTTTAAGTTTTTAAGTTTCAAATTTTCGTATCAGTTTTTCAGTTGAATGAAAATATTTGATAGAATTTTATAAAAGGCTCCGGGAAATAACGCCCAAATGAAATAAGGCCCAATGCGGGCCTTATTTCATTTTGCCAAATTGGGCGTTATTTCATAAAAAAATGAAATAAGGCCCACTTTGGGTCTTATTTAATTTTAAAAAATTTAAAAATTTTTCCGAAAAATGAAATAAAGCCCAAAAAAAAAATGAAATAACGCCCAATTTTGCGATAAATGCTGAAATGCGTTAGCTACGAAGCAGCTGTTGGACTTATTGGACGGGTTAATATACAAATACTATTCAGCAAGGGGATGGTTTTGTTAGCTGAGGGTTTTAATCCCTGCCACGGCCGAAGGCCGGCATGCAGAAATACACTTTGCCTGGATAGAGGAAGACTTTTCAACAAGGAGATGGTTTTGTTGGCTGAGGGTTTTAATCCCTGCCCCGGCCGAAGGCCGGCACGCAGAAGGACACTTTGCCTGCGCAGAAGGACCCTGGATAGAGGAAGACTTTTCAACAAGGAGATGGTTTTGTTGGCTGAGGGTTTTAATCCCTGCCACGGCCGAAGGCCGGCACGCAGAAGGACACTTTGCCTGCGCAGAACGACCCTGGATAGAGGAAGACTTTTCAACAAGGAGATGGTTTTGTTGGCTGAGGGTTTTAATCCCTGCCACGGCCGAAGGCCGGCATGGAGAAAGACCCTGGATAGAGGAAGACTTTTCAGCAAAAAAGATGGTTTTGTTGGCTGAGGGTTTTAATCCCTGCCACGGCCGAAGGCCGGCACGCAGAAGGACACTTTGCCTGCGCAGAAGGACCCTGGATAGAGGAAGACTTTTCAAAAAGGAGATGGTTTTATTGGCTGAGGGTTTTAATCCCTGCCACGGCCGAAGGCTGGCATGCAGAAGGAAGGAAGGAAAGAAGGAAGGCAGGGATTCAAACCCTCAGCCAACAAAAAAAGCCAATTTTTATTGAAAATGAAATAAAGCCCAAAAAAATGAAATAACGCCCAAATTTTACGATTTCAAATCTTCATATAAAAAAAAAATTGGGCCCTTATTTCATTTGGGCGTTATTTCCCGGAGCCTTTATAAAACTACTTTACAAATTTCATTACCGTATATATAAAATTTAAAGTATAAAGTATAGTGTTTAAGAATGTTATATTGTTTAACATTCTACACATAGCGTGGAAAAAATAAAGTGCAGGGAAACAAACGTAAACATAAATTGAATAATACTTTCTAAACACTCGCATGTCCATAGAGGACTTCTCTGCAAAGCTTCAGCTCCCTAATTCTTAGGAAGCTCTTGACCGCTAAGTCCATAATGTACAATCCTGGAGATGTGATCTATTTGCACATCAGGGAAATTAATGTAAATTTAACATGTCTGGAAAAATACCGCGAGATATAAATGAACTGTATGTGAAGTAATGTTACGGGTTATTATTATAATCAGTTATTTTATATAATCCGCGACAAAAAATACTAAATCAATAAAAATTCTCAGTATTTTTTATATTTCTTTAATATTTTTTATAAATTTATATTGTAACGAAGCTTTCTCCTGGGGTATATCTCAACCCAGTCCAAGGTTCGTTTAGTTATTTATTTTTAATGAACAAGCACACTTTTTCTCTTAATCACTTTATTTAATCCAAATCCCTCTCTTTAGTTTCTAAAACAATTCAATTAAATTTAAATTAAGATCTATATTATGTCTTGACGTTGGTCGCTGGGTAAAAACCCACAGTCCGACGATGATCCTGGCGTTGGTCGCAGGGTAAAAACCCACAGTCCGACGATGATCCTGGCGTTGGTCTCGGGGTAAAAACCAACAGTCCGACGGTGATCCTGGCGTTGGTCGCGGGGTAAAAACCCACAGTCCGACGATGATCCTGGCGTTGGTCGCGGGGTAAAAACCACAGTCCGACGATGATCCTGGCGTTGGTCGCGGGGTAAAAACCCACAGTCCGACGATGATTACTTACCTCGGGTCGACGTTGTCTGAGGCCTTAGCTGTGACGTCGATGGGGGCGTTGGCTTCGACGCTTTCTTTGACGTTGATACTTACCTCGGGTCGACGTTGACGTTAGCTGAGGCCCTAGCTGCGGCGTCGGCGGAGGCGTTGGCTTCGACGCTGGCTGAGGCGTTGACTTCGATGCTGGCTTCGACGTTGACCGAGGCGTTGACTTCGATGCTGGCTTCGACGTTGGCTTTGACGTTGTCAGAGGTACTACTCGATGTCTTCCCTGTGCTGGTCCGAAACCAAGTGTCGATCGCATGGGATGTCGGCCGTTTTATAGTCGTCCGTGGCTCTTGCAATACGTTGAGTACCTGATGAACTGGTTTGGTTGCTATGTCGAAAGGTTTTCCAAGTGATGTTCCATTACCCCTTGGTGAGATTTACTTGTATATAACAAAATTTGTCGTTACAATATAAATCTTTTAAAAATAATTTGTATTAAATAAGGTATAAAAAACCAGTACATAGTTCGTTTCGCGAAATTTCATAAAACCAAAAAAGTGAAACTTTCGAAAAGGCAAAACAAAATGCCACGGAAATGTTTCCGGGAAACATATACGGCCCTAAAAAGACATGTTTAATGTCCGCTCCGACTCTGGAGCTTGCAATAGCACAGCACGCCCAGCAGTGAAATTTCAAATTGCAGCAGCAAGTTTAGCAGTTTCAAAATGAATTTTTGCGGTAACATAGCAAGTATAAGAACATGATTTTATGTTCTGTGCTTGCTGTCTGCTATTGCTTTCAAACTTTGAATTCGCTACTCCAAACAGCTCCAAACAGTTCCGCAACAGCTCTTGTTTTATCTGCGACCAGTTTGGATGGTTTAGCGTTCGGATTACGTTAGCTGCATCTCATTTTATCTTTTTGAGTAGATGCGGCTAAAGAAAATACTCCTCCATGGGAAGTTTGTTAAACATTTTGGCAAATAGCTCTACTTCGTTGATGAAGGAGATGATGTCGTAGCTTTTGTCATCCTGAAACTCCTGAATTTTTAAAGCTTCTTTTAAGATTGATTTGAGTTTTTTATTACTTACAAACTGACTAAGCTTAGCGCTGAGATGCGTATATTGTATATTCTTTGGTGATAATCAATTAAAGCTCTTGCTGACTGCTATTAACCGACATATTTTTTACTTTTAGTTCATTTTATTTTAAAAAAAATATTAATTTTAAAAGTTTTTTAACATAGAATTTATTAGGTCTTCCCTTTTTTCGAAATAAAAAAATTATTTTAAATGGAGAACTTTCACCCATGCTGGTTGGTTAGAACCAAAACATCTACAGCACTGATGTCCAACTTTTCCTACAGGGACACTGTTTTTCACAAGTCATTCACCTGCAGTGTTATTCACCTGCTGTTTTGGCCATGACTATCGATCTCCAATTACAAGCGTTTGTTCAACTGCCGCGACTGCGACTTGTAATTGGTAAACATAAGCTTTTTTATAATTTCATTTTTATTGTATTTGTTGCATTTGTATTAACTGTTCCATTCTATAATTTCATTTCAATTTCATGTCGTTTACATTGAACTAGAATATTTTTATAATGCTTTAAATATATCTACATTCAATAAACAACAGTCAGTTCAGATCCAGACTCAAAGAATCAAATCAACACATTTTTATTTCGGTGTTCATCAACGGTCTCGGTGCTAGTTAGTCAATCAATACCTAGTGCATAATATAGTTAGTTGTAGTCCAAGTGCTGCAACTAACTAATCATCCTTTGCTAGTTCGTCAATCAATATAGTGCATCATCATCTACTAACTCATCAACTAACTCAACTAACTAACTCATTATCCTTTGCTAATTCATCAATCAATACATAGTTAGTTGTAGTCCAAGTGCTGCAGCTAACTCATCATCCTTTTAGTTCATCAATCAGTACATGGTGCATAGTTAGTTGTAGTTCAAGTGCTGCAACTAACTCATCATCCTGTGCTAGTTTTCATCATTTTCATCAATAGTGAGTTGTAGTTCAAGTGCTGCAACTTACTCATCGTTGACAAAAACAATCCAAGGAAAACACTCCTTGGCAACACTGGTTTTGTAAAATTTTGTGCGGTTCACTTTTAAATCTCATAGAGCATATTTTCAGCCAGTTTATAATTAGATTTTATGTATTTTTCTGTTAAATATTTAATATTATTATTTTATACTAGCTATAATAGATACTAGCTGATACTTGCTATTGAGCGGAACACGCTAAAGACCTAACAATCAACAGTAATTGTAATTAGAAATTTGTTTTAATTACGATTATTAGGTAGAAATGGACTTATACTTTAAAAATTTTTTTTTTTGCAAAAACATTTTATTGCTAATTTATTTTGAGTACTTTATGAATAAATTTTACTCTGTTAAAAGAAACTACTCATATGTTAACGTATGATTATAGGAAATTTCATATTAAATATATGTGTGTTAAATTATTGCTAATTATTATTTTGGAAATAAAATAGTGGAAAGAAAACGGTTTTCTCCCCGAATATACTATTTATTAATTTTTCCATGCCTACCTACACATTTCTCTATTAAAAAAAATAAATTTCTAAATTAACATTATTATTATTTATAACATTTATTTATTTATTACTTAATATTAATTTTATAAATAAATACTAGCTGCCCGAGGCCTCGCTTCGCTTCGGCAACGGGCTTAACAATAACCTAGCGTCAAGGTGTTACCGTCAATCACGAATATTACATAATTATAATGGTTATAATTTTACCATTAAAAATATTTTTAAAAAATTAGCCAAATCGGTCCAGTCATTCTTAAGAGATGCGATTACCTACAAACCATTTTGGGGGGTCGTCACCTACCTCCCACCATGATCATTGTCGTGTATATTTCCCCGATATTTCTTATCGATCGGTGTACCGTTTTGGGTGGTCGCTGCCTACCTTCCACCATAGTCAACATCATAAATATTTCCCGATATTTCTTATTGATTGGTGCAAAAAAATTGGATTAAAAAACCCCCGTGTATTGAAACCGTGTACAAAACCGTGTATTGAAATTATGACTATTTTGAGACATTCCAGACCGTGACACCCCCATTTTAACCACTTAGTGAATGGTTAACACTTGCCGAAATCTTGAAAATGTGTTCTCATTGCACATCTACGCCATAAGGCCAATCACCATACAAAATTTCAGCTTCCTGAGCCTGGTAGTATTGAAATTGTGACTATTTTTGGTAGTTTCAGACCGTGTCACGCCCATTTTAACCATTTAAGGGGCGGAATTCTTGAAAATGTGTTTTTATTGCACATCCACGTCATAAGGTCAATCACCATACAAAATTTCAGCTTCCTGGGCCTGGTAGTATTGGAATTATGACTATTTTTGGTAGTTTCAGACCATTATGACTATTTTGACAGAAATTATGACTATTTTTGGTAGTTTCAGACCGTGCCACGCCCATTTTAATCATTTAGGGGGCGGAATTCTTGAAAATGTGTTCTTATTGCACATCTACGTCATAAAGCCAATCACCATACAAAATTTCAGTATGGTGGGTATGGTTTCAGTATGGTTCAGTAAAACTGGGCCCATAGAGTCCGTCGAAGTTTTCATTGGCCCGTTGCAATACGTTGACGTTAAAGTCGAGGTCTGACGGACCCATAGAGTCCGGAGCCATTAGAATGACTCTGTAAATGCGTGTGCTATCTTTAAAAACACGAAACATGAATCGCCGCGGGTAATTTGAACAAGTCGCCTTATCACACCATTCTGCGCTGCACCAAGCCGCATCGTCCAGCGCCGCGTCGCGCTTGGTATGACCACCACCAAAAGCTGACAGATGAGCATTTAGCATCGCTTCTCAGAATTAATACGTCGCACTTTAAATCGCAATATAAGGAACTTATAAAAATGCAAAAAACGTTCTGCTCAATTGTGGAACTTGTCATTATGATTTGGCAATTCTGATTGAATTATAAACAACGGATTTTACAGACGCCACCAAAACAAAATGGCTGCCACAAACTGTCAACATCCTTACCCGTCCCTATTGTTTGAAAACCCTTTATATTGCTTTTAAACTTTTAGAATAAAATTAATTTATTTAATAACTTATATTGGTTCGTTAAATTTTGCTATTGTTTTTTGACCTGTTCCCAATAAAAGTGTGCCCATCTCTGGATTAGACACCTCAAAAGTTATGATTTTGGTCTTGTGTTTTTATCTTGATTGTGTTGTTTTTGCGGCATGGAATTTATATGCTGCTATGAAAATAGAAAAAAGTAGTCACTGATGGACAATACTTTCAGTTTTGTTACTATTCTTTGAGGCGATACCATTTTTAACAATAAAACCACTATTTTTCTAAAACGCATTTAAAACTTACTTGTACCCCAATAATACAACAAATGAAAGTAATTGCATTATTACGTGATAATATTTGTAGTTGTAAATTAAAAAAAATAATTTAAAAACTTTCTCAAATTTACCTTACCAAAGCCCCGTTTAAAAGTATTAAATTCTCCAGTAGTTCCACTACACTACTCTTCAATTATTCGGTGACAAAAATTTTTCTGCAACCTTAATTTACAATTAGCAAATAAAATAATTACTCAATTTAACCTTTAGCCATCGTGGCACTGCAATTAAAAGATTATTATGAGATTTTTCAATTAAAAGATTTTTATAGTCTTTAATAAGATACTTTATTATGACTTTTTTGATTGCAAGATTATACGTACGCCATTATACGTAAATTTGTCTCTAATACAATACATATTTCTTCTAATATTGAAATTTATATGAATAAAATAGACAAAATTTTACAAGAAAAATATATTTAATATACAACGCTTCTAATAGACGACTGTCGACACAATACCCCTTTAATATTTATGATTTTATTTTACCAAACGTTAGCATACTTTTGGTTTAAATATGCTTTTGTATGATAATTGTACGCCCTTATAGATGCAGCAAGAGTTTGAACCAAATGTTTATTCCGCTTATTAGATACCGACTTATAGTCGGCTCCTGTTCCACTAGAAAATAGATAATGGTTATTTTTTCATTTATTGCTGGAAGATTTGCTATTTATAAAAATACATAAAATATTGGCTACAGTTTATGAGAAGAAAGCATTTGTTTAGCTATTAGATATCCTCCCGGGCCCCCTCTCTCTTTCACAAGAAATAGGGCACACAAAAAATATAAATCAATAAATAAAGAAAAATAAATAATGTGAAAAGCTAAAACAAGTCTTAAACTTTTATTATTGTATCATTGAATAGCGAAACATAAATGCCAAGATAGTTTAAAAAAATACTATACATAAATATAGTATCCAATGTATATCATGTTTACGAATTCAAAAAAAGAATTTGTATTCGGATATAAAACTTTTTTAAAACAACACATGACTTTCTTGTATGACTGTTATTGGAGTTACATATATGTAAAATTTTACAAAACCGTTTAAGAAAAGTGCCCCTTCGCCACAACCAATTACAACCAAAATCGGAGGTACATACTTGGAGGTTATAACAGTTTAAAATACAAAATAGCAAGCTAGCTGTTTTGCGTTATATACAAAATTCTACAAAACCCTACAAGAAAAGTGCCCTTTCAGCACAACCGATTGTAACAAAAAAGGGAGGCGCACAACTAGATGGTAAAACAAAACATTATAATCCAAAGCATTTTGTTCGACGTATAAAACAACTAAAGATAAATAATTTTTAACACGTTTTCATACTGAGAATGACTGAAAATAAAATAATTAAACAAACTTAAATAATTAAAATTATAAAATGATTATAATAATAATTAGTGTTGGATGAATAGTTATTGAGTAAATTTAACTATCGATAGTTAGTTACTGAATGATTTTAACTATCGAATGATTTGTTTCACTCATTCATTTATTCATTTGATCTATTTCTAAAAACTATCGAGCAATTCACTCGTTGAATGTTTTTCGAATTAGGGGTAGGGGTACGGGTGAAAAAATTTGACTGTGGTATGTAAAATAGCTAAAATTTGTTTTCAGCTCTGCCAATTCGTCGAAGAAATTTAATTTCAATTTAAAAAATAATTAATAAACAAATCATGCACAGCAGTTTAAAAGATTAAATAGACTGATATGTAAAAAACAGGTCAACAGTTTGTAGCTCCTACGTTTAATTAATGTACAATACGGTTATTATAGTTATTAAAATTATTATTTAATTGGTTATATTCCTTTTTGTCAACAAGAATTAACTTTGATTTTTACTTTCAACGTTTTTAGAAAAATTAATGGTTGCCAAAATTTTACCCAGCCCCAAATCTACAAAAAATTTTGACGTATGGGGAATTCACCTCAATAGCATAAAAATTTTTGTTAGGGCTGTAAAAGTTTTCTATATCGAGTAAAAAGTCATCAATTGGCACACGGCTTTACTCGTTGAATAATTTCTGAATTTCTGACTAAAAACTATCGAAAATTATAATGGTGGAATAAATAAATAATTTTCAACTATCGAATAACTCGATAGTTTTTATTCGATAGTTCCCAACACTAAGGGCCGGTTGTTCCATCTCCGCGTAAATATCGCTTTATCTGTAGGTTAACTACACAGTAGATTAATGTTACCAGGGACTTTATCTCAGAGTGCGTTGTTTAACGCTATTTTGACTGGCGTGTAACTATCCTAAAGATAAACGAAAAATATCGATATATTAACTTCCGGTGAAACTTCAGTCGACTGTTTTCATGCGATTCGATTGACAGACATATTTTTTTTTTGTTGAAAGCCCGAAGCGCAAATTTCTCTCCGCAAGAAGTGTTGCAACTTGTGACGCAAGTTGTAAGATAGAATAAAAAAATAATAGAGTGTAAGAAAACCGATAGTTGACACTTGGCGCGAAAAGAGTGAAGCATGGGAAAACGTTGCAAAGAGTTTCAACGAGGAGGGAGGAGATATACCTAGGAGCAGTAAAGTCTTAAAGGAAAAATATGAAAACCTAAAATAGCTGTCAAATGTATTAACCTCGTAGTTCATTTCCAAAATATTTGCTCAATTAAAAAGTTCGGGCATCCAGCACGTATATTTCATTTGTCAATAACATGAACCGCGTCCTCTATACAAACGTCATTAAATATTTATTTGCCCAACCACCGTGTAATTTATCTGTCGTGTTGTTTATAGTTATCCGGCAGATTACTTTTACACGGAGGTGGAACAACGCGTGTAGACATTTACACGGATAAATTTACACACTACTTTACACGGAGATGGAACAACCGGCCCTAATAATGATAAATAACTAATCTCTCAACCTCAACTTACTGTTACATAGAAAAATAAAATTCAAAAAGAATTCAAAATCAAAATTATTTAACAATATTTCACAGGATTGAAAGTGGACTAAGTTAATTTATGTATGTTCAAATAGAGATATTTACAGGTTTGAATGCAATGTAATTACATTTTGTAATGTAATGTAATCGAATGTTGTCTGTCATTCTAGGCTGTTTGGTATTGTCGGACCAATACCACCAATTTGACGCTAAGATTTTATTTTAGAATCCACCGCCTCGAAATATACTTCCAAAAATCCGACTACTCCGATATACTCCGACTTGTGACAAGAACCACGTATGCAGAAAAACGAGTAGAAGCATCTTCGGTAAAATCGACACAAATATTTCTTCCCATGTAGGGCTCTTTAATGTGGAAAATGGAGAAAATCTTATTACTTCCACGCCTACTTTTTAAGTAAATATTGTTTTTATTAAAAATATTTGTTTTAAGTAAATATCCGGCTTGAAAGCAGAATTTTTGAAGCTCATATTTTATTACACGCCAATAAAATATGATTACGATTACATGGTATTCGTAAGAGTCATCTCATAAAAAATAGGCCTGACTGGTAGTATACGCCCACTGGTATACTATTCCATATAGGCAGGAGTAGGGTATATGAACTAGAGGTCTGCATGGGATGTCTCGAACACACGAATACCCTTGAATACACTACTGCAGTACAGCACATTTCGAATAGAAATTTTACTCCCTTACTCAAAAATTCAAACGCCGCCTAGATCCGAATGAAACCTAATCTCCATACGTTTTTGTACGAATGAAATTAGGGTAGAACCTAAAGAAGAAAGTTGATTTCGAATGAATTCGAATGAATCTTGTATATATATATACATTATGTATGTAAACATTGTATGTATATCCTTTTTCATTGCGGACGGCAACAGGCTTCGAAAACCATAAAAAAATTCAATAGCAAATAACATAACAGAAAGGAAACTACGTAATTTTTAAACAGTGTCTGCATGGAGGGAAAAGGCGTTGGACAACAGATAACGTCGGAGCAAGGCAGGCAGCAGATAAGGGCCTGATAATGTGCAAATAAAAAAAACCAAAAAACTCCCCTCTTTCCCCCGCAAATATCAAATGCTTGTTTCTCTCGATATTCGCCGTCGGAGCAATGCAGGCAGCAGACCGCCATATACATATGTACATAAGCGTCTGCCTTACCGTCGTAGCAGCACAGGCAGCAGGCCGCCGTATAAGCGTCTGAAAATTATCGGCAAATAAAGAAATGAAAAAACTCTCCCTTTTATCACTGCTCAAACTCCAAAGACCGGCGACCACCTCTTTCGATTCCACTAACAAAAACTTCAGCAAATAGATAAGAAACAAAGGAACTTTCCTTTTTTTCCTAGGCGTAAAGTAAAAAAACGTATTTCCATGGATTCCACCAACAAAAATGAATCAACGGGATATGAATATTTTTTTATTCGGTGCCCCTCCAATTCATAAACGACGAATAATCGTTTTCTTCCGAGTCGTCTAGTGTAGAATCAGTTCAGCGGAGTAATTGTTCAGTCTCATTCAATTCGAATAATTAAAAGATACAGTCAATTGCAGTCAATTCTCGAACTTTTTTCTATATCTCGAAAGTACTTTTGGATCGTCTTATGCAGACCTCTAATATGAACTTCGGCCTGGCCGAAGTTAACGCTTCTACTTGTTTTATTAAAAGTAACAAAAAACAAAAATTTGCCATAGTAAACACCTCCCAGTGCCCCATTTCACCAAGTTACAAATTTGTGAATTGTAGGTTTTTTCACAATTTTGTAAAAAAACTAATAAATTTCGTTTTACGAAAATTTTACAATCACAAAATTGTAATTGAAATTCACAAGTATAAAAATGTAAAAAAATGATTTTTTCGTTTCACCAAAGCAAGATTTACAAGTCACAAACTTGTATTCTACAAATACAAATTTGTAAAATTGTCTTTTTCGAAGAATTCTATTTCACGAAATATAAGAATTTTTACAAGTTTTGTAGAATTGTATGAATTTTTCACAGGAGATTTTTCATGTGTAATTTTTTTTACAAATTTGTTGCAAAAATCAGTTTTAAATTTAAAAAGCACGTGCGTGGAGTTTATCGTGGCAGATAAATTATTGTATAATTAGGAAACATTAAAATCAATAAAATCAAATTTAACATGTCGGTAAGACGAAGACGTAGCAGTTCGACTGAAAGTAGTGACATTGAAACTATTCAAAATGTGCGCAGAAAAATATATAAACCACGTATAAATTATAATATAACTGAAAATTTTTTTTTCAATGAAAAATTTCGTTTGAGGGCTTCAAAAGTTGAAGAAATTATTTTTATTATTGGCTCCGAAATAAAAAGCAAAACGGACAAAAATTATTCTCTCACTCCAGAGCAGCAACTGCTGACTACCCTACGATGGCTTGGTAATGGTGGTCCATATCATGGAATAGCCGATATGCACGGCATTTCGAAAAGCACAGTGTGCAGATGTGTATATCGTGTTTGTCGTTCGATCGATACCTTAATGTTTGAAAATACCGTTCGATGGCCGAGTGAGGTTAATGTTATACAACAAAAATTTTTTGCAATTGCAGGTAATTTTTCTAAATGCCAAAAATTATTTACTAGCAATTTTTAATGGCAATGCAATTTTAGGAATGCATTCTGTATAGATGGAACACTAATTAAGATTGATGCACCTAATCAATTTGAATCTGCATTTGTAGACAGACATGGAAACCATTCCATTAATTGTATATTGGTTTGTGGTCCAGACTATATGTTTTAACACGCTTACATAAATTGGCCTGGAAGTGTACATGACGCGAGAGTGCTATGAAGAAGCCCACTTTATTCGAACTTTGAAAACGGGTTTCGCCCATATCACCGTGCTGTTTTGCTTGGAGCCTCAGGATATCCACTGAAAGATTGGTTGCTTACACCAATTTCACAATGTTCAACCCCTAATATTGTGCGCTATAATCGAGCCCAAAAGTCCACTAGAAGGATAATAGAGAACTCTATAGGCATCTTAAAAGAAAAATTTCCTTGCCTTAACCATTTGCGACTACAACCAGTGAATGCTGTTATGATTATTAAATACTGTGTTGTTTTAACAAATATTTCGAGGCAAGAAATAGACCCTCAGGATATTGAATATCCTTTAGCACACAGTAAAATGCAACCTATTACTGAAGATTCCAATAATGTGAATTTGGATGGTGGTAGTTTAAATGATATAAATCAGATTAATATATTGCAAAGATTTTTAGATAATTTCGAATATAAATAGCAATTAAAGTGATAGATAGACACAACATTTTGTAAAGTGTTCAACGCACAGTGGGTGAAAATTTTTGCTTTTATTTTGGAAGTTTGGAAGTTTTTTAAAAATATAAGGTTTAATAAAATCTGAGATTTTTAAAACTTAGTCTACATTAAGAACGAACGAACGTTTTTACGTAAAAAGTTAAAATTTTAGAACTGCTCATCTTTCCGCGACTATAATTTACGCCTTTCCAGCATTTGTAACTCACGTAAAAAATTCTACAAATTTGTGATATTTATCATGAGTTTACAATTTCAAAAAATATATGGTGAAACGAAAAATTCGACCGAGAATAGTTTACAATTCTTGTGATCACAAATTTGTAGCTTTAATTACAAATTTGTTGCTTTAAGTACAAATTTGTTATTTTGTTGATTTGTAAGTTGTGAAACAAAAATTTAATCTACAAATTTGTAGTTGTAAGCTACAATTACAAATTTGTGATTGTAAATTGTAATTTGGTGAAATAGGGCACAGGTGTCAAGAAGTCGCTGGTTTATGATAACTCAGCAACAATTAAGCGCCGTTTTACAAAAGGCAACACACATTCTGGCAAAATCTGAGATAATATAATTTTTGCATTACCTTGAGCCTAATCTTCATTTCCCATAAACAACCAACTGCTATCTCCGCGTTTTACAGAAAAAAAAAATTGTCAGCGAAAATATTTGCTTTATAATGACGAATTTTTGTCTTGCAGAAAGCAAAAAATGAAATTTTTGAGAATTATATTTTTGAAACCATTATTTAATAGAACCTATGTTCTAAAGTTTGCCCTCAGATTGTTTAGATTTTTATAAAAAAATTAAAGGAAACGTTATACGAGTAGATGATATTGATGGTTTTAGTTAGGGTTGGCAATCCCGCGCTATATTTTCAATCCCGGGATTTCGGGAATGCATTTACCTAGTCCCGGTATTTTTAAAAATTTGTTCTTGAAAGATATTAACATATTATTTCTAAAGAATTAATAACATGATAATCAAAAATAGGTTTATAAATAGGCTTATATATAAGCTTAAAAACAATAACAAGGTGATGCACGGGTCACAACAGGCAAACAGTCCCCAAAAACAGTCCCCATTTCATAAAGCTAAACAGTTCCTGGATCGAAATAGTTCTAAGAGCTAAATAGCTCCTCGGAACGAAATAGTTCCTGGCGATGTTAACTTTCTGCATATCAGAGAGATGAGCCTAAAAAAGTCAGTCTAAAGCAGACAAAGCAGTAAAGTTTTTTATTAGTCTTAAAAACTGTGTAATCCCGAAATCCCGGGATTCCCCACCCTAGTTCCAGTAGAGCAAAACTAGACTTTTCTATCGAAAAAAATTAAATTTTTTAAAGTGTTATTATTACCATACAATATATGTATGTACATTTCGTAACAAAAACGAAACATATGAAAGAAAACCGCAAGTGATTTCTTGTACTTTATTAAAAATTTTAACAAATCAATTTGAATAAACTGGATTTTCGTTTTGCAAAAAGCAATCAACCAACAAGAAATTTACATGGAATAGAAAATTAATGCTAATATTTGCAAATTATGTTTTTCTAAGCCTATTTCAACAGGACCTATGGTATAGTTTATACATTATTAATTTTTGGGTTGGTGCTTGTAACGTATTTTTGTTTCCGACTGGGGTATGCTCAGTAGGCTGGTCCTTATTTTTCAAATTCCGATTTTTTTTTTGTTTTACCCTTTTAAATTATGACATGTAATGAAAAAATTATAAGTACCAATTTTTAGCGAAATCGGATAACGGGAACCCGTGCCGCATTTAAGGCAAAGTTTAAAAATTTAACCACGGCATAAGTGTACCGTAAAGTAATTACACTCACTGCCATTGACAACAGTAAGTGTTTCTACTTTAGCTCTTTCTGAGAGTTCAAAAAAATAATAAACATTACATTTTGCAGGTACTAGAAGATTAATAAAAGTCGGCATGTATTGACATATATCGAGGCGTTCCGTATAAGATGTATCAAAAGTTTAGGACGTGTAGGTTGAGTCGAGACAAGGAAAAAGTCATACTATGGGGAGGGGCAATTTTCCCCAATTCAGGCGCGGGGGGGGTTTTTCTAAAAACGCGACTTCAAACCATAAGAAAAATCTCAAAAAATAACGGGAACACTTATATTATTCCTGTTTCCTGTTTTTAAAAACCAAATATCCAACCTCTAAAATACTTTTAAAATTAGACTTCTATGTCAAATAGTTTTTGAGAAAATTAATGTCAAATTTAAAGTTTTCAAAACAAATTTGGAAAAAAAATGTTTGCTCGCAATTTTTTACAAAAAATTACATGAATAAGTATACTTTCTTTCTGATTCCGTAGTTTTCTGATAAATTCTACAAAAAATGTTTCAAATAGAACGGATCTATGTCTTATAGTTCTTGAGAAAATTGAAAATTACGACATATATTTCCCTCCCAAAAAACACTTTTTGCCTGCAAAGTGCAAAAACTGCAATCAGGTGTACGCAGTTTTCTAGGGCACGACTTGCCGATATCCTATCTCGCTGAAAGTTTGGATATATAGTTTTCTTATCACATGTAAAAATTTGGGGGGTAAGAAAAAAAAAACTCACAAAATTGTTTTACCCATGTAGTTAAGGACCACCCTAATGCTTAGTCGTCCCGGGGTCCATGTTTGAAGGGTCACGCAATCCCCCAATCCACCACAGAGCCCACTCGACAACCGAATTACTCACGATTGACTGGAGGAACACGCCGTTTCGAAACCGCCAACCCCAACCGTACCAACAAAGACCGTACACTAAACCCGCCGAAGTTCCAGTACAAATTCAGAAGGAAAATTAAATTTAGTTGTAATTTTGTTCCAAAAAAACTTTATATAAAATGATTTTTTTAATATTGTTTGAATTTTTCATCTTGAATTTTAGAAAAAATTAATTATTTAATTCTTGAATTAAATGATTGCTCCCTTTATAGTACGCTAACTATTGAATAACGACTTTTCCGACAATAAAAACATTTCGTTCCCTTTACATTAGAAGGAGTAGAATGTAACGAACCAAATTCGTTGGTAACGCATTCCAAACGTCAACATCCCAAAATTACTAAATCCCGGTGCGACAACATCCTAAAATTACAGAATGAATCCAGGACCAAATTTCTAGAGGTTCCTGCGTTAGCTTTCTTACACGTCAGCTTACTTACACGGTTGCCAAACGAGATTTACAAAATAACTAGGATTTTTTTAGTCTGTTGGGATTGTTCATCGCTAAACACAATTTTGCGATAAAACAATGGGTCAGTTTCCCTGCTCTAGCCAGAAAATTCTGGTCTGTCTGACCGGACTGTGGATTCCACAACTACCGAGTGTAGATTTCAATTAGCATCTTGCAGCGATTGTAACACCTATTAATTAATAACATTAATTTCTTAAAAAAGTAGTAAAAAAATATAAAGTTAAAAAAAATTGCTATGGTGAAAAAAAATTATCTAGGGGTGCCACTACCACTTCCACCCCGGGTGTCAGCTACGTCACTGATTTAGGTACTACGCAAACAAAGTCAAAACGATTGAAAATCATTGGCTCATCATAGGTTGCACAACCAAATACTACAAGAATTTGACAATATTGATTTCAAATTCAAATTCAAAGGAATATCTTAAAGTAGAAGAACGAGTAATCTGTCAAGATTTCAACTATGAGAGAAAACGTTCAAAATAACTTTTCGTCCCACATCGACACTTCAATTAGCAATCTACCAAAAGTTACCTTGCCTCAATTCGATTGTAAATACTTCAAACGAAACCAATTTTACGACATAATCCGTTAAATGGTTGATTAAAATCCACTTCCTAAGATTCATAAGATGTATTAGAAGTTGAATCTTACCGGCGAAGCAGAAAGATTGGTCAGACATTTTCTCTTACAGAACAGAATTATGAAGCAGTTTAGAATTTTTAATATTTGCGACATTTCGTCATCCCACATCATTGCATTAAACGTCCTGAGAGTAGTACAATGAAATTAAGGGTCGTGTTCGACGCCTCTTTAAAGACCTCGACCGGCTTACCATTTGACGAGATTTTGCACCGGACCCACTATTCAAAGTGAACTTTTCTCAATCTTGCTTCGATTCAAATTAAAAAAATATGTTTTCATATCTGATATTGAGAAAATGTATCGGCAAATTTGGGTCAATCCTAAAGATAGATTATATCAATTGATATTTATCAGCACTTCATTGATCGACCCTCTAGAAAAACTACTTTTGAAATAGTTCCACGAAGAACATTACCATTGCGGAGCTCAAGCTCTTTTAGCTCAAGTAAGACAAAGATTTTGGCCTATCAAAGGAAAGTCTATGGCATGCTCCATTATAGAAAAATTTGTACGATGCTGAAGAGTAAGCCCAAACTGTTTCTCTTTATTAGGGATACAGCAAACGCCTGTCTTACATATAAAGAACTGGAAACATTCAAGGTCGAGTACGAGGCTATTCTAAATTCCCGACCTTTAACGACCCTACTGACTTCGGCATTTCACCGCTGGGACATTTTCTAATTGGCAAACCATTAACAGTACAAATTGATACAACAGCTGCACCTAATAAAACATCGATACTCCATAGACTAAAATTGGTTTTCCATCTTAAGCATGAGTTTTGGCGACGATGGATAAAAGAATCTTGAACAAATTGCAAACCCGGTATAAGTGGAAAACAAACAAGGATACTGCCGAACAAGGTTTGAGGGTAATCATCAAAGAAGACAATGTCGCCCCATTAAAATGGCCAGTAGGTCTAATCATCAAGGTTTATTCGGGCGCTAATAAGGCAGTAAGGGTAGCAGAGGTAAAAACGTCAAAAGGAACTTTGAAACGACCGATACATACGCTCCTCTTCCTCTTGAACCACTGTCAGAAGACCTTAACCCAAATCCAAGTCAACAGACAAACGTTGATAACACGCCGACAGCAGCAGCTCAAAACCAAAACCTAAAAGGAAAAAAATGATACAACCCACATCAGCCTAATATCAATAATAATTGCGCTGTATATTTTACCACTGGTGCTTAGCAGTGGTAAGCAGCACTAGGGCAGGCACCCACGTTAAACACTAGAGACATCTGGTGCTTAGCAGTCCTGTGAGTGTGAGTCAATTCAACCAAACAACAGGAATTCACTTTGAGAAAATGGGATCCGCGTACATCACTTCAACACAATAAGACCTTCAACACAATAAGATCTCATAAGGCCTCATAATCTTTTACAACTTGTTGCAACTGAAAATTGATCTACAAACCTTATCGAATAGATCAAAAATTTGTATATATTTATGCGATCAAATACAACAACAACAACCTCTTTGTGAAGATCTCGTAACTCAAGTCCAACACACTGAACATGAGTTACAGATCGACAACAGTTTGTTAACTCTTCATAGACAAAAGAGAGGTGCAATAAATATTTTAGGAATGTGGCCAACTGGTTTTTTTTTTTGGATTCTAAACAATATAATCATTGTATGCTAACCAAATATCCACCACAATTTCTCACATCGATACAAATGAGCATCATCTTCTCGATTTATTAAGGAATTAGACAGCAATTGCACCATGGACAAATAAGTCCACTACTCTTAACATCAGAACAACTCTACAAAGAAATAAAAAGATTAAGAGGAATCTTCCGCCTAATACTGAAATTATCGGGAAAGAAGACAACCTTTTCTACATTTACAAATTAATGACAGTCCAAGCAGGTCTAATCGAAAACCAAGCCATCTTCAAAACCAATTATGGGTGCAGAATCATTTATACTCTCCAGGCTCATTTAAATTCATAATTTGCGGCATTAAGGTACTTTAGAGAATCTTGCAAGGTTCAGGATTAATTGAGATAGGTCCAGATTGCACTATTACGAAGCTAAACATATACCAAACATTCAAATAGCAATGGCTCTTATACCAACTATGACGCAATCTCAGAAGTAGACAAACCCAAACGATTAGTATTGTACGACACAATGGAGCAACCCTACATGACGCAGCTGAAGGAGCTTCAAGAAGCAGCGCTTCACGAAGTTCTCAAGAAACAGGAAATTGCGGATCTTCCTAGACGATTGCAGCTTAACAATTATCACAACTCTGCAGTTGCCATACTTGGTATTGTAATGCTCATCAAGTATAGGCGACGATCACAAAAGCGGAAGAACCCGATCCCCAGAGCAAGGACCGCTCAACCTAAAGAAGTATCCGAAGATTATTCTGTGACCATCTTTCCTTAAATTGACATTTAGTCAATGCCGCGGATAATGTTGGGTTTAAAATAAATACACATTTAAATATTTTACAATGTCAGCAAGCTGCATTCCGTTATCATAAAATACTTCGTTAAATGATATTTCTGTTTATTAAAATATTGTTGAGCTCCTCTTAATTATTATCAGGAACGGAACGCAGCAAAAAGTTTTGGCGATGCTGACACAACGACAAATCCGAAGAGTCCGTAACATTACACTCGGCTCTCTTGCTTGAGCGTGCTTATTTGTTTACTTTATGCAACCTTCTAAAAATTAATTATTTACAACAAAAAATTTCCAATTTTCATAGCTCTAAGATTGTTATAAATACGCAAGACTTGCGATTGATAAAACAGAAATAGTTTGAACTCGTAATTGATAATTTGTTTCTCCTTCACCAAGTTCGATGTAAGTACCAGAACGAGGATATAACTACCAAGAACTCTGTTCCAGTTCAAGTGCTGAGAATGTAATAATATTCCCTACCAATTACTACTAGTTAAAGTGCTGGTACACTCAGAAAAATAATGCTTAACATTATTGCCTTGTTAAATTTACATGATATATATCTCAATACGAAATCACAAAAAAATTAATAAAATGTACATGATATTTTTAACAGTACAGTCATGTTAAAGTAAACAGTACAGCAAGTTTTCCCCGTAAAAAAAAAATAAAAAACTAACTAAAAAGTGTTTGGAAACAAAAGCGGTCCGTAGCCTAGAGGATGTGTGCTTGGTTTGGAATACAAAGAGTAGAGGTTCAAATCCCGACGACGCCATGAAAAAAATTAGAGGTACAATTTTGAAATACGAACTAAATTAAAAATCATAGATAATTAAGTTTAAGTTATAATGTGGAGCAGAGATGATGATTAACATTAATAAAAACAAATAAATGAAATAAAATTAAAAAAAGAAATTCTTACCAAATCGGGAATTGAACCTGCGATTGTTAAGCCCGCAAGCCAGAACTCTATGCTCCTGCCTATGCCCCATATATATTTTGTTTATGAAATTTTACTTACATATACGTTAGGCATTTTGATATTTTGGTAAGTTTTACATGAGAAACCGGTTAAAAGAATGAGGTGTAGTGTAAAGATTACACGATATATTGGTACATTTAACACGAAAAAATTGTTTGAATTAACAAGGCGATCACACGATAACCTGTTTGAATGAAAATAACATGAGAATTGGTAGAAAACTGTTTAATTTAACAGGATGGGTGTAGTGTTTACTATATTGGGGGAAAATAACAATATACCTTACTAATTTTTCAATTGCTTCTGACCTGGGTCGGACTTTGTATTATTGAATCAAAAGCGTTAGGTGACTTTGCCTTAAGTCCTTTCGAAAAACCATAACCTCGGGGAATAATATTTTGGACATCACAACAATGATATCAACAATGACATCAAATGGATATCATATCATTCATAGTTTTTCTTGTTTGTAAGTCTAGAAATTTTTAAAAATATAGTAGAAATATATTTCTGTTTTAAATTTTTCTACAAAAATATCTCTGGACGACACCAACGATTTGATTGAGTATATTTGGATGGAAGGAGAGCTCACATCAAAAAAAGAGGATATTATATTAGAGGATATAATTTTAGAAATGTTATGCTACTTTTATGTTTTGAATTTGGAATATCCAAGGGATTTACAGCTGCGAATTTATTGTAAGATATTAATTATCATTTTAAATCCTTTTTATTTGACCTTTTTTTGTGTAATTTTTGTTTTTTCATTCATTTCATTTCATTTTGCAGCTTAGTTTGTTTTTTCTTTTTCTGTCTTGTAGTCTCTTGTAGTTTTCCTAAATATGTCTTGTATCGTGTTATACATATGTGAAACTGTTTTTTTGTAGTATTGTTGTTATGGTACTCTTGTCCTTTTTGTGGAATTGTTTATCGCTTATACTTAAGAGTCTCCGCACAACCAACTTCGCAAAGTCGAACGTCGCTCTCTCGCTTGACTTCGCCCTTAAGTAAAAAACGCAGAGGTTAGCGAAGTTTGTTCACATTTTTCATTTATGTATCAAGCATTCCGATTTTTAACTCCGTATTTTCTCTTATTATTAAAGCGTCTAGAAATGCTAATTTTCCATCTTTCTCTGTCGCATGTGTAAACCGTATACGTTGATGAAAATTGTTTAGTGTGCTTAAAGTTTCTTCGACTATATTCTTCTTAGCTATACAAAATTAGTCATCTACATATTTGGTAAGAAGTCTAAGTTTTATTGTTAAGGTTTTCATTGTTTCATCTAGCAGTTCTTCCATTACAATATCTACTATGACAGGTGATATTGGTGATCCCATAGGCGTTCCTTTTAACTGTTCATAAATTTTATTCTCGTATTTGAAATACCTTTTTTTTTTAACACAAAAAGTTCATATATTCCTGAATAATTTTTTGGGAATTTCCGTAAACGCTGTGAGTTTCTCCCATTTTTTTAAAATGATTCATATTGCTAGGTTTACTGGTATGGGTAACAGTGATATCACGTCGAACGATATTAACATCTCGTCGTCTTCTATGCAAGTATTATTTACCCTGGTTTTAAATTCTACTGCAGCTTTTACATTGTATCTAGATTATCTTGTCAGGTTTTTAGAATATTTGTTAAGAATCTGCATAATCCGTAGGACGGAGAGTTAATGGACGAGCATATGGGCCTCAGTGGTTTCCCATCCTTATGGGAATCCTTATTTGGAAATCCTTCCCATCCTTATTTAGGTAATCCGTAAATTCTTGAAGAAATTGCGCTATTTGTAACTAACCTTTGTTTTTCAGTTGTTGTAATTATGTTTAATTTAAATAGCTTTTCTACCAATAAATTCTTTTTCTTTTCGAGTTTCGTAGTGGGGTTCGTTCTCAAGCGTTTGTATGTACATATATCTCCTAATATATTCTTTATTTTGGTTTCATAGTCACTTTTATCCATTGCAACTGTCGTGTTACCTTTGTCTGCGTCTAATATTACAAGATTCTTGTTTTGTAATCTTGTAGTCTCTTGTAGTAGGCCTCTTGTAGTTTTCCTATATATGTATGTCTTGTATCGAGATACAAGATATTTAGGATATTTTTATACCTATAAAAAAACAAAACTAAGAAAAACAACCCAGTAGTTCCAAGCTTCGTCGAAGACGTCGTCCTCGAGGACATCTTGCACGAAAAATTCCTATTTGTCGACAAAATTGTTCATTGGCGACATGTTTTAAGGACACGGAATGCAAGCTGTCCCCAATCGGACATTGTGAGGGACACGTCCTGCAGGTTGTCTTGTTAGCAACCAAAAATTGAAAATTAAGCATAGCAACGAGCATTTGTTATTATGACTTTTCAAATCTACTTCAATTTTTTTCCAATTTTCAGTCGTTCGTTGATTTTCAATTGTGACTGATATAAAAAAAAAATATAACAAACCAAGCGGCTCTCAATAGCCTAGTGGAGTAAGTGCTCGCCTAGTAATATTGAGAGTGAGGGTTCGAATCCCGCAACGGTCAATTTACAAAAATTTATAAATAAAATTTAAATTAATATTTCTCTGTAAAATATCACAAAATAAAGTCCTAGGGACGATTCTGGTGGTGCTATGGTAGTTTCTAGGCTATTTTTTTTTATTTTCTGCGGCGACATTTTCGTTAATTGCCATCGAAGACAACATTGAGGGCACTGTCGCTCTTGTTGTCGTCGAAGACAACATTGAGGACACTGTCGCTCTTGTTGTCGTCGAAGACAACATTGAGGACACTGTCGCTCTTGTTGTCGTCGAAGACAATCGAGACATTCGTATGAAAATGTCCTCTAAGACAAACATAGGCTTGTCTTCCAGGTGTCCTCGACGACGGCCATATGCTTGCACGCGTCTTCGAAGATGTCTTCGAGACATGAACTACTGGGAAACTAAGCTGCAAAATGAACCCAAAATCTACAAATCAATTATAGGTTTATCCAATAGAACTGTCAGTTCTGATATTTATGATAAGGAAAAAAACAAAAATTACACAAAAAACAAATAAACTACAATAACTATAAACCAATATGAAAACAAAGATAGACAAATTAGAAAAATTAAAGGCAGTTTATGAAATTCCATGTAATGGAAATGAACCCCCCCACACATGTAAAATGGTATATGTTGGAACAACCAAATCAAAATTAAGAACGAGATTGGCAGCACACACATCAGACTACACAATTAAGACGGGAGAAAGTAACAACAAAACAGCACTGGTTAATCACTGTATAACAACCAGAAGCTCGTTTCTGTAACTCTTTTCGATCACTCTTTTCTATTAGTTTTTTCGATTATACGTCATGCTGACGTCATTTTCTATCCTACTGTTTCTGTAAAAAAGCAATCGAAATAGGAAAATATTCTAAAAGTCTAATTTTGCGATTGACATATGTACATATGTTTTAATCCCAATGTTATAGGGATGTATCGAAAATAGTGTTTCTGTAACAAAAAGGAATAGAAAAGATTCGATTGTGTTTTCTATTGCTTATGAGCTGTCGAAAAACCTTTGTCATTTTTGAAATTCAATTTAAATTTGAATTTTCATAAGTTAATTTTTACGTGGGTGCAATCAATGGCGCCAATTACACCAGAAAAAATCTATAAAGAAGAAATGTATGAAAAAGTACCATTCTTTGTGCCAATTCTTTGGATTAAGAAATTAATTTTTTTATTCGTGACAATTTTATTTTTTTTTTATTCATATTTATTTATAAGGGATTGAAACCAAACCTTCTTTGTATAGTACGCCGAGCTTTAGGTGTTTTCGGAAGGCTTATGTACTTTGGCATTAAATAATTTTGAATAATTAATGTTATTTTGTTAATTATGCGGCTGACCATCGTTTTAGATATTGGGCATAGGAAGTCTTGACCGACATCTCGTAAACAACTTCCGGTGGCATAAAAATGGAGGGCTGTGAATGTAGGGGCAATGAATGCAGAATAAAGGTCGTTCTCCTGCCAATATCCAAAAATGGCGAAATTTCGTTCAGCAGCTGGATGGCTGCTTCCTTTGAAAAACGGAAGATCTCCATTAAGCGAGCCTCCGGAATCTGAAAGGGATCCGTAGAATCTCTCAAATAACGTCTTTTAATCCGGAGCATATTCCTTCGGTCATGCTCAACAGCATACATAATTAAATGCATTTCGCTCATCTATATATATTTTTGAAGAATATTATTTTAACATGGTTTTTAAGTTGGATATATGTATACTGCGGGAATCGTACACAGGCTACGATCAGACAGGTATCGATTTGGAATCCAACTGTATTTAAACAAAGCACTAGTAACAATTTTGATGGAAATTTAATTATATTATATTTTGTGCATAGGAATTGAGCATTAAAATCATTTCATGAAGTCATGAAATGACCCCAACAACGTATTAGGGTTAAAGATTTTCAAAATTACTTATATTTGTATTTTTAAAAATACTGACAATTGGTTCATTTCCGACCTGTTTCTTTTCTATTAATGTTTCTTTATCAAAGCATAACAGCCTCTTTTCGGTTTCCTATTACAGAAACACTAAACTTTTCACAATCGAAAACATCTAGTCGAATCGAAACGACGCACAGTGATTCGTCTAGAACAAGCTTGCTGGACAAAATTATTTTTTTGTTTTTTTGTATTTGTTAGGTTGTGACAAGAAAAAAATTGTATGGGAGCGGGGTTGCTTCTCCCCCCGTTTAGCCGGTTGGGGGGAAAAAATGTATAGGAAACACGTAAAAACAGTTGTTGAATCGAAGAAAAAAGGAAAAACACGTAAGTAAGAAATTTTTTTTTCTTTAACAAAATATCCTAAGAAATTCTTGTTAAAATGTTGAAAACCGTATGGTTCTAAGTGGTACGGTTTTCAAAAAAATTAATGTTTGCTGACAAACCGATATGAGGACAGTAAGTGTAAATTTAATCAAAGTAGACATTTTTAATAAAAATTATTTTATTTTATTTTATTTACACAAATACATGCATACATGTCAGTTCTTTATTTAATTTAGGTTTAGTTTTAAATTAATTTATAAATACAATCTTAAAAAAAAAAATTTCCCCTTTTTCAACTTCACAAGAAGAAAAGTTCAATGTCACCTCATGTCCCCGCTCTGAAATTTATTTTAGATAGGAATATTCACGATAGTAAATTATTGTTTTTGTCCAGCTAGCTTGTTCTAGGCCCGCGGTTCCCAAAGTGTGTTCCGCGGAACCCTGGGGTTCCACGAACAAATTTAGGGGTTCCGCGTGACAAATTTAGTTTAATGTATTGACATTTACTAGGAAAGTTTACAATCGGCCACCAAATTAAATCAAAAATGTTCAAATAAGGTGGCTGAAAACACAAGCATCGTAATATTTAAGTAATATTTTGGTGCAATACGTCCTGTTTTACATTGGGCAATTATTGTTTTCAATTTTTTTGACGTTCCCCTTTGTGGTTGCCGTTTGCTTTAATATTGGGCAAGAATCGCTATCAAACATAACGTTATCAAACATAACGCCCAATTTTAAAATAATCGTGGAATTGGATTGGAAGCAGGTGCATTCTTCACATTAAAACTTTTTTATTTATTTTAGTTTATGTTTTGTATTTTTATTAATTATTTTTATGATGAACTGTTTTTTTAAGTTTTGTTTAATTCAATAAAAATCTAAAGTACCAAAATAATACTTGTTTAATTTAATATCTGCTTAAATTTTGAATAGTCGTTGGTTAAAAAAATATTCAGGGTTCCGCGATCATTGGCAAAAAATTTGGGGGTTCCACGACCAAAATAGTTTGACAACCACTGTTCTAGGCGAACCACTGTGCGACGTCATAAAAATAGAAAAGATTTTCGATTGATATACAGAAACGCGCTACAGAGATAACAAGATAGAAAACTGCGTCAAGACCCATCGTATATGTAAAAAAAACGAAATTCGGTAATTAGGTGAAACACGTATAGTGTATGTGTCGTGTATATGTAGTTCACCACAAGACGTCACGTTTATATGACATTTCCTTTGTTTATTATTTTAACAGATAAAAAATGTTTAGCTTGTGAAAATTGTTTAGCTATTTCGCAAAGAAATTAGAGTTTTTAGTGAATTTTAATGAAGTTAAATCATGCACTGGACTTCGCAAGTAGCACTTGCCGGGGCTGTATATGAACGGCTTGCCATTTTGGAGCAGGATGATTGGCCTGCAACGGCAGGCATGGAAATTTCAGTGCAGGGAACTTTGTTGCGACCTCTGGGATTTTCTCCGGCCAATCGGAGTTGATGGGTCATGTTTTGAGTGGTACCGCATCGGATGCGATGCCAGCATATCAAGGCACCACCTTGTCGCAAAATCATCAGGAGCCACGGTCTTTATGCGTATACTCGTGGCTCAGTCAATCGATTTAAATGGTAGTGAAATGGAAATCAACTTAGCATTTGGAATCGCAACACAAATGGAGAATTTCAAAAAAAGTACTTTGAGTAATGATTAAATTATTATTTAAGTGCTTTATGTGATGTTTTTATATTTTTTTCTAGTACGGGCGTTGCTGCGGATTTACTCACGCACGAGTCTAAAGTAAATTTATACTCATTCAAGAACCAAAGATAAGCCTTCAGGCGGATATTGATTTCTATTCCGATAGAAGTCTGCATGCAATTGCAACATTCTGAAGTTACACTCTCGTAAGTTTATACATTCATCATTCCCTTTGCCTTTTTGGATTTCTTTGATTTATTTACATATTTTCTTTTATTCTCTACATTTTAGGAATTCTAGTACCAGATCCGTTACTCTCAAAGCTGCCAAATCGTACAGTAAAATGGTACATTCCTAATATTCGCACAAATTCCCCGGATTTACTATAGCTTTAAATCAAAAGAACAATGAAATGTGCAACATAATATTTTTATAATTACTGTACTGTATATTGTATACTGTATAATTACTGACTGTATATTTAAATGTTATTACATAATATTGTAGGAAAAATTATTCATCTAATAACTTAAATGTTATGTATCGTATAAAAACTTAATGTGGTTGTATGCATAAGTAAATAAATACATCGAAGAACTAAATTCTTATTATTTAAAATCAATTTTTTCCCTACACCCGAAAGGATGAGGTATATATTCGCTTTGTGCTTCCGTTTGTAACGCATTAAAGGAGGCGTCTGCCTGTAAGTCTGTCAGTCCGTCCGTCTGTAGAAATCACGATTAAGGGAGAACGAATAGAGCTATGAAATTTGGGACGAATATTTTTTGTCATAATAGGCTGTTTGGTATTAAACAGCATAGAGCAAACATATGCAATCTTGCATCTTGGAGCAAAGATCCAAGATTATCGAACTTTGAGAAACTTTGCTAGGATGTTTAAGCTATTGCAGCGAAGATAAAAGGAAAGAAAGTTACTCATAACTACTGAAAAGAAAGAATACTTCTACACAAACTAATGGCGGAACATTTCTGTACATTTAGTTAACATGTTTCATATCGTTAAATAGGGTTGGTAACGAAAGACAAAATCCCGAACGACAAAATCCCGAACGACAAAATCCCGAAATGACAAAATCCCGAAACGACAAAATCCCGAAATTACAAAACTAGTTTTTCGGTATTCTCCATCTTCTTGAACATTTTAAAACCACTAGCAAACAATTCCAAGAAAGTAATAAAAAATTACTCTTATTTTACTTCTCTAAAATTATTATTAAAAAATAAAAAAAAACATTATTAAAAAAATTTTAGCAGAGCCCTCTCGAAGGCTCTGAGGTGAGGTGATGTGAGGTTTTTTGCATACAGGTTTTTCCGCGTATTTGCAGCCTTCGGCTGCGGCAGGGATCATAACCCTCAATCAGCAGAATCCTCACGGTCATGTGAAGTTTTTTGCATACAAGTTTTTTCGCGTATTGGCGGCCTTCGGCCGCGGCAGGTATCATAACCCTCAATCAGCAGAATCCTCACGGTCATGTGAAGTTTTTTGCATTCAGGTTTTTTCGCGTATTAGCGGCCTTCGGCCGCGGCAGGGATCATAACCCTCAATCAGCAGAATCCTCACGGTCATGTGAAGTTTTTGCATACAGGTTTTTCCGCGTATTGGTGGCCTTCGGTCGCGGCAGCGATCATAACCCTCAATCAGTAGAATCCTCACGGTCATGTGAAGTTTTTTGCATATTGTAGACTATAACCTTCAGACAACAAAATTCTCTCGATATTACAACTTTGCTTTTCTGCCATTGTAAAGAAAGGCAAGTAGGCGCGTACTTCGCTTCGGAAAAAATTTTGACTTAAATGTCATTTCTTCATTAATTTAAATTTTATTTCGTGATTTTCGGAATTTCTCATTTCGGTATTAAAAATTTTTCGGGATTTTGTCGTTTCGGGATTTTGTCGCATCGGGATTTTGTCGTTTCGGGATTTTAAAATTTTTCGGGATTTTGTCGTTTCGGAATTTTGTAATTCGGGATTTTGACTGTCTCCCCGTTAAATACGATATCCATAAATAAAATAGAAGATTTTATCTAAAATTTATTCATTTTTTCAATTGTGGTGAAAATCGTCCTGGAGATTTATAACTTCGCAACCATGTTCGTTATCGAACTTTTGAAATTTTGCTAGGATGTTTAGCTATTGCAGCAAAAATAAAAGGAAAGAAAATTACTCATAACTACTGAAAATAAGGAATACTTCTAAACAAACAAATGGCGGAATTCTGTACATGTAATTCACATTATTTGTATCGTTAAATACAATATCCATAAATAAAATAGAAGATTTCATCTAAAATTTATTCATTTCTTCAATTGTGGTGAAAAAATCAATCATATTATAAAGCAGCGTTACATTTTACGTTAACAAAACGAAATTTAGAAAGTACGAAAAAGGTAAAAGTACTTTTTGTAGCACTCGGTGTAAAGAACACTATAATTTTCTATTCTAGGAAGTAATTTGTACTCCGTGAAGCAAGAATGAACGTTTTGTTAACAGTTCAAGCACATTTATGCACTTATATATTTGGTAATTAAAAAAAACATTAACTTTATTTCATATTGTAGCATACCGCAACACTGCTTTGGTACCAGAATTCATAAGAGGCGCAGAAATAGGTGCGTTCTATACAAATGGGCAACACTAGTATCGGCAAATTCAATGGCGAGGTGAACGAAAATATGAGGCTATACCAACGCCAATATATGTATGTCTGGACTTTTATTTTAATTGGATAATGAATTTGAATTTACAATGTTTTTTTGCTTGAATTCTTCATAGAATAGGTCATACAGTTTCTTGTATAAAATAGTGGCGGATTTGAACGTATAAAACAATTTACATTCAATTTTTTGTTGTTAATCTGCACTTGCAATGATTTCTAACCTTCAAATACTTTTCCCAAATAGGTTCTAATTAAGTAATAAACTATTTAAAAGTAAAATGGATAATAAATAGACTAAATAATTGACATAAATAAATAAATAAAAATTAATGTCTTTGAATTCATTAATTATATGAATAACTAGATGTACCCGTCCCCGCGTTGCTGTGGCTCATTTTGGTTAAATGGTTAGAAAGCGTATGTTGCTTCCGAACACAAATGAAATTCTCATTCCTCATACAAACGTTGCAACGCGTTTTCACCCCTTCAGGGGTTGGTCTTCAGGGGTTGAAGACCAAGTTAAGACCAAGCAAATCTTAGCACAAATAAAATATGCCTCATACAAACTTTGCAACCCCTTTTCACCACCTTAGGGGTCGAATTTCGAAATATCCGTTCTTAGTGCTTGTATACATCATAAAGGAAACATCTTTGCAAAATTTCAGCTTTCTAGGTCTAAGCGTTTAGCCTGGGCGTTGATGAGTCAGTCAGGACTTTCATTTTTATATATAGAGGTTAACTAAGTTGCTATCTCAAAACAAACGATTCGACTTAAAAATCTGAATCTGTAAATCTGTAATGTTGAGTTTCTCTTGTAGTAACCCCTCCGCCGCGAACGTCTCACCGACAACAGGGGCACGTAACTTTGAGATTCCTATACAAAAAACCCCGTTCCCTTTCCTTGACACTCTTCATCAGGGGTCTGTAATGTTGAGTTTCTAAGCTGAATTTTTGGCTTTTTCACGAACACTACTTTACGATAAGACGTCAAATCACACATCAGAGTCGCAAGTTTTTTAAGCCTTGACGCAGTTTCCTATCTCGTTATCTCTGATAACAACACGACACTCTCCGAACATAAAAGACACTAGAATACTACAACAAGAGACAAACCAAAGAAAAATATATACCATAGAGATGCTACATATAATAAATACACCAGCCGACAACAGAATGAATTTTAAAACGGACACGGAAAATTGCGCACAAATCTACAGACATACAATAAACAAGTTTAACAAAACTGTAAAAAAATAAAAATGTAACTCTCCGAGAGGGGAAAAAAATCAACTTGAATCAGTATTCACCTGAAGACGAACACCGGCGGTGTTCCGAAATATAGTGAACCAAATAAATATAACATAAAAAAAAAATTAAAAAAGTTGTTTTTTTTATTGTTGTTGTTTTTTATTATTTTGCGTATGAAGTGACCTGAAGCCCAAAAAAAAAATTCTAAATTATTTAAGTAAGATATGGGGTCAAGTCAAGGTACCACCTCTTGATGGTTGAGGGATGGTACCACTCGCGCGCATTGCATGTGCGTACACTTGTTTTGTGCAACGGAGTGTGTCCTGCTGCTGGCTGTGGGTCAACCGGTAGCGGGGTGGCCCCGGTGAATGATAACTGGCCTGCGAGCAATGCGCGGGAGGGCAGGGCAGGAAAGTGCGCAAAATATAGCCTCCTTTCTGCCAGGACCGTTAGTCGCGGCGTATGTCGCTCCTGCAAGAGGTGGCCCTGCACTTACAGAAGACTACGGATCTAGACTGGGAGGTCAATAAACATCCCCCTAATCCAAGGTGTGACGCGACCCGTGCCTATTGGACGGTTTGCAGTCAGGGGTAACCGACTGTATTCTAACGGAGCCACACTGATACCTGGGCGCCTCAGTGTGTAACGGTGCCCTTATGCTAGCGGGGGCTATGGCATGGAGGACATTCTTTCCGCCACACTCGTGGGACCAAAATAGAAGACCAAAAATTAAAAACCAAAGAGGTCGGTCCTCTTAAAAAACCGAACCCTGGGGGTGTCAAAACCCCCATCAAAAACGTGGTTGGTGATAGCACGACCAAAACTGTTAGGGAAGGAGCTACTACCCACAGTTCAAAGGTTTTGACGTCAGGCCAGAGAGCTGGTGGTAGTGTACCGGATTTGGGCAGAGCTCTGGAGGGACCAGGCTCTAGCAAGGGTAGGGGCGCTGCACCACAGGCAGCTAGCGGAGGCAAGGGCAGTGCCGTCGGCAATGCCAAGAGAGCTGTGTCAGCTCCCGTGGCAAAGGCTTTCGACGTGGCTGGCAGTTCTAAGGACACGGGTGTCCCTGTCGGCCAAAGGAAGCACGCCCGGCCCTCTCGCATAAGGTATCAGAATCTGCGGGCCGCGCGGAGGCTGATACAACAACATGGGGAGGCAGATCTAACAACTCTTACTGCGGAGCTGAGATCGTCTCTGGCATGGGCGAAGAACGTTACTGATACACAGTACGTTCGGCCCATCACGAGCAGCCAAGAGTCTGCTAAAAGGAACCGGTCCCCTGGTAACCATCAAGCGTCTGGGTCAAAAAGGGCTAGGGTCAAAAAGTGCCTAGCGCCAAAGCACCTGCAGTCCCTACGCCCAAAACGTTCAGCGAGGTGGCCAAAACTTCGCTGACCCTGGCGGTTATTGACAGGGGTGACGAGGACGGTGGTATCTCAAGGGATAACTGGAGGTGGGTTGAAAGTGCCTTAGCTTCAACTTTCCTTCAGGTAAAAGGGCCCCGTCCCCAGTTGTCAGGATGCTGGGTGGTTCCAGGGTCGGGTAAAACTGATTACGTTTGGTGACCAGAGGTCTGCAGATCTGTACAAAGCTGCAGTCGGAAAGGTTGGAGAAATCTGGCCTGGCTGCTCACTAGACGTAGTCAGCAGGGAGAGTATCCCCAGCCGTCCGAGGGCGCACGCATGGATCCCATCAGCTCCGGCCGATGAGGCTTCCATACTCGAGATTATTCGAGTGTGCAACCCGGACATTCCCACCAATAATTGGCGGTTGACTACGCTGGGTGAGGTGGACGGGGCAAGGAGGCATGTGTATTTTGCGCTAAACGCGGAATCCATGCCTCATCTGGAGAAGTCGAGTGGGGCTATCTCCTTCGGTTTTAGCAACATTGCTCTGAAAATTTACAGAGCTGATCAAAAACCTGATCTAACGGAAGGAGAGGAAGCTGACGTTCGCGAAAAAGCGTCGTTGGTCCCTCCAGAACTGCACCCGTCTCAGGGCTCGGACAACGCGATGAGCGTTGAAGAGGAGGAAACTCTTCTGGAATCCGGTTCTGAGACCATGTGTTCAAAGCCCTTTTCGATGATGACAGTATTCTCGAGTCAGATGAAGAGGTGGAAAAAACAGTGGTGGAGGTGATCGATAGCATTGCGGATGCTTCGTTGTCTGCAGATCAACCTCCACCACTCTAGGGCTGCCTGTGCAGCATTAGTGCTTCGTCTGAATGCAGATGAAGCAGACATTGTCTTCATCCAGGAACCTTGGGTTGTTAACAACCGCATTTCTGGATTAAAAACACCAGGGTTTAAGACCTACGCTATGGCTACTGCAGGTGGGTGTAGAACCTGTGTCATGGCCAGGCGTGACCTAAACATTTTTCTTCTATCTAATTACAGTTCGAGAGACTTGACTGCAATCAACCTGGATGTCGACGGGGCGGAGCATTGGCTGGCGTCGGCATACCTACCGTACGACGCGTCGGAGCCGCCACCTACAGACGAGCTAAAGCAGTTCGTCAGTGACGCTGACAAAAGGCGGAAGGGCCTGGTAGTGTGTTGTGACGCCAATGCACATCACACACTATGGGGCAGCACTGATGTAAACGAAAGAGGTGTGTCACTTTTAGAGTTTATTATACAACACAATATTGTAATCTGTAATAGGGGGTGCGAACCTACATTTATTGTCAAAAATAGGCAAGAAGTTCTGGACCTAACCTTGGCCTCAGACTTCATTGCAAATAGGATCGATGGCTGGAAAGTCTCTCGGGTTCAGTCCTTTTCAGACCATCAATTCATCGAATTTAACTTTCTGGTTACACAGGGTACTCGGGAATTTCCTCCTAAAAGAAATATTAGGGGAACTGACTGGGACATTTATAGACGAACTTTTTCAAGGTTAATAAGGGAGGTTCCCTTTACGGGGACACGGGGAAACTTTTTAATAAGGCCAAAGCCACTAGGGCGGAACAAGACTGGCTCAACTACAAAGAACAACTTAGGATCTTTAAGAGGTCCATTAGGAAATCGCAAAAGGCATCATGGCAACGCTTTTGTAGTAATATAGAAGCTACTTCAGATGCATGCAGGCTTAGGAAAATCATGGCTACTAACCCAACTTCTTTGGGTAATCTTAAAGGGAAAGACGGAAGGTGGACAGTCTCCAGTGCTGAAACTCTGCGGCTTCTGATGGACACCCACTTTCCGGAGTGTAGCTCTACGCCGGCTGTGCAACTACGTACACAGGCCGTAGTGACAAAGGACGGACTCAGTGCAATAACAAAGGAAAAGATCCGGTGGGCTATTAGTAGTTTGTAACCCTACAAATCCCCCGGACCCGATGGAGTTGCTCCCATTGAAATCCAGAAAGTCTGTGATATCATTACTCCCAGACTGGAGAGACTTTACGCTAGTTGTCTTACTCTCTCATATATCCCTTTAAATTGGAGGGAAAGCAAAGTTGTATTCATCCCGAAAGCGGGTAAATGCTCACATACAGAGCCTAACGATTTTAGGCCTATCAGTTTGACCTCGTTCTTATTGAAGGTCATGGAGGGACTCTTGGATGCTTATATACAAGGTAGGATTGATGAGATTGATCCTGGCAATTATGCGAGGAGTCAGCATGCTTACACAAAAAGGCGGTCAACGGAAACCGCCTTGCATGCGCTCACGAGTATCATTGAGAAATCCTTTCTCCATAAAGAGTACGCTCTTGTAGCGTTTTTAGACATTGAAGGGGCCTTCAATAAAGTGAAGCCGATAAGCATAATAGAGTCCCTGGAGCGTCTAAACATAGATGGGACCATTGTGGGGATTGTAGCGCAACTGTTGTCAAACAGAAGGGTCACATCCCAACTGGGTTCCTCGGTTATAACGATGTACGTTAACAGAGGAACAACTCAAGGGGGGGTTCTTTCACCTAAGCTATGGAATATTAAGGTAAGTGATATGCTTTTAGGGGTGGAAAGCACCGGTTGTAAGGTAGTTGGCTACGCAAATGACGTGGCAATTGCTGTTTCTGGTAAATTCCCATCCACTCTTAGAGACATAATGCAGCACTGTCTAAACAAACTAACTGAATGGACAAGAAGCTGTGGTCTGTCGGTGAATCCTAGCAAGACGGACATTGTCCTCTTCACTAAGAAATATAAACTACCAGTGCTGACACCGCTGGTTATCGATGGAGTCCAGATAACCTATACGGATAGGGCTAAATTCCTAGGACTAATACTAGATAGGAAGCTGGACTATAAGCTAAACATTGAGTGCAGAACTAGGAAAGCTATGGTTGCACTCTACTCTTGTAGGCAAATTATAGGCAGAAACTGGGGTTTTTCTCCGAAAATTGCGCATTGGATATATGTGGCTATCGCTAGACCCATTCTCATGTATGGGGTAGCAATATGGTGGTCAGCGCTGGAAAAGTCGTCAAATCTGAAGCTCGTTAGTAAGATTCAAAGACAGGCGACGATCCTTATCAGTGGAGCTATGAGAACAACACCTACGGATGCGCTAAATGTCCTTTTTCACCTTCTACCTTTAGACATCTATGGTAAAATGGTTGCGGTTAACACGGCCAGAAGGTTGAGTCAATCCGGCCAATGGACCAAGTGTAACTACGGACATAGCGCTATTCTGAACAGTACTATGAATTCGACGGATTTGGTTGACTACCAGATCCCTAAACCCTTGTTTGAGAAGAAATTCTCTACGCATATACCTCAGAGGTCAATGTGGGAAGGAAATATTCCTGGAAGAAGAGGGTACTTAAACTTTTATACCGATGGATCCAAACTAGATGAGAAGGTTGGGTTCGGTATATACTCTAAGTAGCTAGGTCTGCGGCTTGCTCTTAACGTTCCTGAGTACTGTAGCGTCTTTCAAGCAGAAGTACTAGCAATTAAAGAAGTGACGAAATGGCTTCTAGTGAACGTTCCTTCTACAAGGAACATCAGCAACAACTGCGTTGTTGCAAGAATGATGTGGCCGACACTTAACATGAGGAGATCAACACATCTCTTGTCTCTTCAGAGGAAGTGCATAGCAGACCTGGTCGGTTTACTTACGGGGCACTGCCTAATAGGAAGGCATGCAGCAAGGCTGGGAGTGGCTTCAAATTACTTCTGTAGAAGTTGTATGGACCCGGAGGAGGAAGAAAATATCTTCCACCTACTCTGCGGCTGTGCGGCACTTGCCAATAAGAGATTTAGACTTCTAGGGTCTCACTTCTTTCAGTCTTTAACTGAATTAAACGATATAGACTTGGCGGATTTGAGAAGCTTTGTCGGCAGCTCGGGCTGGTTTAGGGCGACTTGACAGTAGCGAGCTACCTTTTTAGGGCTAACTCCGGGTTGGTCGGACGAGTGGACGTCAGTCATGTGGTATCACAATGGGCCTTACTGGCCTAAGTGAGCTGGTAATTAACCGGCTGCCACTACACCTAATCTAACCTAAGTAAGATATTATTTTAAATTTTACTCTGGTTGCACTAGGGGTAAAAAAAGGTCCCTCAATAATATAGAAAAAATAAATGCTTTAATAAAAAAGTTTGACTAAAAATTAACGGTTTTTATATAAATTTTAATATATAATGTACGTAAGTATGCACGAAGGGTTGAAAAGTTACAGTATGTAATGTAAATTTGTAGTCGGAAATGCGCCAAGTTTACACTAATAAAATGTAAAATTAAACTGTTTGGGTTGCAACAGTTTGCAATTGCAAATTTCTGTCGGAAATTCACTTCCAAAGTGTAAAATTAATCTCTTTTTTTAGTTATTTTACAAGACTTTTGGCAGGAAAACCAACAAATAGATATATTTTCACACCTTTTAAGTGTAAAAATACTATCTTTTTTGTAATTTTACTATTTTTTATTTAAATATCCACAAATGTTTCTAATTCTATGTTAATGAGTTTTAATTTTCAACAAATATAGTTTAATAATACTGCGAAAACTAGGGATGTGTAGGTCCGGATCTTAATGTGTCCCGGACATATGTCCGGTGTCGGACACGTTTCCTAACACTCCGAAAAAATTTTTTTAATGTGTCCGGACTTGAAACAAACTTTATTTTGTGAGATTGTGGTGTATTTGCTGAATCTGTCAAAACCTATTGCGACCTGTTTATATGTGAGTTGAAGAATGCTTAAGCGTTCGTAAAGAAAGGAAGCTGCCTTCTCTGCTTTTAATGTTTTTAAACGGTTTGAATTATTTCAAATACAATTTTAAGAAGTCTGCTTGTGTAAAACGTTGATTGATATTTAATGTTAAAATATTTAAAAATAAAGCTGTAAATTTATATTATAATACAAATAAACTTGTTTTTCGTTCTTATCAAAATTATTATTTGTTATTTATTACTATGACACTTCGCACTTTGCCGTGTGTTCCGCGGAATAGTGCCATAAAAGAAAAAGAACGGACACATTGGAATTGGAAAGGCAAAGATGTTTCATGTCCGATCCGGCTCCGGGCTCATTAAGCACAACCCAAGCGAAAACCTACCTAGTTCACAATTTCAAAAGATATAAAACTACACTATTCTTTCAGCAAATTTCAATAAAAAATGTATTAATACTAGCTTTGTAATTTTACTGCTAAAAAACTAGTGAAAGCGATGTCTACTGTTTTAGTAGTAATTTTCAGCAAAAATTTGTTAGAATGTACAATGTACATACAAAACAATAAAATAATACAAATGATCTTTAATCCAAATTGAACTTCGTTCACATTGATATGTACATAGGTAACAGAGACTTAGCAATGTACTAAATTATAATAAATATTAAAATTCCGATCTTACTTAATAAGTAACAGTTCTTACCTGATCGAATTTGTTCTAAGCACACGTTCTGCCCATGTCTGTGGCCTTGGAATTTCTCTTTTAACTCCAACTTGTTTTTTATCTAAATAATCAATTACATCATCATAATAATTTGTCCTGTAGTTGTACATATATTTATATTGCAAAAACTTAGGCCTAAAAATTTTTAAGAAATTTATTTCAAAACCGTATTAAATTAACAAGAACGACACTTTACCTCACCCAATGTTTATATAATTGCACTGGCTTTCGATAACCGTCATCTTCTGGAGGGGGTAATTGCACTTGTTCTTCCTCAATTACCCCTTTTTCTTCCTTATCAAGATTGGAAGTAACATCGGAAGTCTTAGATTCGGAAAAAGTATCGACGTCCGTGTTGGGTATTGCGACTTCTTCATCAAATGCCCATGGGTCTGCTTCGTCGCCCATCCTTAAATAATAACGTTTATAGCTAGCGATATGATAATAAATACGTTTATTATTTATATTTCCTTACTTATCAGGATAAATGTAATATTTATCTTAAAGAATTGATTGGTGGAAGGCGAATGTTGGAAGAAATAAATGAAATGGTTGTGTAATTTAATTATCGTGGAATGATCAAGATCAATAATGCTTTTCATGCTATTTTTATATAAGCATTTGTATAAAGTTCTGCACCAATTAAAAGTGGAATTTAACATTGTATTTCTGGTGTTGTAAGAGTTTGTGAGTTAACCCTTATAGACGACAAATTGTTGAAATATTTAACTTGTCTACTTTTCACTTGTGTATTTTTAATTTTTATATTAAGTTTTCATTAAGATTTAAAAGAAAAATATATGATAATGATATATGAATATATATAATATTTTTCTTATAATACATTTAATACATAATAATAATAAATTTCTTCCAACATCGTCAAGAAATGAAAATCAAGCAGAATTTAATAAGAAGGATATCCGCGCGCAGGACATCATAACTAGCGTGGTAAGCGATGACAATCCGGAGCATAGTCTGGAAAAACTAACAGCTAATGAAATGTGGGACGCATTGACAGCTGCATACGCAAGAAAATCACTTCAAAATCAAACAATTGTGCGAAAAGAGTTGCCCAAATTACGACTTAAATAAGAAGAAGATCTCAGCAGTCATTTCCTTAAATTTTACTCACTTGTCCGACATCTCAAAACAGCGGGAGCAAAACCTGAAGAGATTTGGTTTTGATTCAGGCAGATTTGGTGTCACAGCTATTCTTACCCTACCGGAAGCATACGATCCGTTGGTGACAGCATTGGAAAATTTGAAGGTCGAAGAGTTAACATTATCTCTGGTAAAGCCGCGCCTCGTGGCTGAAGAGTCAAAATGACCACATCGGGTTGGAGCGGTTGAAGCAGAGAAGATTACTGCCTTTTCTACGAAAAAGAAGTTTACAACAAGATTTAATGGAAAGTGTCATAAATGCGGAAAATACGGGCATATGAAGAAGGACTGTAGATGCAAAAATGCACACGAATCAAAGCGCAATGTTAGTTTTATGGCAGACTTACCAATAATCAACAAGAAAAAAATTGCAACAGCTATGGAGTGTTTGCTTTAGATTCTGGTGCAACGGATCACTTTATAAATGAATAAAATCTCTTCACCAATATTCAAAAATTAAATGGCCCCAGGAATATCAATGCAAAAGCAGATTTAAAAGCAATTATGCAGTCATCACAATGAAAGGACGCGTGATTGCTACAGCAAACAGGTGTGGAAATCTATTCGAAGTAAAATTGAAAATTATAAATAACGTCGCAAATCTAAACAAAAGTGGAGAAGGTAAAATATGGCTCAAACAATTGGGACACATCAGCAATCAGGAGCTAAACAAACTAGTGCAGAAGGACATGGTATTGGTTTACCAAAGATCATATAAGAGCACATATGTGAAATATGGGTGAAAAGTAAGCAATGTAGAGAACCTTTCTCTAAATCCCGTATGAGAGCCAGACGACCAATAGAACATATACACTTCGATCTATGCGGACCCATAGGTAATACTTTTCAAAAATTTAAAGATTTCGAAGCTGCTGTTACTGCGAAATTTGGGTTGCGAATATCGAAACTACCGATAGACCAGGGTCGAGAGTATAAATCACTTACCATCACTTACTGACCCACTTACTTAATCTGATGATATTGAAACATTAGAAAACGTCGAAACTCGTCAACTAAGGCGTAGCAACAGGCAAGTGCAGAAACCAAATAAGTTTTCAGATTACTAACATATGTATATGTTGTTGTTTGAAATCACTACTATAGAAAATGTATTCAAAATTCCGTCCGAATATTCTAAAATTGAAAAATGCACAGAAAGTAAAGAATGCCTTTCAGCTGGATGAAATAAATTCCATACATAAAATCAATGTCTGGAAAGTTGTTAACAAACCTGAGGGGGTGTTTAGGTTTACCTCTAAATTCCAGATGGGTTTTCACAATTAAAAGAAAAACTTCTTACAGAAGCTTTCTTTTCAAAGGCTTCTTACAGAACCACGGTGTCAATTATGATGGCACTTTGGAACATATTTACCGTTATCAAGTAGCTCCAATTTTTTTGTTAATTTGTTGGGTATTCGAGCTCCTTGTCCTGACTCCAACAAGCCCCAAAAAAAATGTCGCTCTCCCTTGGGGGCGGGGCTGGAGCCCTGCGAAGTTTGAAATAAAATCGTCTATATCTCTGAAACTGTGTAACGTATTAGTATGATATTAGTACCATTAAAAAGCTATTGAAAATATCCTTAATTTATGTTAAATAACTTTTTATTTAAACTACCATAGCACCACCAGAATCGTCCCTAGGACTTTATTTTGTAATATTTTTCAGAGAAATATTAATTTAAATTTTATTTATAAATTTTTGTAAATGACCGTTGCGGGATTCGAACCGTCACTCTCAATATTACTAGGCGAGAACTTACTCCACTAGGCTATTGAAAGCCGCTTGGTTTGTTATATTTTTTTTTTATATCAGTCACAATTGAAAATCAACGAACGACTGAAAATTGGAAAAAAATTGAAGTAGATTTGAAAAGTCATAATAACAAATGCTCGTTGCTATGCTTAATTTTCAATTTTTGGTTGCTAGCAGGACAACCTGCAGGACGTGTCCCTCACAATGTTCGATTGGGGACAGCTTGCATTCCGTGTCCCTAAACATGTCGCCAATGAAAAATTTTGCCGACAAATAGGAATTTGTCTTGCAAGATGTCTTCGAAGACAATGTCTTCGACGAAGCTTTGAACTACTGGGAACATACGTTCGCTTTTATTATATATGTAGATATTATATAAAGAATTTCAGACGTTCCAAAAACAAAAAAAATAGACCTTTTATTTCCTCATAATGCTAATAAATGTACGAATGTATTCTACATAGTGTTTGCTAATTTCATTTGGATAAATGTACTCGTCTTAATTTAATATTAATTCATCGTTTTTAATGTGCTTCTATTTTTTAACAATTGTCTATGTAGTGGAAGAGTCAGCAATTTTTTTTGAGTTAAGAGCCATTTGTTCACCGTATGTAAAATTATTAAATTTCACAAATAAATAAAGAGTATAAGTATCAGGTCATATAAAAAGTATCCGCGGTTTTTTGTTACATTTTTTAACAAAAATTTTCTTTATTGAAAATCAATTTTAATCAAGTACATATTAACCATTAAACATATGGTAGTCAGACGGTGTAAGGTTCGGGCTATATGGTGAAAGCACCAAAACTCCATCAATTTGTTCTGAGTCTTTCATAGACTTTTTCAGTGAGTGGCTGACCAGAGCGAGGTGCATCTTTGACATCAAAGTTTTCGGAACGGAATTGACCAAACCACTCCTGGGTCCTTCGTTCACTTACAGCATTCTCACCGTACATTTCAGACAATTTTCGGCATGTTTTTGCAGCCTTTTTTATAAAAAAAGCGTCACAATACTTTCTTCAAATATTTCAGTAGTTTTCAAATCAGTTTAACTTTTTACACGAGCAATGAATGAGAAAACTATCTCTACAAAAAATGTCCGCTGAAATGTTACCTTTTAGTACATGTTCATTTGAGAAAATTGGGTTAGTGTTGCCCGATATACATATATCCATCAACACCATCTAGTCATTAAAAACCGCGGAAGCTATTGGGTTTTATATGTCCCAATATATACATATGTACATACACATCGGTAATACAAAGAACAATGGAATTTTTATGCTCGCGAGCCGCAGGTTGCCGATCTGTGGGGTAGTGCAATGCAATGATGCAATGATTCATAATTTTAAGAATACAAATTTTAAATAATAATACAAATACAAATAATACAAATTTTAAATAAGTTACAACTTCGAAGGTAATAATATGTTATTACCTACAAAGGTAATAAATACAAAGGTAATTAAGTGTACGATCAAAAAAGGATTAGCAACGGGGACAGACGTAGCGACCAAAATTTAAATGAGTTGTACCTAAGACCCGCTTACTTTCCCAGTGTTTATGTCACATAGATCAATTTTATGTCACATAGATAAATCTGAGTTATAAAAATGTGTTTTTCTTACTAAAAATTATTTAAAATTACCGCCTTAAATCAAATTAAATTGCGTAAAAAGGAATGAAATATTTTTTTAATCGCGTTAAATCAAATTCGCGTAGAAAAGTTAGTGTAAATACAGAAAATATGTATATTGGAAAATATATATTGTATATAATATATTCTCTTTTGCGCCTTCTATTTTTGATTCCGAAACTTCACCACCTTTGTTTACATATGGTGAAAAATTAATTTTAGAAATCCAATCCAGAGCAAGAAATTGATCTGAGCGCCAAATTCTGACTTAATTCTAACAAAATCACATCAAATAATATAAGTTCAAAAATAATATGTAATAGTAAAAAACAAATAAGCGCGAAATTAAATATACGCTAAGGCATAAATTGTTTCTTAAAGTTTTTTTAGTGTTCACTACATTTGAAAGGAGTCTTCAAGAAAAAAATCTTGCAATGGGAAGGAAGTGTGTCAAAAACTGCCCCGGGAAACCAAAGATTTACGTCTTACCCAACCGTACCACCGACAATCACAGGTTAGTGTTTTTTTCAACGTATTTTATTCAATGTATTTATTTTATTAATACGGATGAATTGAAGTTGTTTATAATGCTTTTATAACACTTGCTTTGTAAATAATCTTTTATTAAATACAGGGGAACCAAACACGTTAAAAAATTGGTAATGCGCTGCAATACATACCTGCTGAGTTGCGTGAAAATGCGTTATTTCTGTAGCTAAAAATAGTAACCACTTAAGTCAGCTTTAGAAAGAATTGAGTTATGAATTCCTTATTCCTCACATTGCACTGCACCTTTAGATAAAACCAAAACGTTTGTACCGTTTTTAAAACAGAAGTTATTTAAAACAAGTAAGAGCGTTATCTTCGCCCTGGCCACAGCCATACCCTGTCGAAGGGAGGGCGGGTGACAGCTAAAAAAAAAGTTCTTTTTATTTACTGGGAGTAAATTTTGATCTATTAACTCATCTATGTTACAACACCGCTTTTCTTACCAAACACCTCATTATATGGTATAGTATATAAGTGGGCGTGATACGCCCATTTTTTAGAATATATTTTCGTCTACGATGGTGGATTCAAAAATAAAATTTTAGCCGAAAATTCGCTCCACAAGCTAAGAAATTGAGATATACCCTTCGGGGGTAGGGTATAAAAACATATTCGCCTTTGTTCAAGTAAACACGTTTAAAACACCTAAAAAGCTTATTTTCTCGAAACAGCAAATTTAGACTTAAACGTTCACTGCTTTTTGTCGAAAATTTGTCATTAATACAAAATACAAAATTATTTCGTATATCTCGTTTTATTTACATTATTTCTTATACTCGTACATTGTTTCGTTTCAACATAACATAAATATTAGTATCTCTTCTATCTGACGCGAATCGTTATGGGACTTATAATTACTCATAGGTATCGGCCCATGCAGGTTCCACTTTCGTTAAAATTATTTGTTGAGATTTATTCGATGCTTTTTTTGACATCATCTGCTGAGGAGTTTGATTTGCTTTTCGCCAAAATCTCCATGATGAATTTTTTCAATTATGCGCTGGCATTTAGACGATTTATCCGGACTAATGTAGGAACAGGAAGAAAAGAAGTAATGATTTCTTTAAAATCTTCATAATCAATTTTTCCATTTATGCGCTGGCGTTTAGACGATTTATCCGGACTAATGTAGGAAGAGGAAGAACAGAAGTAACGATTTCCTGTGGAATTCTTGTGCATCGATTTATCCGTAAAATCATTAATTCCATCGCGGTTTGAATTATGTGTTTCGTACTGATCGGGACTATTAAAGGTTTTTTCGCAAAAATCACACTTGAACCGACATGGTCAACTAGAAAAGATATTTGTTCAAAATATTTGTCAGATAGTTTGAATTCTTTCTGCATACTCCTACATTCTAGCTTCCTACGTTTGTCCTGCGTACAAGCGTACCGAATGAGATCAAACTTATTAAGGATTCTGAGTTAAGTCCAAGTGCAGTTGATTTCTCATAGATGCCATAATTTCTTCGATTGCTTCATTTCGTTGCTCTTTGGTACGGAGGCTTATGTGTTGCGTATCCCAAAGACAAGGAAAACTTCTATACATTTCTATTATCTTCACGTTCTGTGCATCCGTTAAATTGGGCAAGGGGAGTGCAGGCTTTTCAACAGTCCACGATGCTGTAACCTAAAAATAAGGTAACTTAGAATTAGATTTCAGCTCACTTCTGTCACTGTTGGCATAATCAGCACTCTGAAAATTAATAATTTTATTTTATATAAAACTGTTTGTGTCAAATACCGCTTCTAAAACATTGTTAATATCTTCATATGTGCCGTGTTTCACCTTTGGTGTTACCATACTATTATAATATTTGTTTAATATCGTTTGTTTCGCAAAAAGTTTGTTTGTTTTGTTGTTTGTTTCTAAAATATAAAAAAAAAACTGACATATTTTTCTTATAAATCTCAATGAAAACTTAACATAAAAATTAGAAATACACAAGTGAAAAGTAGACAAGTTAAATATTTCAACACCTCTTCTCAATACGACAATTTAAGATTATTTATTATTGCAGTAAAACTCAACTTCTCCAACGATTTTGTAAAAATATCTGCAATTTGATTTTTCGACGATATGCATTCGATCTTAAGATTTCCTTTTTGAATATAGTCCCTAATGAAGTGGTTTTTTATATCAATCAGCCTGGTTCTGCATTCCGATTCATACGGAATCGGATTTGATTTACCTCACTTTTTTCTCGAAGGTGTTCTGTATTCCGATTCCGATATTCGAATCCGATGTTTGCGTATTTGTCGGAATTGAGGTGTTCTGCATTTCGATTTATCGGAATTTTCTGTCGGAAGTAATCCGACCAACTTTTTGTTGGTGAATTTGAATTTGATTGTAAAAAATTTGAAATTTTTTAACACGTGCGATTTTTGTGGGAAGGAACTCAATATTTTTGGTCCACCAATGAAAAAAGTGCCGAGTGGAAAAAGGTAGCCCTGTTATAATTTAATTTTTACCACGAATGATAACTAATCATAGACATGCTGGGAAATGCAAAATCAGAAAAAAGTATTTCTGGAGAATACAAAGCGCTCCAGGGAATACTAGGTGCAACAATAATTAGCTACCAATCTAAAAAAGGTTAAAAAAATATTTAAATGTCTATTTATACGACAACGCGTGCGTTGGCAGGATTCGAACCCACACCCCCAACATGCTAGGCGAGTACTTGATCTACTACGCTATTGAGAGCCACAATTCTTATTTTCAAATTTCAATTTATTAAACGCAAAAGTTACAGGTAAAAAATAGTTCGATGAGTTCGAATCGAAATTGTTTTCGTTTCGAACATGTGAAATTCGATCGGATTGCAGAACACCTTTAAAAATACAAATCGGAATTCAATTTCGATTCATAATCAATTCCGGATCGGAATACAGAACAAGGCTGAATATATTTTGATCTCTTACTTTCCACATTTTTTGCAATTGCAAAGCATTGCCTTCATATAGTCTAATAGATAACTTTCGGCAAGGACTTTTATATCTTAAAGAATTCCTTTTATCCAAATACCTTCAAAAACTGCGCGACTTAGGGTGACATATTCTGCTTCGCTAGATGATGTTGCTACTATTGTCTGCTTCTTACTCGACCACGATATTGGACATCCATAAACGTATAACCACTTGCGTATCGTAGACTTGCGATCCTCTATACTAGCTGCCCAATCAGCGTCGACGTATCCAACTTCATCTTCCATATTTCGATAAAATCGGAGTTTTAAATTCTTTGTTCCTTTGATGTAGCGCAAAATTCTCTTTAGTGTTGTCCAGTGTGCTTCTCCAGGGCTTTGCTGAAATCTACCCATATATCCTACAGCACAGCATATATCAGGGCGAACACACAACATCAACTACCCAATAGTTCTATTTTAAGAGGTAACTGCAGATTCTTTTCCATTGATGTGTGTATAAATTGTCATTACAATTTATCATGCCAAATTTCTCCAAAACTTGATCACTATGTGCAGTTTGTGAGAATGTCATTGAACCTTCGCTTTGATTATACTCAATTTTTATACCACAAAAATTCCACAATCTGACATTTCAAATGTTAATGAAAACTTGTTCTTTAGGTCTTTAATTTCAGATTCCTTACTGCCAACTATTAAGAGGTCATCGACATAAAGAATTAGTAAGAATGTACTTTCCGCAGAAAACTTCGTGTACAGACAGTAATATTGACGAGATCTTTCAAACCCCAAATTTAGCAAATAGCTATTGAACTTCTCGTTCCAACGTCTCGGACTTTGTTTTAAGCTATACAGAGATTTGATCAATTTTAAAACTTTTTCTGTCTGACTTTTCATTCCATTAGGAATTTCTAAATATATATATTTCTTTAATTCTCAATGTAAGAAAGCTGTTTTTACATCCAGTTGATGAAAGAAAAAACCTTTGTGTACTCCTACTGCAAGAATAGTACGAATGGTTGTCAATTTTGCAACTGGGGAAAATGTGCCATCATAATTGACACCGTGGTTCTGTAAGAAGCCTTTGCCTACAGGTCTAGCTTTGAATCGTATCGGATTTTCACAAGCTTCTCTTTTAATTGTGAAAACCCATCTGGAATTTAGAGGTTTAACACCCCCTCAGGTTTGTTAACAACTTTCCAGACATTGATTTTATGTATGGAATTTAATTCATCCAGCTGCAAGGCATTCTTTACTTTCTGTGCATTTTTCAATTTCAGAATATTCGGACGGAATTTTGAATACATTTTCTATTGTAGTGGCTTCAAACAACGACATATAGTAATCTGAAAACTTACTTGGTTTCTGCACGTGCCTTTTGCTACGCCTTAGTTGACGAGTTTCGACGTTTTCTAATGTTTCAATATCATCAGATTGAGTAAATGGGTCATTTGACTATGTTGGCTGACCAGCGACGTCATCTTCTCCTGTGGGAAGACTTCTGTTTCTATTCTTACAGATAGTTGATCATAAGTTCCATTTCCATGCAGTGAGGTAGTTTCGATTTCAGGAATCAAAATTGCGTCTTCTCCATTTGTCGCTCCATTAACTTCCAGTATGTTACTATTTGAAGAAACGATATTATCATATATCTCCCCCTCTGGATCGGTTCGGCTTATAATCAAGTTGTCAGGTGGCTTTTTTAGTTTTATGTAGACAATAGCATTCGTATATAAGCTTTGGCCAGGCCGAAGTAAACGCTTTTAATTCATATCGCCTTCTAAACATAGGGTGGCATATTTAGAAGGCGCTATGAATTAAAAGCGTTTACTTCAGCCTGGCCAAAGCTTATATATACTCTACACACGCTAATTAACTCCCCAAAAAAATTAATTAACTCCCATGAAAATATGAATTAACTCTTAACTTAACTTTCCAAATATGAGTTAACTCCCAACTTTTTTTGAATATGAATTAATTCCCAACTTTTTTTGAATATGAATTAACTCCTAACTAAAATGAATTAACTCCAAACGAAAATATGGATTAACTCCCAACTTTTTTCATCAATGAAAGAAATATGAATTAATAATTTGTATGGAAGAATTTGGGACTTAATTCATTAGGAGTTGAGCCTAATTCATAGCGCCATTTAGAAATCCACGCTCCGCCACTGTTACACCCTTAACTAAACGTTTTGTAATTTTTGTTTGGACAAAATTCCAAGAGATTAAAAATATACATTATGAAAAATAATGTATATTTTAGTTGAAATCACTCGATAGTTCCCCAACACAGTTCATTTTAGTTGGGAGTTATTTCATATTGGAAAAAAGTTGAGAGTTATTTCATATTTGGAAAATAAAATCATTTCGAAAGCACGATATGTTCTCAGCTCATTTGTCAAATATACAGCATTGAAGGATTTAGACTTTAATATGAGGTGTTTTAATGTGTCCTATGTTTCATTTGTATCATTTAAAGTTCATGTGATATCAAGAAATAATATTTAGTGTTGGGAACTATCGAGTGATTTCAACTATCGATAGTTAGTTACTGAATGATTTTAACTATCGAATGATTTTTTTCACTCATTCATTCGATCTCTTTCTAAAAACTGTAACGAGTTTTTCTCTTTGGCTGAGGTATGCTCAGCTGCTCCAGGGTTCATGATGGAGGGATCTCGAAACCCTCCGTTTACTGGTTCACTACCGCTTCCGAATTCCGCACGATCGACGAGTTCGTCGATCAGTTCACTGACTACCTCTCGGTAGTTCAGCTCGGACGGTATATTGGTGATTGTTCTTATTCTAAATACAATAGTTATCCAGGGCAAGTGCCCACAACAGAAGGTTGCTCACAATGTTTTGGTTACAATATTCTTAGCAAGGCGAGACAAGCAGAGCGCTTGGCAACAAAAGGTTGCTTACAATGTTTTGGTTACCGAGTAGAGGTTTATACAATATCTTAAGCTGGGCGAGACAAGCAGAGCGCTTGGCAACAAAAGGTTGCTTACAAGTTAGGTACGTCTGGGGGGGAACTAGAGTCAAAGGGAGGAAATTCGCTTAAAACCTTGTCGAATATTGACGTGTTGTTCTCTTAATATGTACTAGGATCTGTCGGAAGCTGACGTGATCCTTCCTTAGAATATGTGGTAGAATCTGTCGAAAACTGACGTGATTCTCTCTCAGAATATGTTTACCAGAATCTGTCGGAAGCTGACGTGATTCTCTCTTAGAATATGTTTAAGAATCTGTTGAAAGCTGACGTGATCCTTTCTTAGAATATGTGTTAGAATCTGTCGAAAACTGACGTGATTCTCTCTCAGAATATGTTTACCAGAATCTGTCGAAAGCTGACGTGATTCTCTCTTAGAATATGTTTAAGAATCTGTCGAAAGCTGACGTGATTCTTCCTTAAAGTATGTATTAGAATCTGTCGAAAACTGACGTGATTCTCTCTTAGAATATGTTTAAGAATCTGTCGAAAGCTGACGTGATTCTTCCTTAAAGTATGTATTAGAATCTGTCGAAAACTGACGTGGTTCTCTCTTAGAATATGTTTAAGAATCTGTCGAAAGCTGACGTGATTCTTCCTTAAAGTATGTATTAGAATCTGTCGAAAACTGACGTGATTCTCTCTTAGAATATGTTTAAGAATCTGTCGAAAGCTGACGTGATTCTCCCTTAAAGTATGTATTAGAATCTGTCGAAAACTGACCTGATTCTTTTAAACAAATTGTCTTCCAAAGTCCTGTCGAAGGCTGACGTGACTCTGGGAATGCTTGAACGAACCAAAGCTAAAGTAGTTTTACAAAGCGACTTACTTGAGCGGAGGTCGATTTTCCAAGTGCAAACACGTTCATTAAGAGCGGTTCTTTACTTAAACCTATTCGGAATTATATTGCGCGAGCAATAGTGAAATGAAAAATAAAGAGTCCATTCGTCTGTGAATAGTCTGTCCAACCGTGTATGCCTGTGTTCGTATGTATGTGATATTGTGATGTGATTCTTTGATTTTAAGTGTGGACAATTGTGTTGTTATTTACTTTTAATTTTCGCCATTTTGCGGCAGAATAAAACAAATTAATGTTTAATATTGTTTTTTATTTATAATTCTCCCTCGTTATTATTAAAAAAACAATTTATAGAACATTGAAAATTTAATTGTTCGTACCGAGATTTGAACCTCGGTCCGTTGGCTTGAGAGGCTGTTACTCTAGCCGCTAGGCTGTCAAGCGTAATTAATGGTGGTCGCTTAATAATTAAAAAGAAAAGGAGAAAAGAAGTTGTGACGATTTCTGATCGTTACATTCTATCCTGACTTAGGTGGAAATAGGAAAAAAAGCGGGGACGGGATGGAAGCGAAAACACTAAAATGATTAAATTTAAAGTAAAGAAATGATATTTCCTGTTAGAATAAGTATACTAAAAAAAACAATTCTTTTATCTTCTTTCTCTTTTCGTAGGTATTAAGTAATAGCGGTGTGTTTGTTAAATTCAATTTATTCCTTTGTTTATTTAATAAGTAATAACTAGACAATTCATGTATTGGGAATTGGGTACGTGTTACACGATTCTCCTTTCGAAGCTCGGTTCCTGTGCTGTGTGATTCGCGTTGGTAGTAACTATCTTGTGAGTATCGCCGAACTGCATACGGGCCCAGCCGTTCTGGACAGTCACGCTCACGATTCCCCATTCTCTGATTATGTTAAATTGTCGACGTTTCCTGGTTCGTTGTGGTCCAATTACAATATCAACGAAGGGGTCAAATGGGGGTATTGAATCTCCTTTGTCCCCTATTTTTGGGCTTACTTTGGCTGCCGGTGTTTCTGTAAGCGTTTGAGGTACTGTATCAGTAGATGACTGTAGAATGTGCGCGGATAATATTTTTGCTTTGGGTGGCCGCGTTTCGTTTTCAACCTCCTGCGCAATGGTGGTTGTCATAAATACGGATGGAGGACCAGGTTTGGACTTGTAGCGGGCACATGTGAGACATGTGCGAATGTACTTTTTGATGTCGTTGTGCATTCCTGGCCAGAAGAAACTTTCGCGAGCTCTTTGTAATGTCTTGCAGTAACCATAGTGTCCGGCGCACAGTGGTCCAGAATAGAAATTCATCGGCCAAAAATCTGTAACTTTTGAACGGATAGGAATTTTTGAATGCGTTTTTTTGCAATCGACAGAGAAATGTTGAAATATCTTTGCACTGGCACCGAGATCTATGTAGATGTCTCAGGGTCAGAGCCGTAGGGCTCCAAAGTCGAAAAATATTTTAATTTTTTTAAATTTTGGCAAAAAAACGTATTCAAAAGTAAATTCTTGAAACTTTTTTGTACTTATCTATAAATTGAGGATATATTCGTAATGGCTGTGAAGTTTCAAGTGCATCTGTTGAGTTTTTCATAACTTTTTGGCCCCCTGAAAAGGGGTCTATTTTTGGATGCTTTGAAACTAAATATCTCCGCCATTTTTAAAAATTTCGATTTCCGGTTTTTTTTATTATATTATATGGGGTAAGAGTTTAAAAAAATGGGGGAAAAAATTTATATATATTTTGAAAAAAAATTTTTTTTTTAAAAAAAACCACGGAAAATTAAAAAAATTATAGCCCAACAGTCGACAACAAAAAAAAATTACATTTTTCTGATAGCCTTTGAGATAACCTTTAATCGTATACCCGGTTTTGTACCCGGCAGACCACGGCCCTAGGCGCTGGAGCCCTCTAAATGGTCTACATTTTTTCTTTTAAAAAAACAACGAAAAATTAAAAAAATTATGGTCGACAACAAAAAAAATTAGATTTTTCTAATAGCCTTTGAGATAACCTTTCATCCTATACCCAGTTTTATACCTGGCAAACCACGGTCTTAGGCGCTGGAGCCCTCCAAATGTAGAATTTTCAAAAAAAGGGTACTTCAGACACTAAATGCATAAGTATTTCTTTTTTTAACCCTAATTTTTTTTCTTTATATACTCCTGAATATTACCTATTTAAAAGTACCTGCTTCAAGTCCAAAAACGAAAATAATAAAATACCTGCGAGGTCAATGTTGCGGTTTCTACGCCTGAATATTACCTGTTAAAAAGTTCCTGCTTCAAGGCGAGAGACGAAAAGAATAAAATACCTGAAGGTCAAAGTTGCGGTTAATTACAATTTTCTTCAAAAATTCCAATTCTTTATATGTATTTTTTTTATATAAATATTAAACATTTGAAAGATTTTTGGCATTATCAAACCAAGCGTCTTTCAGCCATGGAGTCATACAGCTACAAAGAATTATCAGATGTATATTTTAAAAACAGAAGCGCACAAGATATAGTTGAATATATTAAAATTAAAGTACCATTTGATTCATGTAGCAAAAAAATTCAGGAACAAATTTTAGCACAAATAAACTCGTTTGTGTCCATTTTGTCTAGACCCTACAAGTCTTCCTACTTCAACAAAAATAAAGTGTATGCTAGTTTAAAGGAGTGGATGGAAGGCGAACTCTGCATCATTTATCAGGCAGATAGCAACGAAGGACGTGGAAGGCCAACTAAAGAGTTTGAAGAGAGCAGTAAAAGATCCCAGAGACGGAAACTAAAAGATCTTAATGAAAGCTTATAAAATTATATAATGAATTGTACCCATGGCGAAATATGTCACCAACAGTCCACAAAATTCTGTTTCATGGAGAAAGCATTATTCAACACCATTTATTGCCAATAGGAGATTTATCAGAAGAAGCTCAAGAAAAAAGAAATAAAGATTATAGATTCTTATATAATCTTATATAGGAACATAACACTAGAAAATGTAGTAGAGAAGCAACAAATGAAGACCTTTTTGGAATTTTATTAGCCACATCGGATCCATATATTTCCAGCATCCGGTATGTGTGGACTACAAAAAACCCAGATATAAGTCCAGAAGCCAAATTGTTACTATTAAATATTAATGAAAATTCGGAAAGAGAAAAATATTTACAATCTGTTTTTACAAAAATTGTATAATACTCGTATATAAAGAAATATATAAAAATTGTAATTAACCGCAACATTGACCTCGCAGGTATTTTATTATTTTCGTTTTTGGACTTGAAGCAGGTACTTTTAAATAGGTAATATTCAGGAGTATATAAAGAAAAAAAATTCGGGTTAAAAAAAGAAATACTTATGCATTTAGTGTCTGAAGTACCCTTTTTTTGAAAATTCTACATTTGGAGGGCTCCAGCGCCTAAGGCCGTGGTTTGCCAGGTATAAAACTGGGTATAGGATGAAAGGTTATCTCAAAGGCTATTAGAAAAATCTAATTTTTTTTGTTGTCGACCATAATTTTTTTAATTTTTCGTTGTTTTTTTAAAAGAAAAAATGTAGACCATTTAGAGGGCTCCAGCGCCTAGGGCCGTGGTCTGCCGGGTACAAAACCGGGTATACGATTAAAGGTTATCTCAAAGGCTATCAGAAAAATGTAATTTTTTTTTGTTGTCGACTGTTGGGCTATAATTTTTTTAATTTTCCGTGGTTTTTTTTTAAAAAAAAATTTTTTTTCAAAATATATATAAATTTTTTTCCCCATTTTTTTTTAAACTCTTACCCCATATAATATAATAAAAAAAACCGGAAATCGAAATTTTTAAAAATGGCGGAGATATTTAGTTTCAAAGCATCCAAAAGTAGACCCCTTTTCAGGGGGGCAAAAAGTTATGAAAAACTCAACGGATGCACTTGAAACTTCACAGCCATTACGAATATATCCTCAATTTATAGATAAGTACAAAAAAGTTTCAAGAATTTACTTTTGAACACGTTTTTTTGCCAAAATTTAAAAAAATTAAAATATTTTTCGACTTTGGAGCCCTACGGCTCTGACCCTGAGACATCTAAATAGATCTCGGTGCCAGTGCAAAGATATTTCAACATTTCTCTGTCGATTGCAAAAAACCGCATTCAAAAATTCCTATCCGTTCAAAAGTTACAGATTTTTGGCCGATGAATTTCTATTCTGGACCACTGTGCGGCGGTAGCTTGATTATGAACTTCTTGTAATACCGACGGCACCTGTCTGGCGGGAATACAACGTTGCCACTGGTTGCGTGAACCGTGCTTTGTGTATAATTTTTGTTCGTGTATGCGGAAATTTTGATTTCTTTCAGGGTGGTCTTGTACTTCTTGAAATTGTCTTGTATACCAATCGATGTTTGGTATATGGCGGAGTTGATGAGTTTCTGGTAGGGCTTGTCGTGCTAGTGTCTCGTGAGTGGGGTCGATTTTAATATTCCTTCCGGCGATGCTTATTGTGCAGTTTAATTTTGGGAGAAGATCCATTCCTATGAGGAAATTCTCTTGCAAACCTGGTAAGAAATATACCTGGTGACGAATTCGCATGTTGCCTGTCTCAAGGGTTACATGGTAACTTCGTTCGATCGTGACTTGATTATTATTTGCCAGGGATAGTAGTTGTCTTTTTCTGACTACGGGGGTAGTGCTTTCTAAATAATCATTTAATGATGCTCCAATGAAAGACAGCGAAGCTCCAGTGTCAATCATTGCCTTAATTGGCCTACCGTTGCATATTATTTCTACTCGGTACATGCGATTGTCGAATTCAGCTGTTTGGAACTGGGGTGTGGGGGTTTTACGACACTGGCAATTTCGGGTTATTGTCCTTTGTTTCCTTTGTGACAATGGTTTAGCCGACACCCAGTTGGAAACATGGGAACGTTGGGTGCGGGCTTCCTCTCCTCGGATATGTTCATACTCATCGGTCTGGTTCATTAAGGAATCCAAATTATTGAAATCACTACGCCTTATGTATAGCCGGTATTCCGGCCTCAGACTTTCGTAGATCCTATCCACTTGGTCTTCTTGGCTTAATCTTGGATGCTGACGTATCAGCGCCATCATGCTCATGATGTAGTCTTTGGCGCGTTCACGTCCGCCTTGCCGTTTTCTAATAATATCTTCTTCTAGGCGTTGTAGGTATCGAGGGGGCAGGAAAAATTGGAATGCGGCATTTTTGAACTGAATCCAACTCTTTACTTCCTCCTTCTTGTACCTCCACCAGTCTCTGGCACGTTCACGAAACAACTCATTTAGTGGAAGGAGTAGTTGATCGTGTGGTATGCGGTAACAGTCCGCTAGTTCTTCCATGTTCTCAATAAACTCCAAGATTGAGCGAGAACCGTTGAAGTTTAGATTCCACTTCCGTACGGTGTTCATGACGTCGCACTCGGCCGAAGAGTTGGCACATGGTGGTTGATTGATCATACTGGGTATTTCAGGTGTAGGGAGGCTGTTTGCTCCAATACTTGTTTGTTCTGTTTTTGTTACGTTGTCTGCAGGTTTTTTAGCGCGACGTTCTTTCTGAAAGACGCTCAGCCGCTGTCTCATCTCTTTTACGGTTCCATCTGAAGGTAACCCCAACAAGAGCATCTGAGCTTCAAGCTCTTCTTTTTTTAATTTATAAATGAAATTTAAATTCTCAGGAAGGCCTTCTTCCTTGGTAACTTCTATGTGTGGTGAACCGCTTCGCGAGGAAGACGGTCCCTGCTCGGGCGCCATTTGTAACGAGTTTTTCTCTTTGGCTGAGGTATGCTCAGCCGCTCCAGGGTTCATGATGGAGGGATCTCGAAACCCTCCGTTTACTGGTTCACTACCGCTTCCGAATTCCGCACGATCGACGAGTTCGTCGATCAGTTCACTGACTACCTCTCGGTAGTTCAGCTCGGACGGTATATTGGTGATTGTTCTTATTCTAAATACAATAGTTATCCAGGGCAAGTGCCCACAACAGAAGGTTGCTCACAATGTTTTGGTTACAATATTCTTAGCAAGGCGAGACAAGCAGAGCGCTTGGCAACAAAAGGTTGCTTACAAGTTAGGTACGTCTGGGGGGGAACTAGAGTCAAAGGGAGGAAATTCGCTTAAAACCTTGTCGAATATTGACGTGTTGTTCTCTTAATATGTACTAGGATCTGTCGGAAGCTGACGTGATCCTTCCTTAGAATATGTGGTAGAATCTGTCGAAAACTGACGTGATTCTCTCTCAGAATATGTTTACCAGAATCTGTCGGAAGCTGACGTGATTCTCTCTTAGAATATGTTTAAGAATCTGTTGAAAGCTGACGTGATCCTTTCTTAGAATATGTGTTAGAATCTGTCGAAAACTGACGTGATTCTCTCTCAGAATATGTTTACCAGAATCTGTCGAAAGCTGACGTGATTCTCTCTTAGAATATGTTTAAGAATCTGTCGAAAGCTGACGTGATTCTTCCTTAAAGTATGTATTAGAATCTGTCGAAAACTGACGTGATTCTCTCTTAGAATATGTTTAAGAATCTGTCGAAAGCTGACGTGATTCTTCCTTAAAGTATGTATTAGAATCTGTCGAAAACTGACGTGATTCTCTCTTAGAATATGTTTAAGAATCTGTCGAAAGCTGACGTGATTCTTCCTTAAAGTATGTATTAGAATCTGTCGAAAACTGACGTGATTCTCTCTTAGAATATGTTTAAGAATTTGTCGAAAGCTGACGTGATTCTCCCTTAAAGTATGTATTAGAATCTGTCGAAAACTGACGTGATTCTCCCTTAAAGTATGTATTAGAATCTGTCGAAAGCTGACCTGATTCTTTTAAACAAATTGTCTTCCAAAGTCCTGTCGAAGGCTGACGTGACTCTGGGAATGCTTGAACGAACCAAAGCTAAAGTAGTTTTACAAAGCGACTTACTTGAGCGGAGGTCGATTTTCCAAGTGCAAACACGTTCATTAAGAGCGGTTCTTTACTTAAACCTATTCGGAATTATATTGCGCGAGCAATAGTGAAATGAAAAATAAAGAGTCCATTCGTCTGTGAATAGTCTGTCCAACCGTGTATGCCTGTGTTCGTATGTATGTGATATTGTGATGTGATTCTTTGATTTTAAGTGTGGACAATTGTGTTGTTATTTACTTTTAATTTTCGCCATTTTGCGGCAGAATAAAACAAATTAATGTTTAATATTGTTTTTTATTTATAATTCTCCCTCGTTATTATTAAAAAAACAATTTATAGAACATTGAAAATTTAATTGTTCGTACCGAGATTTGAACCTCGGTCCGTTGGCTTGAGATTCTGTTACTCTAGCCGCTAGGCTGTCAAGCGTAATTAAAGGTGGTCGCTTAATAATTAAAAAGAAAAGGAGAAAAGAAGTTGTGACGATTTCTGATCGTTACAAAACTATCAAACGATTCACAAGAGATTAAAAATTTACATTATGCATCTACAAATAGGAAGAAAACTTGTAAAATAAAATGTGCTTTTGTCCCAATGTATAGATTTTTATACTCTTACCTTTATTGGTTAATTACGATATTCTACAAGTCCATACCCAAGTTAAAAAATTATTACTTTATAATTTTACTTATAGCAGTGATGGCGAACCTTTTTTCCGTGTGGGTCAATATTATATAATTTTATTTTTAAATTTTACAGCGTGGGTCAAAATTATACAAGTTTATATTTAAATTTGACAGTAAGTCGAATACTTGGTAATTAAATTTAATTTCAATTAATCTTATAAAATTAGATTTTTTTCAAAATAAATTGCATTCTATTTTCTAGATGTTTAAACTGATTAAACCTATCCAGATAATAAAAAATGTTTTGGGAAATGGTTAAAATATAGCATGGGCCATATAAAAACGTGGCGTGGGTCAGTCGGTAACCGGCGGGTCATAGGTTCGCCATCACTGACCTAAAGCTTACTTATCATTACAACATTAGCCGATGTTTAAAGGCCTTTCTTGTACTAATTGAGGAGAGTTCCAATGATTTTGGTTGCCCAATTTAACGTTGGTTCCAGAAAGCCGGTTCCCAGAGTAAGGTTCCAAGCCTAATTCTGAGCCAGTGCATTTATTATTTATGTAGACATTTCCAGCTGACATTCTGAGGGCTTTAAGAGCTTTACAAATAATATCGCCATCTTTTGCAAAAATAGAGCCGGTAAGCGCATAGCAAGAGGACTCGCTTATAATTGACAACGTCTCATCCAAGTCTTTGCTTTCGTAAACATAAACACTCAAAATTGGTCCTAATATTTCTTCAGTCATCAAGCGGTCAAAAGGATCCTTGCAATGAAGCACAGTCGGCTCAATGAAATATCCGAATGTTTTATTAAAGTCCCCACCGCATATTACTTCAACCTTAGACTCGTTTTTTACAGCATACAAAAGGTACCTAACAATTTTGTCGAAAGCGGCCTCATCAATAACCGCGGAAGTATAAGAAGAAAACTCGCTCGCATCTCCGATTTTAATCGCACTCATGGCTTTCTGCAAACCGCAACTAATTTGTGCCCATAGAGATTCTGGAACATATAGCCGGGAACAGGACATACAGTTTTGCCCGGAATATTGAAACGCAGCATCTGTCGTTTCTTTAATAACGAGATTTAAATCCGCAGATTCGTGCACAAAATGATAGTTTTTTCCACCACATTCTCCTACAATTCTGGGAAAGCAACGGTACTTGCGAATATTGGAACCAATTTTTTTCCATATAGATCTTAGGGTTTCCACATTACCCGCGAAATTGAAACCGGTAAAACAGGAAGATTTGGTTATTATTTCAATGAAGAGTTTCTCATTGGCCGGTACAAAATTTATGACGCCCGAGGGTAATCCAGCTTTGCGAATAGCGTTAAAAGTTATGTAACTGGAAAGGACACAATTATTTGAGGGTTTCCAGAGAACGCAGTTACCCATTAGCGCGGGTAAAAATGCTAAATCACAAGACAGTGAAGTCATATTAAAAGGACCCACCGCGGCCACAAATCCGTCTAGAGGCCTAAGAAATTGAGAAGGCAATAATCCATCGGGTGAAGGCATTTTTAATTCAAGTCTTGAGTTTTTTTCTAAAGAGTTAGCGGTTCTACGCAGGTTCTCAATTAGTTTTGCTGTATCCTTATCGGCTTCCAAATAGGTTTTTGATTGACCTAGTATAATGGCTGCGGTTAACAAGTGCCTGTCCTCTTGGTCTATTATGTCAGCGCATTTGCGCCATATTTGTACCTTCTCCTCCGCTGATGTAATTCGCCAAACTTCCTTCATTTCCATGGCTTTGTTTATAGCTGACATTATGTGATATTTTGTGCCATAGTAATATTTGGCTATCGTCCGGCTGTGGTTATGAGGAATTTTTTTACATTGCTCATCGCCAGTAAATATTTCTTCTTCGCCAATGACACAAGGAACCAAATTGTTTTCTGTGTATAATAACTCTATGGCATTTCTAAGTATTTCTCTGTCTTTTTCATTGTTTTTGTAGTCAATTACACTTTTCGAGATGCTACACCAACTCCGTACCAATACCTGCTTCATGACGGTATATATTAGTATTTTGACAGTTTTATTTAGCATTTTAATAATCCGTATTTTAAAATAAATTTAGACAAAATTTTCAAAGCCTCAAAATAAGCAATTTTTTTTGTTTTCAAGAATTAAATAAGCAGTGACTGATCTTCAGTGAAAGCAAATAAACCCTACTGAGTACTTAAAAGTATAAGAAACTAGCTGTTGCCAGCAACTTCGTTTGCATGGAATAGTGCTTGCTCTTAACTTAGTTTGACTTAATGATACGTATATTTACATACATACATATATAGCAGTCGTTTGGTTTCAACCTTAACATATATCGATATAAAGCTGATCGGCCAGTTGCTTGCATCGTGGCAGTGAGTGTAGTTGATATCCTCATGATTTCGTGTGCCGTATCGACTCGATTCGGCATCCATTTTTCGCATTACATTTACACATAGAGTGCCTAGGGACCCGGAGTACTTCGGAATCTTGCTTACGGTGTAAACGAGTAACGAATGAGGCCTGTATACGCAATCAATTCGCTTCTAGCTACGAAATTTACACCCTTGATTCGATTCCACCTTACGCCGTAAGGGAGGTCCGTAAGTAGTAGTTATTTTTCTCGCTTACAACTACCTTTGTGGCGAAGTACTTTAAAATTCATCAACAAAATCAGTATGCAATCATCAATGATTTTCAAAGGCCTTCGCTACATTTACCACTGGGTTCCCTTAAATGCGCCACGGGTTCCCGTTATCCGATTTCGGTGAAAATTGGTACGTATAATTTTTTCATTACGTGTCATAATTTAAAAGGTTGTGACCTGAAAAAATCGGAAGTTGAAAAATAAGGACCAGCCTAATGTACATAATTCAGAAGAAGCAGTCCCTGAAGCTGGACGAACTCGTACACCACTTCTGTGAAGTATTGCGATCCTACAAGCAGATACAAAGAAACAAGAAAGATGGTACGAGTACATTGCTTGGAAAAAAATAAATGGAAAACCATTTCTCTTAAATTAATAAAATAAATTTTAATCAAATTATTTGTTAATGTTGTGTTCCCAGTAGTTCATGTCTCGAAGACATCTTCGAAGACGCGTGCAAGACATATGGCCGTCGTCGAGGACACCTGGAAGACAAGCCTATGTTTGTCTTAGAGGACATTTTCATACGAATGTCTCGATTGTCTTCGACGACAACAAGAGCGACAGTGTCCTCAATGTTGTCTTCGATGGCAATTAACGAAAATGTCGCCGCAGAAAATAAAAAAAAATAGCCTAGAAACTACCATAGCACCACCAGAATCGTCCCTAGGACTTTATTTTGTGATATTTTACAGAGAAATATTAATTTAAATTTTATTTATAAATTTTTGTAAATTGACCGTTGCGGGATTCGAACCCTCACTCTCAATATTACTAGGCGAGCACTTACTCCACTAGGCTATTGAGAGCCGCTTGGTTTGTCATATTTTTTTTTTATATCAGTCACAATTGAAAATCAACGAACGACTGAAAATTGGAAAAATATTGAAGTAGATTTGAAAAGTCATAACAACAAATGCTCGTTGCTATGCTTAATTTTCAATTTTTGGTTGCTAACAAGACAACCTGCAGGACGTGTCCCTCACAATGTCCGATTGGGGACAGCTTGCATTCCGTGTCCTTAAAACATGTCGCCAATGAACAATTTTGTCGACAAATAGGAATTTTTCGTGCAAGATGTCCTCGAGGACGACGTCTTCGACGAAGCTTGGAACTACTGGGTTCTTGTTTAATGTCATGTCGTAATGAAATGTAATGTTTTTTAATGTGTTATGTTGTTGTTGTTAAATTTTATATTATGTTCGTAATATTTATAATTAATAAAAAATATAAACTTTAAACTTTTTCGTGGTATATGATAACACTAGTTTACACTGTAAATGTGCGGCTGATAAGAATTCGAATTCGAAAATCAAGGTTAATATTTTTTCTACGGAACAGTTTTTAAGATATTGTGATTTTTTCATTTTTTTAACTCTTTTCACTTTAAAAACTATGTCTGGATCTCAATGTATCCGATTTGGCAATTTTTCGTACCAAATGAAAGACAATGAAATGACGAACAAATACATGTAATGATATCTTTAATCAGTTAAACGGCTTAAAAGATGTCAATGAAAACAGTCCAGATTTTAAAAAAAATTAATTTAAAACTCATTCTGTGGCCACGGAAAAATAGAAAAAAAATAGCAAAAAATCCGTTTTTATCATGTACGAATAGCACCTGCAACCTTGCATGAGCGGTGGACACCAAATAAAGTGTGTTCATCGTGCCATATAACTCTTACCACGTGGGGTTCTGGTCCAAAATATTGGAGATAGTTGTGTTGCATTGAAGCCGTGTAATTACGCCTATTTTTCTTAGGGACAAAATTAGCACACACGTAACTAAAATAATTCTTATCGTTTACGCACTGAAATTCACGTATTCTTTTACCCATTTCGGTTAACACAATCAAATAATTTCACCAAAATGTCAATTAGTCAAAATTGTGTTGTTTTATGCAAAACTAAATGTTGATTTTCGTCGTGAAAACAAAAAACAAAAACTACTTGTCGAAAAAATTAATATATGTATTTAGAAAATGTGGGGTTTGAATTTATTCATTCAATCGTTAATAACTTTATTATTTTTTGGTAGATTTTTTTCTGGTTAGTGTTATTTTTTGCATAAAATAATCAGCTCTACGTACATGATAAAAACGGATTTTTTGCTATTATTTCTATTTTTCCGTGGCCACAGAATGAGTTTTAAAATTATTTTTTTTTTAAATCTAGACTGTTTTCATTGATATCTTTTGAACCGTTTAACTGATTAAAGATATCATTACATGTATTTGTTCGTCATTTCATTGTCTTTCATTTGGTACGGAAAATTACCAAATCGGATACATTGAGATCCAGATATAGTTTTTAAAGTGAAAAGAGGTAAAAAAAATGAAAAAATCACAATATCTTAAAAACTGTTCCGTAGAAAAAATATTAACCTTGATTTTCGAATACAGCGGGGGAAATCCATAAGAAAAGTCACCTCTCATCAACCGCACATGAAAAAAAAACTAGTGTAATCAATATGAAGGCAATTGATATAATGATCAATATGAGCACAATTTTAGTCTCATGCGATGTGTCTAGCGTGATGTAGCAATGATGTTTTTATTAGCAACATTATCTGAAACAATTTGTAAAATTTTTTTATATCATATTCTAATGTCTGTAATATCTACGAACTTTTATCTACGACTATTAAAAATAGGTCTTTAAAAACTTTTTTTCAATGACTTTAAAATAAGAGTCTTTAATAACTTTCTTCAATGACTTTTTAATAAAGGGCTTTTTTATAAACACATATATATATACATATATATAGTATTTTTTCAATGACTTTAAAATAAGAGTCTTTAATAACTTTCTTCAATGACTTTTTAATAAAGGGCTTTTTTATAAATACATATATATAAGTTGTAAAAATGTTTAAGCTGTGATCCAAATAGAAAATTTGTGTGTCCGTACGCTCTTTTTATGTTATTAAACACGGAGGACTGTTTTACAATTGAAATATTTTGCTCGCCGGATAAAGCATCGTCAACCTAGGGTTGGCAATCTTGCGCCATATTTTCAATCCCGGAATTGTATTTACCTAGTCCGGGAATTTTCTATTTGGATTAATCCCGGGATTTTAAAATATTTTTTTTTAAAGATATTAACATATAATTACAACAAAATTAATAATATGACACATACAAAAATAGGTTTATAAAAACCAATTTATTAAATTATAAGGAAATTCATTGTTGTTATAAAATTATGCATTCTTAATTAAATTCTAAAAAGTTCATTGTTTTTTTAATTGCTCATATTTGGCTTAGAAACAAAAAACAAGGTGATGCACGTGTCACAACGTGGAAACAGTCCCCAAGAGTCAACAGTTCATGAAGCTAGCCAGTTCCTGGATCGAATTACTTCCACGGAACGAAATAGTTCCTGGGGATGTTAACTATTTGCATATCAAAGAAATTGATGTAAATTTAACATCTCCGGAATGATACCATGAGATATAAATAAATTATATTTAAAATAATGCTCCGGTTAATTATTATAATCAGTTATATTATCTAATCCACGACAAATTATACTAAATAAAAAATTTCTAAGTATTTTCATACCCTACACCCGAGGGGATGAGGGTATATTCACTTTGTTCTTCCGTTTGTAACGCATTAAAGGAGGCGTGGCAGGTATAGAAAAGTATATATATTCTGGCTCAGAATCAGTTCCTTATTCGATTTAGCCATGTCCGTCCGTCCGTTTGTCTGTTCGTCCGTCCGTCTGTGGAAATCACGATTACAGGAGAACGAATAGAGGTATCGTCATGAAATTTGGCACGAATATTCTTAGTTTTCCTATGCTGCTTGGTATTGAATGGGGAAAATCGGACCAGTGCCACGCCTACTTTTTATAGCAAATATGCATTAATCCGTGCTAATAGTTCAATTTCTCAGCATTTAGAGAAATTTAAGCTAAAATTTTATTCCAGAGTCCATCGTCTCAAACTAAAATATAATCCCAGAAATGGGCGTGGTCCGCCCACTTGTGACAAAAATTACGATAACGGGAGAACGAGTAGAAGTATCGTCATAAAAATTGCTGCGAGTATACTCTCCCATTTAATGCTCTTTGATATCGAAAATAGATAAATCGAATCATTGCCACACCTACTTTTTTAATAATATTAATGAATTCAAATTTGAGAACTGAATTTCTCAGCTCGGAGTCCGGATATAAAGCTCAAGTTTCATGTTTACCGTATTGCTGGAAGTTTTCTCACAAAAAATGGGCGTGACACGCACACTGCGTGGTATACCAGTGTATAATGAGGTGTTTGTTGAGAAAATCGGTGTTGTAAATGAGTTGATATATTTACTATCAACTAAATTACAAAATTTACTATCTGTAACTTAAATGAAAGTGGGCGTCGCCCGCCCAATTTTTATCATAATTTCGACAAATGCGAGTGTAGGAAATATGAGCTTCGGCCAGGCCAAAGTTAACGCTCTTACTTGTTTATATTTCTTTAATATTTTTTATAAATTTATAAAAATAATTTTGATTAAATAAGGTAATTCGTTTACAGGCAAACCTGTAATTCGTTTCGCGAATTTTCATAAAACAAAAAAAGTGAAACATTTCCGCAGAAATGTTTCTGGGAAACATACACGGACTAGAGGTCTGCATGGGATGTCTTGAACACACGAATACCCTTGAATACACTACTGCAGTACAGTACATTTCGAATGAAAATTTTACTCCTTAACTCAAAAATACAAACGCCGACTAGATTCGAATAAAACCGAATCTCCATACGTTTTTGTACGAATGAAATTATGGTAGAACCTTAATCTATACATTATGCATGTAAATATTGTATGTATATCCTCCTTCATTGCTGACGGAAACAGGCTTCGAGAACAATAACAAAACACAATAACAGATAACATAACAGAAAGAAACTACGTAATTTTTAGACAGTGTCTGCATGGAGGGAAGAGGCGTTGGACAACAGATAACGCCGGAGCAAGGCAGGCAGCAGATAAGGGCCTAATAATGTGCAAATAAAAAAACAAAAAAATCCCCCACCCCCCTTCCTACCCCGCAAATATCAAATGCTTGTTTCTGTCGATATTTTCCGTCCTAGCAGGCAGGCAGCAGACCGCCGTAGAAGCGTCTGAAAATTATCGGCAAATAAAGAAATGAAAAAACTCTCCCTCATTCTCACTGCTCAAACTCCAAAGACCGGCGACTATCTCTTTCGATTCCTAACAAAAATTTCAGCAAATAGATAAGAACCAAAAAACTTTCCTTTCTCCCTAGGCGTACAGTAAAAAAAAGTATTTCCATGGATTCCAACAACAAAAATTAATCAACGGGATATGAATATTTTTTTATTCGGTGCCCCTCCAATACATAAACAACGAATAATAGTTTTCTTCCGAGTCGTCTAGTGTGAATTTTCAGCGGAGCATTCGTTCAGTCTCATTCGATTCGAATAATTAAAAGATACTCTGCAGTCAATTCTCGAACTTTTTTCTGTATCTCGAAAGTACTTTTGGATCGTGTCATGCAGACCTCTAATACGGACCCTAAAAAAGACATGTTTCATGTGCGATCCGACTCCGGAGTCATTAAGCACAACCCTAATTGTATTGCAGCAATCGGCAGTCACTGCTTTCCACAGCATGCTCTAGCAACGACAAAATGAGCTTACAATAGCACAGCAGCAGTGAAATTTCAAATAGCTGCAAGTTTAGCAGTTCCAAAATGAATTTTTGCGGTAACATAGCAAGTTTAAGCGTGATTTTAGTGCTGTGCTTGCTGATTTAAATTTGATTGGAATGTTCAACCAAATACGATCTTTTTAAAGAATTTCTCAGGAAACTGTAAGCAATTTTTCTGTAAGCAATTTGGGCCTAAAAAGTCAAATCCGGGGATTAAGTGCTCGATCCCGGGATTTTGATTAGTGTCCTTAGTTCTGACTATCTTCTTCTTCTTTCTTAGTATGACTATTTTCTTTGACATATTCATAATTTAAAAACTAATAAAAATAATTTTAATAAAAACTATCTTTCGTGCATAATTATTGCAGTATTTAATAAATTTAGGCACAATTAATGCAATTCGTTGATTGTGCGAATTTTGTTTATAGCTACACAAAATTAATCGAAAAGGGTGTGGAAAAGTTCGAAAAGTAAACTTGTATTTAATTATTATTGTATTTATTATATTTACACGTTAAATTTCATTTATTGTCATAATTTCTTCTACAGCTGTAAAAAAGTATTGTAGTTCAAATAGGCATAGAACATTACGGAAAAATTTGACAATTTGATCAATCAAATCATTGCAATGTAACATAGCATTAAATAAAATTTGGTAAGAGACCAATAGTTATTTGGCAAGAGACCAAAAATAGTTAATTTTTTTGAAAGTTTGATCAATCAAAAAGTTGCAATGTAATACCCGACATATGTATGTATATAAAATATTAGACTTCAATAGAAAAAAATGATTTAATAATGTTAATAAGAACTCATTCTTCTTTTTTAAGAGGAAGGAAGGAAGGACTAAAGTTGTTATTTCCTTAACATTTATGGAATTGAGTTACATACTTATAACAAATATAAAGCAATATTGGTTATTATTAATTTATTAGTCTGTTCAGAAGTATACAAGAAACTCTTCCATTTTTGTGACTTTTTTAGCAAATTGTTTCCCGTCTTCTGTTGGAGCGCTAAATGCCAACTTGTCAAAATGAATTTCTTCACCTAATATGGTATGCAGTTGTACAGCTTTTACCAATTTTGATCCAATGCTCAGACGCCTGTGATGTGGAGAAACCCATATTCGAGAAATGCCGCATCTGAAAAGTTTTCAAAAACTTTGCTTATAAGTATAAGTACAAATTCAGAGTTAACTAAGTCCTAAGTTATTATTATTTCATTTACTTCCATCATTCGCAAAAGTAATAGCCGATTATTCGACATGTAATTGAGTCGTTATATTTGAAAGTGAATAAGTCCATTTTAAGCTGAACTGAGATATTTAAGGGTTTGCGTTTGAAGCAATTTAAAACGTTAATCAATGCGAGCTAAGCTTTCTACACTATAAATCGATTAAATTTTACAATGTAATTATTATTGTTATTGTAGTTGAGAAAAATAATCGATTTTTGAGCCCCCAATGGACTTATCCACTTTCATATATAACATATTATAAGAAATAATAACAAGAGGTGATATAAGTCCATATTTTCATACACATTGGTTTTACTAAAATAGATTTTTTAATGTAAAAAATAATAATTAAAACAAAGATATGTAAATATGTACATGAATAATCATGTTTATTAAGAGTTCATTTCAATTATTTAAAATAATTGATAATGTTAAATTTAAAAAAATAATACCGTTTGCGATGTTGTTTTTTAAGGCACTGGCATATTATGCTAAAGGGCAGTGCACATCGAAGTCGTAATAATCAGTAAAAATTGCATTTAAAAAGTTGTTTTAATTACGATAAAAGTAAAGGGTGTTTTTTAAGCCCAATAGTACTTTAAATGGTAAAAAATAACACAAAAAGTTTAAATTTAATATTGTTTTATTCACTCGAAAGATCAAGATATTGCATTAACATTTGAAAATGATTTCGGGCATATGGCCACCACGGCTGTTCTTGACGTAGTGCATTCTGGACGTCAAATTTTCGAGTACTGCTGGCCGTATGTCACAAATAACACGGATAATGTTGGCCTCCAAGGCGTCAACTGTTGCTGGTTTATTAGCATAAACCAATGACTTCAGTTGATCCCACAGGAAATAATCGAGAGGTGTCAATTCGCACGACCTTGGAGGCCAATTGACAGGTCCATTTCTCGAAATCAACTTTTCGGCAAATTTTGATGTCAATACCGTATCGCCATATGGCAGGTAGCGCCATCCTGTTGGAACCACATTTCGTCTGGATCAATGTCATCCTCATTTTCAAACAAAAAATTATTGATCGTGGTGCGGTAAAGTCAATGGAGATAGATTGACTGTCAAGCGAGGTCCGGCCTCATTTTTGAAAAATAAGGTCCAATGATGCCACCAGCATGTAAACTGCACCAAACGGTGCATTGTATTGACAGCTTGTATTGACAGTTGTCCATATCGAAAGTTCTATCTAAGCTGAAAAAACACCCTTAGAATTGGACTTATTTCACTTTCAAAAAAAATTTTTTTGTGATAACGTTTTATGCCAAATTTCTCTTGAGTATTTTTTCAAGAATTTTTACTCCGTTGAATCTAAGATTAAAACTTTAAAAAGGGGGGACCTATATCTTATTAAAACTGCCATTAACTCGTTTTTTTCCGAATGTGGACTTATTCCACTTTCATATATGTGCCCATAATTATAAAAGTGGTCTAAGTCAAAATTTAAAAAAAATTAGTTTATCAGTTATTTCATACCACATTAGTTTAAACTAAATGTATTCAATGTAATTTTTACGAAATTGTCAAAAATTAACCATTAGATAGTGGTTGTAATTTCAACATTTAATGGAATTCATTTAGTGTTAATTATGAAAGTGGTCTAAGTCAAAATTTTTGGTATCAGGTCATTCCTTTCTACCGAATGATCGTGATTTTGGGTTGATAGAAATGAAAATAAAAAAAGCAAATTACTTATACAACCCTGAGCATTATTATGAATTGATAGAAAAGTGCAGAAGAAGCAATACATTTTCGATAAAGCGAATGTCGCAGCCGGATTTTATTTCAATGAAATCATTAGAAGATACAATAACAAGAAGAGTAAAAAATACCGCGGGCGAATCTGTCTCTTGGCTACAAATTCAATGGATGAGATTCTTGAAAAATGAACCTTATAAAATGTTTTATAAAACTTCTTTAGATGATTCTACATTTCACGTTTTGGATCTTTCACCTAAAAGAGGAAGACCAAAAATATACGGAAATATTAAATTACTTCCATTATACACCAGCATTAGACCAGTATCGGAAGAAAAACATAAAGATATTATGAGTTTACTACCGTACATCCCTCCAGTTTTTCAGGAACATTTTAAGAATCTTAAATACTCGAAATAATGATAAAAATGGATTACTGTTTAAAAATAATTAATAAATGTTCACGAATTATTTCAATAAAATTATTGTTTCAAATAAAACTCAAAGTTCTTTATTGCTTTAAGTCATTTATAGGACATTCAGTTAATTTTGAAAATGTCTAAGTCAATTCAAACTTTAAAAACAATATTATCGTATGAAATTCACACAAAATTTCATATTCATAATAAATTTCCATTAATTAAGACTAATAAAATTAAAAATTAAAATGTCGCATAATGTAAATGCGATTGCGAAATCAAATGCAATTCATTAAATATCTCGAAACAAGAAATATATGACTTAGACCACTTTCATAATTATGGGCACATATATCGACTCAATTAATAAGGTATTTCGATTAGCTTTGAAACAATAATAATACCATATAGGTATCTGGTTAAGTTTAGGAGATATAGGCCTAAGAGCGGTCAAAATTGTTGTTGTTGTTGTTGGAATCCATGTCAAAAACAACAACAACAACAACAAAATCGGGCGAGCTGTCCTAGGATTGTTCCATCTTATGTTTTTTTTGTTTAATATGACTATACTAACTATTCTTTATACTACTGTCACAGGATGACTTTATTATTAATTTTAATAAAATAGAACAAGAGCGTTAACTTCGGCCTGGCCGAAGCTCATATACCCTACACCCTTATCTGCCGAAGTGACGACAAAAAGTAGGCGGGTGACGCCCACTTTCATTTAATTTACATATAGTAAATTTTGCTATATTAACTCATTTACAGCACCGCTTTTCTCAACAAACACCTCATTATATGGTATGGTATACAAGTGGGCGTGTCACGCCCATTTTCTATGAGATAACTTTTTATTTTATTATTATTTTTTAGAATATTTTAGAAGAAGAGAGTGCAAGAATCGTGGTAAATCTCAAGACTATCTCCATTTGTTCTTCTCTTACCGTGATTTTTGTCACCAGTGGGCGGACCACACCCATTTTTGGGAGTGTATTTACGTTTGACAGCAAGGACTCGGGAATGAAATTTTAGCTTTAAACTCGCTCTACAATCTGAGAAATTAAGCTAAAAGCAAGGGAAAATTCATATTTTTTATAAAAAGTAGGCGTGGCACTAGACCGATTTTCTCCATTTTCAATACCAAACAACCTATGGTGACAAAGAATATTCGTACTATTTTATGGCGTTAGCTCTATTCGTTCTCCCGTAATCGTGATTTCTACAGACAGACAGGCAGGCAGACAGACGGACGGACATGGCTAAATCGACGCAGGAGTTGATTATAAGCCAGAATATATATACTTTTCTACACCTGCCACGCCTTCCTTTAAGGCGTTACAAACGGAAGCACAAAGTGAATATACCCTCATCCCTTCGGGTGTAGGGTATAAAAATGCGTTTCATACGAGAAAATATTAGTAAGTTACAAATCGTTCTCCAGCTTCGCCGAGCTCTCTACTAGAATTATTCGCCTAGACCACGGGTCGGTAACCTGCAGCTCGTGAGCCGCATGCGACTCAGTAAAATCATACTTGGCTCTTGAATAGTACAAATTTTGAAATTTATTTTATACTAACTTCCCAATTAGCTAGAGACTTGAAATTTGAACCACAGATTAGAACTGGATGACAATGCAAAACCAAGCATAAACTAACCACTCATGCCCACATTAAAAAGCTAAAGGAAAACTAAACGAATATCAAGAAGCAAAATTGGCCCTTTTAAAATATCGCTAAAAATGTTGAAATTTATTTTCAACCAGCTTCCCCGTTAGCTAGAGACTCGAAATTGGTGCCATAGCTTAGAAGTAGATAACAATTCAACATGAACCATTCACGCTCACTTCAAAGCAAGAAATGTGGGCCTTTTCAAAATGTTCGCTACAAATTTTTAAATTGATTTTAAACCAGTTTCCCGGTAAACTGGAGACCCGAAATTTTAACTGAGAACTAGTATACAATGATATGAGTCGTTCAGTGCACACATCGATTAACTCCATAAAACAAAAAGTTTAGAAATGCGATGAAATAATGTACATTGTTTTTTTAAAATTCCCTGTATAATATAAATTCAGATATATATTGTAGAATGCATAAATACAGATATAGCTTTCATATAACGGTATATAAAATTAATAAGAAAGAATAGTAAAAAAATAATCGTCAGTAATGTTACAATTTTTATGTGAGTGGTGGAGTTAATCGATTTGGCAACTGAAAAATGTAATGAAGTTAAATTTAGTCTTTAAATTTTTAAGTTTTTTATTACAGAAAAAGTAAGTTATTATAAATTTTTATTACAGATTTTCCATTAAAATGAATGTTGACAGTTCAACATCAGCAATATTCTTCTTCATCAGCTGTATGTGAGGAGTCATCATTTCGATTTGTTGTGAAGTTTTTATAAAAATCATGTTTAACATGAGGAATGAATTTCAGCAGGTCCATCATGTCTCTCCTTTTTTCCCTTGTCACAGTTCTGCCTTTAAGATATAATAAAGGCTGATCTACATTTTTCAAACTTTGCGGTCTACCTGCTACAGATTTCCTTATATTAATGGCATTAAATTCTGAATCTTCATTGTAGTCACATTTGAATTGTATGAGATGGGGTTTGGACCTTTCTAACTTTATCCAGCGTATTTTAAGCCAATTTACTGGAAACTCTGTAACGGTTACTTTTCTGTTAATGATTGATTCTTCTAAAGGTTTTGTTGAAAAAAATCTTGGTGGTTAATTTGGATTAAATTAAATGCCGCTTTCTTTTAACATGTTTTGATTAATTGTACCAATCATCGGGTGAAAAAATGTTTTGATTTTTTTTCGCATGTAACTCAATAATGGCAACTCGTGATGAGATTATTCGAGTTTGCAACCCGTACATTCCCACCAATAATTGGCGGTTGACAAAGCTGGGTGAGGTGGACGGGGCAAGGAGGCATGTGTATTTTGCGCTAAACGCGGAATCCATGCCTCATCTGGGGAAGTCGAGTGGGGCTATCTCCTTCGGTTTTAGCAACATTGCTCTGAAAATTTACAGAGCTGATCAAAAACCTGATCTAACGGAAGGAGAGGAAGCTGACGTTCGCGAAAAAGCGTCGTTGGTCCCTCCAGAACTGCACCCGTCTCAGGGCTCGGACAATGCAATGAGCGTTGAAGAGGAGGAAACTCTTCTGGAATACGGTTCTGAGACCATGTGTTTCAAAGCCCTCTTCGATGATGACAGTATTCTCGACTCAGATGAAGAGGTGGAGAAAACAGTGGTGGAGGTGATCGATAGCATTGCGGATGCTTCGTTGTGTGCAGATCAACCTCCACCACTCTAGGGCTGCCTGTGCAGCATTAGTGCTTCGTCTGAATGCAGATGAAGCAGACATTGTCTTCATCCAGGAACCTTGGGTTGTTAACAACCGCATTTCTGGATTGAAAACACCAGGGTTTAAGACCTACGCTATGGCTACTGCAGGTGGGTGTAGAACCTGTGTCATGGCCAGGCGTGACCTAAACATTTTTCTTCTATCTAATTACAGTTCGAGGGACTTGACTGCAATCAACCTGGATGTCGACGGAGCGGAGCTTTGGCTGGCGTCGGCATACCTACCGTACGACGCGTCGGAGCCGCCACCTACAGACGAGCTGAAGCAGTTCGTCAGTGACGCTGATAAAAGGCGGAAGGGCCTGGTAGTGTGTTGTGACGCCAATGCACATCACACACTATGGGGCAGCACTGATGTAAACGAAAGAGGTGAGTCACTTTTAGAGTTTATTATACAACACAATATTGCAATCAGAGCTGGGGAGTACTCATTCCTTTGGGAATTAAATTCCACCTTAATTCCAATTCCAAGGAATTAGGACTGTGGAATTAAGTACTTTTCAAGCAAAAGGAATGGAATTGAGTGAGCCTCAATTCCTTTTGAAAGGAATTGGACTTGGAATTGAGCAAAGAAATTCCTTTCACATGGAATGGAATTATAAGTCCCAATTCCTTGGAATTGGATTTGGAATTGAAAATTTCAATTCCTTTTGAGGAATTAAGGTTGAAGGAATTGAAGTACTTTGCTGGCGATTGAGACCTTACTGTGTGTATGATAGAGTGTAAGTTAAAGTAGAAGAAGAAGAAGACATGTAGGCAGATTTTGGCAAAAAACTTTTATTGTTACACTTGATAGGAAATATATGATATGTATGTGATATTAATACTAAATTAAATTGATTGGGTGGGCGTTGGGTGGGGATCACCAAAGTGGTCACACGGGGGTTTTTTGACCAAAAAATTTTTTTTTACCAATCGATAGTAAATGTCGTAAAACGGATTTTGGACATAGTGGGCGGTGGGTGGGGCCACCCCAAGGGGGTCACATGGGGGTTTTTTACCAAAAAATTTTTATTGCACAAATCGATAGGAAACATCATGAAACGGATTTTGGACATAGTGGGCGGTGGGTGGGGCCACCCCAAGGGGGTCACATGGGGGTTTTTTACCAAACAATTTTTATTGCACAAATCGATAGGAAACATCATGAAACGGATTTTGGACATAGTGGGCGGTGGGTGCGGCCACCCCAAGGGGGTCACATGGGGGTTTTTTACCAAACAATTTTTATTGCACAAATCGATAGGAAACATCATGAAACGGATTTTGGACATAGTGGGCGGTGGGTGCGGCCACCCCAAGGGGGTCACATGGGGGTTTTTTACCAAACAATTTTTATTGCACAAATCGATAGGAAATATCATGAAACGGATTTTGGACATAGTGGGCGGTGGGTGGGGACCCCCAAAGGGGTCACATGGGGGCTTTTTACCAAAAAAATTTTATTGCACAAATCGATAGGAAACATCATGAAACGGATTTTGGACATAGTGGGCGGTGGGTGGGGCCACCCCAAGGGGGTCACATGGGGGTTTTTTTACCAAACAATTTTTATTGCACAAATCGATAGGAAACATCATGAAACGGATTTTGGACATAGTGGGCGGTGGGTGCGGCCACCCCAAGGGGGTCACATGGGGGTTTTTTACCAAACAATTTTTATTGCACAAATCGATAGGAAACATCATGAAACGGATTTTGGACATAGTGGGCGGTGGGTGCGGCCACCCCAAGGGGGTCACATGGGGGTTTTTTACCAAACAATTTTTATTGCACAAATCGATAGGAAATATCATGAAACGGATTTTGGACATAGTGGGCGGTGGGTGGGGACCCCCAAAGGGGTCACATGGGGGCTTTTTACCAAAAAATTTTTATTGCACAAATCGATAGGAAACATCATGAAACGGATTTTGGACATAGTGGGCGGTGGGTGGGGCCACCCCAAGGGGGTCACATGGGGGTTTTTACCAAAAAATTTTTATTGCACAAATCGATAGGAAACATCATGAAACGGATTTTGGACATAGTGGGCGGTCGGTGCGGCCACCCCAAGGGGGTCACATGGGGGTTTTTTACCAAAAAATTTTTATTGCACAAATCGATAGGAAACATCATGAAACGGATTTTGGACATAGTGGGCGGTGGGTGGGGCCACCCCAAGGGGGTCACATGGGGGTTTTTTACCAAAAAATTTTTATTGCACAAATCGATAGGAAACATCATGAAACGGATTTTGGACATAGTGGGCGGTGGGTGGGGACCCGCAAAGGGGTCACATGGGGTTTTTACCCAAATTTTTTTACTATAGGAATCGATAGCAAACGTTACGAAACGTATTTCGGTTAAGGTTCGAGGGGGATCGAGTGCCCCCAAAGGTGTCAAAATGGGAGATCCTTCCATGAACTCCCCTATATCAATTGGTAAGGAATTTGTTTTGCTCAAATCCGAGCCTTTTGACACCTTTGGGGGCACTCGACCCCCCTCGGACCTTAACCGAAATACGTTTCGTAACGTTTGCTATCGATTCCTATAGTAAAAAAATGTGGGTAAAAACCCCATGTGACCCCTTTGCGGGTCCCCACCCACCGCCCACTATGTCCAAAATCCGTTTCATGATATTTCCTATCGATTTGTGCAATAAAAATTTTTTGGTAAAAACCCCCATGTGACCCCTTGGGGTGGCCCCACCCACCGCCCACTATGTCCAAAATCCGTTTCATGATGTTTCCTATCGATTTGTGCAATAAAAATTTTTTGGTAAAAAACCCCCATGTGACCCCCTTGGGGTGGCCCCACCCACCGCCCACTATGTCCAAAATCCGTTTCATGATGTTTCCTATCGATTTGTGCAATAAAAATTTTTTGGTAAAAAACCCCCATGTGACCCCCTTGGGGTGGCCCCACCCACCGCCCACTATGTCCAAAATCCGTTTTACGGCATTTACTATCGATTGGTAAAAAAAAAATTTTTTGGTCCAAAAACCCCCGTGTTTCATGATGTTTCCTATCGATTTGTGCAATAAAATTTTTTTGGTAAAAACCCCCATGTGACCCCCTTGGGGTGGCCCCACCCACCGCCCACTATGTCGAAAATCCGTTTCATGATGTTTCCTATCGATTTGTGCAATAAAAATTTTTTGGTAAAAAACCCCCATGTGACCCCCTTGGGGTGGCCCCACCCACCGCCCACTATGTCCAAAATCCGTTTCATGATGTTTCCTATCGATTTGTGCAATAAAAATTTTTTGGTAAAAAACCCCCATGTGACCCCCTTGGGGTGGCCCCACCCACCGCCCACTATGTCCAAAATCCGTTTTACGACATTTACTATCGATTGGTAAAAAAAAATTTTTTGGTCAAAAAACCCCCGTGTGACCACTTTGGTGATCCCCACCCACCGCCCACCCAATCAATTTCATTTTGTATTAATATCACATACATATCATATATTTCCTATCAAGTGTAACAATAAAAGTTTTCTTGCCAAAATCTGCCTACACGTCTTCTTCTTCTTCTACTTTAACTTACACTCTATCATACACACAGTAAGGTCTCAATCGCCAGCAAAGTACTTCAATTCCTCCAACCTTAATTCCTCAAAAGGAATTGAAATTTTCAATTCCAAATCCAATTCCAAGGAATTGGGACTTATAATTCCATTCCATGTGAAAGGAATTTCTTTGCTCAATTCCAAGTCCAATTTCTTTCAAAAGGAATTGAGGCTCACTCAATTCCATTCCTTTTGCTTGAAAAGTACTTAATTCCACAGTCCTAATTCCTGAGGAATTTACTTGGAATTGGAATGGAATTGAGTTTCCCCAGCTCTGATTGCAATCTGTAATAGGGGGTCGAACCTACATTTATTGTCAAAAATAGGCAAGAAGTTCTGGACCTAACCTTGGCCTCAGACTTCATTGCAAATAGGATCGATGGCTGGAGTCTCTCGTGTTCAGTCCTTTTCAGACCATCAATACATCGAATTTAACTTTCTGGTTACACAGGGTACTCGGGAATTTCCTCCTAAAAGAAATATTAGGGGAACTGACTGGGACATTTATAGACGAACTTTTTTAAGGTTAATAAGGGAGGTTCCCTTCACGGAACCTAGGGATGCCGGGGAGCTTGACTCTCAGGTCAACGGCATCACACAGGCTTTCAATTCATCATTGAACGAGGCGTGTCCTGTGACAAGGCCATCGAAGAAAAGGAAGACACCGTGGTGGTCACAGGAGCTAAGGGGGGCCAGGGAGTCTTGTAGGAAACTTTTTAATAAGGCCAAAGCCACTAGGGCGGAGCAAGACTGGCTCAACTACAAAGAACAACTTAGGATCTTTAAGAGGTCCATTAGGAAATCGCAAAGGGCATCATGGCAACGCTTTTGTAGTAATATAGAAGCTACTTCAGATGCATGCAGACTTAGGAAAATCCTGGCTACTAACCCAACTTCTTTGGGTAATCTTAAAGGGAAAGACGGAAGGTGGACAGTCTCCAGTGCTGAAACTCTGCGGCTTCTGATGGACACCCACTTTCCGGAGAGTAGCTCTACGCCGGCTGTGCAACTACATACACAGGCCGTAGTGACAACAAGTGCAATAACAAAGGAAAAGATCCGGTGGGCTATTAGTAGTTTGTAACCCTACAAATCCCCCGGACCCGATGGAGTTGCTCCTATTGAAATCCAGAAAGTCTGTGATATCATTACTTCCAGACTGGAGAGACTTTACGTTAGTTGTCTCACTCTCTCATATATCCCTTAAAATTGGAGGGAAAGCAAAGTAGTATTCATCCCGAAAGCGGGTAAATGCTCACATACAGAGCCTAACGATTTTAGGCCTATCAGTTTGACCTCGTTCTTATTAAAGGTCATGGAGCGACTCTTGGATGCTCAATCCTATACAAGGTAGGATTGATGAGATTGATCCTGGCAATTATGCGAGGAGTCAGCATGCTTACACAAAAAGGCGGTCAACGGAAACCGCCTTGCATGCGCTCACGAGTATCATTGAGAAATCCTTTCTCCATAAAGAGTACGCTCTTGTAGCGTTTTTAGACATTGAAGGGGCTTTCAATAAAGTGAAGCCGATAAGCATAATAGAGTCCCTGGAGCGTCTAAACATAGATGGGACCATTGTGGGGATTGTAGCGCAACTGTTGTCAAACAGAAGGGTCACATCCCAACTGGGTTCCTCGGTTATAACGATGTACGTTAACAGAGGAACAACTCAAGGGGGGGTTCTTTCACCTAAGCTATGGAATATTAAGGTAAGTGATATGCTTTTAGGGGTGGAAAGCACCGGTTGTAAGGTAGTTGGCTACGCAGATGACGTGGCAATTGCTGTTTCTGGTAAATTCCCATCCATTCTTAGAGACATAATGCAGCACTGTCTAAACAAACTAACTGAATGGACAAGAAGCTGTGGTCTGTCGGTGAATCCTAGCAAGACGGACATTGTCCTCTTCACTAAGAAATATAAACTACCAGTGCTGACACCGCTGGTTATCGATGGAGTCCAGATAACCTATACGGATAGGGCTAAATTCCTAGGACTCATACTGGATAGGAAGCTGGACTATAAGCTAAACATTGAGTGCAGAACTAGGAAAGCTATGGCTGCACTCTACTCTTGTAGGCAGATTATAGGCAGAAACTGGGGTTTTTCTCCGAAAACTGCACATTGGATATATGTGGCTATCGCTAGACCCATTCTCATGTATGGGGTAGCAATATGGTGGTCAGCGCTGGAAAAGTCGTCAAATCTGAAGCTCGTTAGTAAGATTCAAAGACAGGCGACGATTCTTATCAGTGGAGCTATGAGAACCACACCTACGGATGCGCTAAATGTCCTTTTTCACCTTTTACCTTTAGACATCTATGGTAAAATGGTTGCGGTTAACACGGCCAGAAGGTTGAGTCAGTCCGGCCAATGGACCAAGTGTAACTACGGACATAGCGCTATTCTGAACAGTACTATGAATTCGGCGGATTTGGTTGACTACCAGATCCCTAAACCCTTGTTTGAGAAGAAATTCTCTACGCATATACCTCAGAGGTCAATGTGGGAAGGAAATATTCCTGGAAGAAGAGGGTACTTAAACTTTTATACCGATGGATCCAAACTAGATGAAAAGGTTGGGTTCGGTATATACTCTAAGTCGCTAGGTCTTCGGCTTGCTTTTAACGTTCCTGAGTACTGTAGCGTCTTTCAAGCAGAAGTACTAGCAATTAACGAAGTGACGAAATGGCTTCAAGTGAACGGTCCTTTTACAAGGAACATCAACATTTACACATACAGTCAAGCGGCCATTAAAGCGCTATAATCCATTCACCTAACTTCCAAGGTGGCAATAGGGTGTAGGGAATCCCTGGATAAGCTGGGTGACTTCTTTAATATACACCTAATATGGGTGCCTGGTCACAGGGATATACCGGGTAATTGTAGAGCCGATTAACTGGCAAGGGCTGGAACGGTATGTGGCGACTTCTGTTCGGAGAAGATTGGCATGCCGTTATCAACATACAAACTTCTCTCCCTAAGAGAAGCAATTAGAATTTCCAACTTAAGGTGGGCTAACAAGGACAACTGCGTTGTTGCAAGAATGATGTGGCCGACACTTAACATGAGGAGATCAACACATCTCCTGTCTCTTCAGAGGAAGTGCATAGCAGACTTGGTCGCTTTACTTACGGGGCACTGCCTAATAGGAAGGCATGCAGCAAGGCTGGGAGTGGCTTCAAATGACTTCTGTAGAAGTTGTATGGACCCGGAGGAGGAAGAAAATATCTTCCACCTACTCTGCGGCACTTGCCAATAAGAGATTTAGATTTCTAGGGTCTCACTTCTTTCAGTCTTTAACTGAATTAAACGATATAGACTTGGTATCACAATGGGCCTTACTGGCCTAAGTGAGCTGGTAATTAACCGGCTGCCACTACACCTAACCTAACCCAACTCAATAATGGCAAAATCTGAGTCATTAGGCAAATATCTACGTCCACTTACCAAAAATTTCAATTCAATTGACTCAGCTCTTATTTCCGTACTTTGAACAAGTTTCAATAAACTTAAGACAGTTTTAATATTCCTATTTTGCCCGGTACACGAATCTGAATATGTTATTATTTTTTAAAAGTTTGTAGCATAAGTCTTTATGTACTTTATTTTTTTTTTTCCACATCGACATTATTATTAGTCGCAAACATCTTGATTATAACGGTATAATATTTATGTAGGATCGTTGATAATATTCGTTGATAAATTCTATTTTGCGGTTTAATGGTTTTTATTCAATTCTCGTTTCAATTTAATATTTTCGTTGTTATAGATACCAACAAAATTTGTTTATATTTTCCTCAGCTCATGTAATATTCTTTCATTTATTAAATGTACGATATACAAAGTGTACTATGTACAAAGTACCAACCCACATTTATTTCTTTAAAACCATTCACAAATTTAAATAATTTTTTATAATAATTCAAACACAAATACTTACGATCTGGGAGTAATGTTGAAAAGGCCAAAAAATATGTAGTTTGTGTAATTTTAGTGAAGTATACAAGTTAAAATAAACCTAATTACACTTTATTCTTAATAATAATTTATTTGACTTCATTCCGTTATCATTCAACGTTTTCAATTGCACTAGGCATTTGAATTGCGTTATTGAAACGATTTACATTTGAGTATGGAGTTAACCGAAATGGCTTCTGAAATAAATTACTTAGTATTCAGTGGCCAAAAAAAAATTGGCGTTTAATGGTATTTATCTTTATTATTCAGGAAAGTTATTATAAATATAAAAAGTTATGACTATACCAAGTGCTTTGACACTTAAATTTAAGATTTTTCAAAAAGTGGAGTTAATCGATGTGTGCACTGAGCGGCTCATATATTAAACATAAACTAACCAGCCACGCCCACAAAATTTTGAAAAAAATGCGGAGTGTTTTAAATGTTAAATAATTTCCGTTAAACTTTTTAGTTTGTTGTAAAAACGTTTTATATCATATAACAACAAGTAAGAGCGCTAATTTCGGCCTGGCCGAAGCTCATATACATCCTACACCCGCATTTGTGGAAGTGATAACAAAAAGTAGGCGAGTGACACCTACTTTCATTATACCCTACACCCGAAGGGATGAGGGTATATTCACTTTGTTCTTCCGTTTGTAACGCATTAAAGGAGGCGTGGCAGGTATAGAAAAGTATATATATTCTGGCTTAGAATAACCTCCCAAATTGATTTAGCCATGTCCGTCCGTCTGTCTGTCTGTCCGTCCGTTCGTCTGTGGAAATCCCGATTACAGGAGAACGAATAGAGGTATCGTCATGAAATTTGGCACGAATATTCTCTGTTATCCTACGCTGTTTGGTATTGAAAATGGGACAAAACGGACCAGTGCCACGCCAACCACGCCCATTTTTGGGAGAACATTTTATTTTAAGATGGTGGACTAAAAAAAAAAAGTTAGCTCCGTCGAGCTCATCCATTCTCTTGTTTCGAATTGTGATCCATATAAATAATAAATGCAGCCAATCCTGATATATCAAAAACATTGCATAAAAGTGCAAGGGGCCATAAATCTGCTCTAGTAAAAACTAAAAATTATAATTACAGAACTAGTTTTTCGATATTCTCCGGCCTCTTGAACACATTAAAATCAATAGCAAAGTTCAATTTAGCCACTATCAGGAGACACGGATCAAAACCTTCAGATAACAAAATTCTCTCGATATTGCAAAGTATTTTTGCCATTAAAAGTCTTGATGCGTGGCAAGCCTTCGGCCGCGGAAAGGATTATAACGCGGAAAGGGATAACCCTCAGACAACAAGTCTATCGATAATGCAAAGTATTTTCGCATTAAAAGTCTTGATGCGCGGCAGCCTTCGGCCCTTACAAGGATTATAGTTTAAGGGTTACAAGGTAAGGGTAAAGGTAACAAGATTCTCTCGATAATGCAAAGTATTTTCGCAATAAAAGTCTTTGGCCGCGGAAAGAATTATAACCCTCAAACGACAAAATTCTCTCGATAATGCAAAGTATTTTCGCGCTAAAAGATTTAATGCGTGGGGGCCCTCGGCCGCGGCAAGGATTATAACCCTCGGCAATTTATATATTTGTTTATTTTTAGTTTATTTGTTAAGTGTAATTAATAAGTGTTTTAGTTGCTGCAAGACGCTTGAATGAAAATCTACACTCGGTTGTGGAGGAATCCTCCTACGTGGTGGTACCTTGTCGTGGTGTAGGGGCTTAAATTTTCGGCTCTGTGGGCTAAACTGACGGGGCATCCGGTGTTAAGCTGGCTGTCCTGGTGGGGGCACCCGTGTCAGAAAGGTCGCTTAGCCGGGGGCGAACTAACACCATTAACTTTGCCGGATCAAGGTGTAATACGACCCGTGCCGAGGATCAGCTTGACTAGGGGCCCAGGATAAAAAATAGCCCAGTCGCAAACGGAGTATCCGGATACCTGGCGCCCTCCGGATTAGCCAGTCTTACCTGTGTATTGCGGATCTCTGCACAGGCGGACCACCCTTTCTCCGCAACTCGTGGGAACTTTATGGAAAATAAAAACAAAACAAAAACCAAAACAACAAAGGAGTTGGCCGACACTCTTAGAAAAACGGCTAGGGGTAACCCTGCTCCTACTGCTGGAGCTGCTGGCGTTGTGTCCTCTAGGACTGGCACCGGTGGTGACGCAGGTCGGAAGAGTGGGGTGAAGGAAACTCCGGCGGTGACAGTGGTGGCGAAGGCTGACGTAGCGTCGAACATTGGAAGAATGTAGAGGTTAAAATTGGCTGCAAGCTTTCTTCCAATTATGAGGGAATTTCCAGGCCCTGTACCCGTATTTGGGGATGCTGGTTGGCATCAGGGCCGCATTAAGCTGACCGCCTGCGGGGATGTAAGGTCTAAGGATCTCTACAAAACGGCGATCAGCAGCTAGAGGCCATCCCCTCTGAGGATATACCGTGCAGGCTTCGTGCCAAAGCATGGGTTTCTATGGAGCCGTCGGATCCTGCCGCTGTGCTGGAAATTCTCCAGTTCAGCAACCCGGATCTGGAAGGTAAACTGGAAGGTTTTGAAGATGGAGGAGCCGAAAGGGGACTTCAGATCGGTGGCCTTGGTCATCAATAAGTAAGCCCTGGAACCTCTAGAGAAGACAGGCTGGGTGGTGGGATACGGTTTAACCTCGGTGACCTTGAAGGTCTATAAAAAAGACCAGGAGGAAGCCAAGAAGGATGCCGGGGCAGTAGTTGCAACCGACAACACAGCACCTGCTTCGGATAGTCCGGCCGAACTCCAGTCCTCTCCCGCTCGAAGGGAGCCTCTTTTGGTGGAACCCGTTTAATCCGATGTTGGCTCGGAGGGGGACATCACGAAGAGGCTCTCTCGGGCTTCTTTGGATGAGGATGCTCTTCTTGACTCCGGTTCAGAGCTCGGGAATACCGTGGTGGAGGTGGTCAAAGGACGCCGTGTTGCGGTTGATCCAGATTAACCTTCATCACTGCAAAGCAGCGTTGGCTGCTCTTATTCTTCGTCTCTCCAAGGATAAAGACGACGTCGCCCTGATTCAGGAACCTTGGGTCGTTGATGGCCAGGTATGCGGATTAAAGGCTCCCGGGTACAACCTATACTACAGGAAAGGTGAAGGTAGGCCCAGATTCTGTATCTTGCTGAAGAAAAAACTTAATGGTTTCCTTCTTAATAATTCCAGCGCTGGCGATATTACAGCTGTAGCGGTGGAGGCCAGACACGGACTTTATTGACTGGCCTCCATTTACATTCCCTTCGAGGAAGAGGATCCTCCATCAGCCATTACCAGAGGACTTACTGAGGCGGCGTATCGCTGCAAGGCAGGTCTGGTTATTGCATGTGATGCAAATACACGCCACACCATCTGGGGCAGCTCAGACACGAACGAACTTTCCCTTTAGGAAAGAGGAAACCACCTTGGTGGAATCCTAACCTCATCGACCTGCGGAAGAGGTGCAGACTCTTATTTAATCAAGCCAAAGCTAAGAATGAGTCTCACCTCTGGAACGAGTAGAAGGCTGCACTAAGCACATACAAAAAAGAGATAAGAAAGGCAAAAAGTTGCTCATGGAAGACCTATTGTGTCAATATCATGAGCACCTCGGAAGCCTGTAGGCTGAGAAAGGTTCTATCAAAGAATATACAATGTATAGAAGGCGCATCTCATACAAACTTTCGGGCAAAAATTTTTGCTCTGGTGTACGTACTAGTACGTACATTTTTGAATGTTTTTTGAGTTTCTCCTCATTCTCTCATTTGTTTAATAACTTTGTCTCTTTTGGTCTCAACCTCTCAACCAAATTGCAACTTTTCGTTTTCGTGTTCTCTTCTCGCAATAGATGAAAACGACAGAGGAGAATGTCTTTTTAGCAATTTCTTTTGAACGTTTGGGATAACAATAAACTTCTAATTCAATAAAAAAAGGATATATAAATTGTCCAAACATACCAAATGATATATGTATTGTTATATAAATATATAGTGTTATAAATAAATTTAAATTTTTTTTAGAAATATGAAATTCAAGAAATCATTAAATATTATTTACAAGCAAATAAATAATATTTAATAATTTTTCAAAAAACTTTCAAATATTTTCATTTTATCAACAATCTTATAATTATTTTAATTTTCAATTATTCTATCAATTGAAATTTTTGAACAGATAATAAAAAATTTCTAGTTGCGGCCACAAGCGCCGACAACCTTGCCACCACACAAGCATACATAGACGTATAAAATTACCTAACACAAGCAGCAAACAACGGCATATCGTCATGAGGGACGAAACGAAAGGGAAAGAAATATACATAAAATGCATTTGGCTCGGGCCAAGAACGAAAAAAGAAATCATTCAAATCCTTTGATAAGCAATGATAGTGTGAGGGAAACGAAGAGAAAAGAGAAGCAATTCACATGAATGGCAAGAGCTCGGGCCATGATGCCAATGCTAAGCAGAAAGAGCGGAGAAAACCAGAGAAAACCAAAGCAAATGCAAAATAAACTTTCAAAGCAGTGACGCTCTTTTCACTCATTTTGCTTGCACCCGCTTTCTGCCGACCGACCGCATCTGATTCTAAAAATTGGAATTTTTGAGTGATGCGCCTTCTATATATTGTATATTCTTTGGTTCTATCCTCCAATCCCACTGTTGTTGGTGCGTTGAAGGAGGATGGATCCTGGACCTCTTCTAGGGAGAAATCACTGAAGGTACTGGTGAACACCCACTTTCCGGGAAATAGCTGTGGCAGGGGCACAGATGTCGATGCTGAGAACTACTATTATCCTTTAGAATATCTGGTCACAGACTACAGTGTGACTTAGGCAATAGGCAATTTTTAGCCGTTCAAGTCTTCTGGACCGGACGGCATAGCTCCAGCGGAGCTGCAACATGCTCGAGATCTAGTCACACCATGGCTGGTGGCCATTTACAAAAGGTTACATTCCATTTAAGTGGAGAAGTAGTGAAGTGGTGTTTAGACCGAAGGCTGGGAAGTGCTCGTATGACACTGCTAAGGACCTACGACCTATTACTCTATTATCCTTTGTGCTTCAAATTCTGGAAAGGATTATCGATTTACACATAAGAGGAAAGTATCTTACGAAATTGTCCTCCTTTTAGCATGCGTATCGAAAAAGGAGGTCGATAGAAACTGCACTACAGTCCTTGGTAGGTACTATTGAGAAAACAGACTGGGGGGAATTCTCTCTTGTAGCCTTCATTGACATTGAGGGGGCTTTTAACAATGTGGAAGCTAATGCGATCTTAAATGCCTGGAGACCTCTAGAAGTCGAGGAGCCGCTAGTATCCTTCATCAGTCAAATGCTTAGGGGCAGGACTATTGAAGCGCGGCTAGAAGACGCTCGTATCAAAAGAAAGGTATGGAGAGGGACACCTCAGGGGGCAGTCCTCTCCCCTTTTCTGTGGAACATAGTGGTCGATGGGCTGCTAAAGATTCTGGGGAGGGCAGGCTTTAAAATTGTTGCTTATGCTGACGATCTTGCGGTAGTGGCTTCGGGCAAATACCTCAGTGTGATCAGGGACTTGATACAGTATGTCCTGAACTTGATATTAAAATGGGCTGGTCCTAGGGGCTTAGGAGTCAATCCCCAGAAGCTTGTCCTTTTCTCAAGGAAGCATAAAATTCTATAATAGAACCTCCCCCATGGTGGGGCTGTTAGGCTCAATTTTCAGGAGAAGGCTAAATTTCTTGGCCTGATTCTGGATAGGAAACTGAGCTGGAAGATTAATACTTTGGAAAGGGTAAGGAACGCCATGGTAACCCTCTACTCCTGTAGAAAAGCCATTGGTAAGAAATGGGGCCTCTCTCCGAAGATTACTTACTGGCTGTACGTGGCAGTAGTTAGGCCGATACTGCTGTATGGAGTGGTTATTGGTGGCCCTCCTTAGATAAGAAATCAAATTGTAGATTACTGGAGAAAGTCCAGAGGTCTTCCTGCTTATGTATCGGAGGAGCACTAAGGTCTACACCAACTGCAGCTCTCGAGGTTTTACTACACCTTCTTCCAATAGATATAATGAGGAAGCTAGTAGCTAAATTTTCAGCCGTGAGGCTTAATGCAGTATATGAGTGGACCAACAGAAAAGTTGGTCACCAAAGAATAATGGAAGGCCTATCCTCCTCCTTTAGGAATCTTGACTACACTGCTCAGACTTTTCTCCCAGTTCGTAAGTTTGGCACACTTATACCAGACAAGAAAGACTGGGACGTTGGATCAGTGCCGAACAGCGATGGGATACACTTGTATACCGATGGTTCAAAGCTGGACGGCAGAGTAGGTAGTGGGATTTTCTCCGAAATCTGCGGCATAGCAGAAAAATTTCGTCTTCCCGACCACTGTAGCGTGTTTCAGGCGGAGGTTATAGCAATCCGCGAGGCACTGTCATGACTGAAGGAAAATAGGGTATCTGGAAGTGATCTATATCTTTACCGACATTCAGGCAACGATTAAATCCCTGGAATAAACCTTTACCACATCTCTGTCAAAAAGCTGTCACCGATCTCTTAACGAGATGACAGACCAGCTTCAAATAAATCTGTGCTGGGTACCAGGCCACAGTGATATTCCAGGAAACTGCCGCGCGGATGAGCTTGCTCGTCTGGGAACTGAAATGGTTATTACACCCCGTAGGTCAAATGTGGGTGTGCCTTTGGCTACTGGTAAAAACGCTTTTAAAACGTTTTTACCAGTAGCTTTTTTCTTTAAAAACGCTGTAAAACAGGCCAATAAAAGATGGGAAGAGGGGTCAATCTGCAGTATTGCAAGGCAGATATGGCCTCAGTTCCATCTAAAAAATTCCAAGAGTCTCCTCTCACTAGGTAAGGAAGATATTAGGCGGGTGATAGGAGTCGTGACTGGGCACTGCCTTATTGGCATCCATGCTAAACGCCTAGGGTATTTTCAAATGATTTTTGCAGAAGCTGCAGGGATGAGGAGGAAGAGGAGACCATCCCGCATATGCTCTGCAGCTGTCCAGCACTGGCTCAGAAGGTACACCTATACGGGAGTACACTTCTTTAACAATCCCTGTGAGATAGTGCCTCTCAAAATAGGGAGTCTTATTCGCTACATAAACAGCTCCTTATGGTTTGATTGAGCGGAGGGGAGACCAAACAGCGGTCTATGTGTGTCTTTAAGACAGCCACTACTACCTACCTACCTACCTGTGGAGGAATCCACAGTACGGTCAGCCAGACCGGAATTTGTGGGAAATATAGCAAAATATATGTAGGGTGTTTTTTTTTTTGCTTAGATATAACTTACTCACAGGTTAACTATCAGGTGAAGTTAGCTATACTGCGCTCACTGTTTCACAGCCAAAACATAACCTCGCAGTGACTGCAGCAGCAACTCTCTCTCACGCAGCAGTAAAACTAAATGTTGTAGCAGTGACTGCAACAGCAAGTCATCTGTTTGTTTACACTCCTACATTCTATTCTTTTGCTATTGAAGACACTTTTTCTGCGTACATTTATTCCTACCTGGAACACCTAAAAGCGCTTATAAATCTTGCCAAACTGTATCCTTAAGAACAACATTTTTATAATGTTCAGAAATCAAGTCGTAAAAACTCCTTCTGACTTCTTCAATTAAATTTTCTTCAAAATTCATATTGAATTTGAATTGTAACAATTTTTTTAATGTATTTAAATTTATTTCTTTAAATCAAAATCATATGGTTTTCCTTCACTTTTTCTATACAAAGTTGGCAACGATTTAATAATTATTCGGGATTGTAGAAAAAAAAATGTGCAACATTTTTCTCGCTCTTTGAACAAAATCACTGGTGCAGGAATAGAATCTATGTTCTCTGTGGCGGGCGCAGTGGCTCTCCCCATAAGCTTGTATATAAAATTCTGCTTGCTGCTGCAGTCACTGCGAGGTTGTGTTTTGACTGTCACACTTACTATCTGTATACTCTGGCAAATCATCTCAAACTTACGCTTGAATAACGCTACCAAATTATTCAAATTTACTTTGAAAATCACTCGAGTCTCGCACTTATAATTAGAATCCGTCGAACGCTGTATATGAAAGTGTAAAAGAAGAACAACCAATTTTATCGATTCGTCGTCGATCGCAGGAATTGCGGCTCTCTGTTCCCTTCGTGGAAAATTTTGAGCTAAGATCTTAACTAGAACAGGAAAAATTACCCGTTGTTTTATCGCAAAATTGTGTTTAGCTAAGAACAATCCACAAGAGACACACTCCAACACTCCATCCAGATATATGCATCGTTTGGTACGGTTTCCACACTGGCATCATTGGACCTTATTTCTTCAATAAGACTGTAGCTCCCGTTACAGTCAATGGAGATCGTTACCGCACCATGATCGATGATCTTTAAGATATAGTAAAATCTCGAAACAACAACATCCCGGTTATTTTGTAAATCCTGCGATAAAAAAAATGCCTACGCGACAAAGCTTTTGTTACGGTTTTTGCCGTAAGCCGCTCACCCTGAAAACGCAGAAAAATGTGGTAACCGTGTAAGTGTAGTATATGCTGAAGGTTTTGAGTCCTTTTCCGCGGCCATAGGACCGGAATTTTGTCATTTTGGAAAATTGTCGTTCGGAATTTCGTTGCCAACTAATGATTTTTTGTTTGAAAATATGGTTGACATTGATCCGAACAAGATGTGGGCGGCAACCATAATTGTTAAAATGAAAAAATGGCGATAAGTTGATTTCAATAAGCAGAATTTTCAATTGATCTCCAAGGTTGTGCAATTTGTCAACTCTCGATTATTTTGTGTGGGTTCCCGTGAAGTCACTGGTTTATGCAGGGGCGGATTAAGCCCGCGCGGGGCCTATAGTAAATGTTACCAGGGACCTGATATAATAAAAATAAATCTCTTACAAACTGTTTTTGATATAATGTAAGTAAATTTAGACAAATCAATTTAGACAAGGAGACACGGATCATAACCTTCAGACAACAAAATTCTCTCGATAATACAAAGTATTTTCGCATTAAAAGTCTTGATGCGTGGCGGTCTACGGCCGTGGCAGAGATTATAACCGAAGATGCCGGAACAGGTGCTTAGCTACGCTATCCTCAGAAACCTATCCACTAGTAGGCGGACCACACCCATTTTTGGGAGTATTTAAGTCTGAGACGGTGGACTCAGGAATACGGTGGCCTTTGGACGTGGCAAGGATTTTAATACTCAGACTACAAAATTCTCTCGATAATGCAAAGTATTTTCGTATTAAAAATATTGATGCGTGGTGGCCTTCGGCCGTGGCAAATATTATAACCCTCAACCAACAAAATTCTCTCGATAATGCAAAGTATTTTCGTATTAGAAATATTGATGGTGGTGGCCTTCGGCCGTGGCAAGGATTACAATCCTCAGACAACAAAATTCTCTTGATAATGCAAAGTATTTTCGCATTAAAAGTCTTGATGCGCGCCAGCCTTCGGCCCTTAGAAGGATTATAACCATCAGACAACAAGATTCTCTCGATAATGCAAAGTATTTTCGCATTAAAACCTTGATGCGTGGCGGTCTACGGCCGTGGCAGAGATTATAACCGAAGATGCCGGAACAGGTGCTTAGCCACGCTATCCTCAGAAAGCTATCCACCAGTAGGCGGACCACACCCATTTTTGGGAGTATTTAAGTCTGAGACGGTGGACTCAGGAATAAAATTTTAGCCGTAAATTCGCTCTACAAGCTGAGAAATTGAGCTGTAAGCACGGGAAAATTCTCATTTGTTTAAAAAAGTAGGCGTGGCACTAATCCGATTTTTATTTTCGATACCAAACAGCCTATAATGACAAAGAATATTCGTGCCGATTTTCATGGCGATAGCTCTATTCGTTGTCCCGTAATCCTGATTTCTACAGACAGACGGACACGAACGGACATGGCTAAATCGACTCCGATTCTGAGCAAGAATATATATACTTTCTTATACCTGTCACGCCTCCTTTAATGCGTTACAAGGGGAAGCAGAAATTGAATATACCATCATTGCTTCGGGTGTAGGGTATAAAAATATACAGGGCTATCCTCGCAGTCAAGTTGACAAACAGCTGTCAAGAAGAGTTGTCAGCTAACGCTAGCTAATGCTTTTTAATTTAGTATTCTCGTAGTCACGTTTACATGCCAAATGCTCTGAAAACTCACAATAGCTTACAAAGTAGCATGTTGTGAACACTTCTCATTGCAAAGCTGTTCATGGTTGCCAGTGCCCTATTTCACCCAGTTACAAATTTGTGATTTGTAAGAATTTTTTCAAAATTGTGTAAAAAATAAAGAAAATTTGGTTTTACCAAATTTCTATAATTACAGTTACATATGTAATTGTAGCTTACAAATTAAAATATGTGTATAATTAGGTTTTTGAGGTGAAATTCCATCATAATGTAGTTATTAATGTGGTAATTGTGCTAGAGCGCAGATCGTGGAAAATTGTTTGTGGTAACAATTTTTCAGGAGATCGTTGAGATCAATTTGAATTTTAATTCTGAAAATTAATTTCTGGTGGATCGTTGAGATAAATTTTTGGTAGATCGTATGGCCATTTCGGAACGAACCACCGTTCTTTGGCGATCTTGATTTTGGATGCTTGCCTGTTTACTACTTCGGCTATGTAAGCGACAATAGCAACTTTTTCGTGAGTTAAATAAACGGGAGTATTTTTTATAGTATTAACATAAGTACTCTCACACTGAATTTCGTTACGAAACTAATTTTTATTTGACGATTTCTCTTCTTATATAGTCTTAATCTAGTCGTAATATAAATATCTAAACTATGGGAGATTATAATTAAATATGCAGCGTGGAAAACGCAGTGTGGGACGCATTCTAAACAGGCAGCAGAAGAGAACCATATAATTACTGCCTGCGCTCGGTAGTAATTTAGTATGCAGAACCAGCCCTCACGTCTGTTCACAATAACCCTTTTTTTATATGTTTCTAATGTAATAAAATAATAAGTTTATGTATCCTGTTTCTACAATTCTAATGTAATAAAATAATAAGTTTATGTATCTTGTTTCGACAATTCTAATGTAATAAAATAATAAATTTATATATCTACTTTATATGCTCTCCTCCTCCTATACATCTTATTAATGTGGACTGTATTTATTATGCATGACAGATACTTATTCCTACATTTGTGTTCATATTTGAACATTCTGCCGAGGGAGAGGAGGAGAGAAATCTATTTTGATTTTATTCCTATCCTTGCAACACTTGAGCTTAATGAATACAACTAGAATTATTATTAAAATTATGAGGATTAATATAAGGGATGTGTGCCCGATAGAGTGTGAAACTTTACTGTTCCAGGTGTTGTCTCAGCTTGAGTATATTTCGGCTATTATCGATCATCGTCGCCTCTGGTGGCCTAATCTGGTTCTCGTCGAGTGTGCTGATGTTTTTTACCCAGGAGATTGGTTTCTTGATCTCATACACTTGAGATTCGTATTGTTTGTAAGAGTTAAGAGAGGTCCCATTGAAGATGGCTGTGCAGTCTGCCTAGAGTTCTAAAGTTCCCTTTAAAGGAAGTTTTCGCCAGTATTGTTTGTTGAAACCGTTTGTTGAGAGCTCCTGCCAGAAATCGTGTTGTTGTATTTCTCTATAAGAGCATACGTTGCGTCTGATTCCTTTAAATGCTGAAATCTCACATTGATCGTCAGATGCTGATCGCTGCGGTTTGTTCATGTCACATAAGTAGTGGCTATTCGAGTCCCTTTGGCATGTGTTGAGTTCCGATAGGGTCATCAACGTGTATGAGACCGATTGAAAATCGTAAATTATATAGTCGGCGTCTACTTGTGCTAATACTATTTTTTTGTTCAATTCAATTGGCAGTGGAATAATCCTAAAAATATCTGCAGATTTGCTGCTTAGTAGTGGAATTTTCGCTTGTATTACCAATCGGTGGTCCACTATGATTCCTTTAGCTGATAGTAGTCTATAAACTTCTTTCCAACGATGCCAAAAATCTGTTTTAATTTTTTGAATTACCTTCCATCTATCTAGTGAGCTCATGTTGGGCTCACAATTTGCCTCAGGAAAATCGAGCAGTGGCTGACCAATTAGAAAGTGACCTGGCGTTAAGACATCTAAATCTTCTGTAATGTTTGAGCTCAATGTACAGAGTGGTCTCGAATTTAATACTGCTTCTATTTGAGTTAGTAATGTCATTTCCTCAAATGTTAGCCTCGTTTCTCCAATCACTCGTTTAATATGATACTTAACTGATTTTACTCCGGCTTCCCAAATTCCTCTCATGTGAGAAGCTCCAGGCGGGATAAAGTGCCACTGAATGCCCTCGTTTGCCAGAATCGGTGCGATTGACGAATTATCATTTAACGATTTCTTAAATTCTGCGTCTAGTTTTTGTTTTGCTCCGATGAAGTCTGTTCCATTGTCGGAGTATAGATGGCTACTTTTTCCTCTCCTTGCAAAAAATCTTCTTAAAGCTGCTAAGAACGCCTCTGACGTAAGGTCGCTTACGGCTTCCAGATGTATGGCTTTTGTGGCTAAGCATACAAAAACGGATATGTAGCCCTTATATGTTTTTTTACCTCTTCCCTTTGAAACCCTAATTGGCACAGGTCCTGCGTAATCAACGCCTGTATGCGTGAAGGGATGTGACACAGTTACCCGTGGTCCCGGAAGATTACCCATTATTTGTGTCAGATGCTTTGAATGATATCGGATACACTTTGGGCATGACCGGATGTAGTTTTTTAATGAATTTTTCATTCCAATAATCCAGTATTTGCGCCTTATTACTGCCTCCATAATTTTAGGGCCTCCATGTAATGTTGAAGCATGTACTTCCTGAATTAGCAGCATCGAAAGCCCACCTTTTTCCAGAATTATTGGGTGTCTCCAGTTGAACGGCAAATCTGTATTTTGTAATCTTCCGCTGACGCGGAGAATTCCTTCGTTGTCCCAAAATGGATACAAGGTTGCTATCTTGCTGTTTTTGTCTACGTTTTTATCCTGTTTAATCTCATCTTTGAATATTTTTGACTGATGATGTCTTATTAAAATCATCTCCGCCCTATTAAGTTTTTTTACTTCTAAAAACCCTTTTAAATCCGTTCATAAATCGTCAAGGAATTGGGTTTTTATTTAATTTGTAAAATATTTATTGTCGCTATTGGTTCTCTTACGACCTCCTTGCTTTGTTTTGGCCATCGGCTTTCTGCTTCGGAAATCCAGGCTGGACCTTTCCACCATAAATCAAGGTTGTTGAGTTTCTGAGCTGAGATCCCTCTGGACGCCACATCAGCTGGGTTTTCCTTCGTTGAAACGTGTCTCCATTGAGCTTCTGGGATAAGGGTTCTTATTTCTTCGGTTCGGGATCGTACGAATTTGTCCTTTTTAGAGTTATTGATCCATCCCAATGTGATTGAGGAATCACTCCAAGCAAAAATGTTCGTCCTATGTTTCAAAGTCTCTTTTGTTTTATATAATAATTTGGATAGTAAATGAGCTGCACACAGTTCTAGCTTTGGTAAAGTCTTCCGATTTTTAATTTGGTTTACCTTGCTTTTCGATGTGATGAGCGAGACTTTTGTGTCAACTTTTGCATATATAACTGCTGCATATGCTATTCCAGAGGCATCAGCAAATCCATGTAGTTCGAAATTCTTATTGCTAGCCGTGTTGATCCATCTTGGTATAACCACCTTCTGAAGATTCTTAATGTCCTCCCTGAAGATATCCCATTCTTTCTGAAGATCTTCCGGCAGTTCAACAACCCAAGGCGATTGCAAAATCCACAGTTTTTGAATAAATAATTTTGCTACAATAGTTACTGGAGATATCAAACCAAGAGGGTAAAATATTTGTGCTAGATATGATAACGCCTGCCGTTTCGTTCTGCAATCGTTTGATGAAGTATTTACGCTGAATTTTACTATGTCGCGTACGGGCTCCCAATGCAAACCAAGTGATTTTACTGCTTCGTTATCCCTAATCGAAATAATTTGATTGTCATCGAGTCTTGGTATGTGTTATAGAATTTCTGAGTGATTGGAATTCCATTTACGCAGTTTGAATCCATATTTGTTAAGTTGAGTGGAAACTGATTTTTGAATTTTAATGCATCCTTCTATGGTGTCAGCTCCGGTCATCAAATCGTCCATATAAAAATCTTCTTTGATTATGTCGTGTATTAGTTTGTCGTTAGCATTATCACCGATTTCGTGTAGTGAACGTGTTGCCAAAAATGGCGCAGATGCTGTGCCATACGTCACGGTCTTCAATTTGTATTCCTTTATTGGGCTGTTGTTATTTTCTCTCCAAAGGATATACTGGTACGCTTGGTCTTCCTCTGCTACTTCTATTTGTCGAAACATCTTCTCCACATCAGCGGTTATGACATTTTGCCAGTATCGCCATTTGAGTATTATATCAAAGATGTCTTTCAGAAGTCTTGGTCCTACCAACATTATGTCATTTAAGCTTCTGCCGTTGGAAGTTTTGGCAGAAGCGTCAAATACGACCCTTAATTTTGCGGTTAAGCTTTCTTGACGAATTACCGGTTGATGAGGCATGTAATATTTTCCCATTCGCAACTGTGGACTTTCCTCCATGTGGCCCAACTCTAGATATTCTCTCATGAATTGTACGTAATCGTTTTCCAATTGGAGATTTTTTTCAAATTTTCGTTCTAGAGCTAGAAAACGGGCCATTGCTTGTTTTCTGGAATCACCTAACTCCTTGTCATCTATGAAGGGCAGCTTTACAACTATTTTTCTAGAATTATCAATCCTTGTTGTTTCGCTATAAAACTTCAGGCATCTTTCGTCTTCTGTGTTTGTGGGGGTTGATGTTGGTATTTCTTCCAGCTCCCAAAATCGTTCTAGATTTGTCAGCGCGACTGATTTTTTATTGTTATTTACCTTTCTTTCTATGATGCCTAAAAGAATCCATCCGAGTTTGGTGGCTTGTGCAAGTACTCCGTCCTTTTTCTCAATTCCTTCATCGATTATTGCGCCATACAAGTCGCTTCCTATTAATAAGTCTATTCTGTCTGACTTATTAAAGAAAGGATCTGCCAAAATGTAGTTCTGCCACTGCTGGATGTCATACTTAAAGTTGTTGTCAGGTTTTGATCCAGTTATGTGGGGTAAAACAAGAGCTTTTGTTTGTACCGCAAAACCACTAGTGAATCTCGGCCTTATTTCAATCGTGACTTTACTTTTTGATATGCCCACATCTGAATTACCAAGACCCTGAAGTTCTTTTCTTATCTTTATACGTGGAAGTGATAAGATCTGAGATGCCTCTTCTGTTATTGCTGTCATCTGCGATCCTTGGTCGATTAGGGCGCGGAGCAAAATATTTTCTCCACTATAAGACTTTACTTTTACTAAAGCGGTAGCGAGGAGAATTGTTGGTGATGATTCATTGATTACCATGGTTGTGCTCCTGTTAGGTTTTTCCGTGGTATTTTGGAAATCCTTGTGAAGCAAGGTGTTGTGTCTCTTTCCACACTCTTTACATTTACTTACCGGCCTAACGCATCTGGTGTTTGTTTTGTGATTAATACACAGAAATAATAATTTGTTGTTGTAAGCAAACGTGCGACGGTTTTCTATTGATAACCCTAAAAATTTTCGGCAGTCTGATGTCTCATGTCCGGGTATATTGCAGTAGTGGCATATTTTTTGCGATACCATACAGACATTTGAATTCTGCTTGTTACTCTTGAATGCCGTTCCAGCGTTGTGTCTGTTATAGCTACCTGATTGCTTCCTAGCAACAGCACTTATTGCTTGATAATGTGACTCCAAAAAAGACAGTACATCTCGAAGAGTTTGGATTTCTTTCGTTTTACGAACATTTTGTTCATATAATCGCAATCCGTCTTTGTCCAGCTTACGGATTATTATTCTTGCTATGATGGGATCAGCATCATTTATATTTATTTTCATACCTTTTAGTGCGTGAATGCATTCATTTGTTGTATCCAGTAATATTTGAATACTTGTCGCTGATTCACTGCTCACTGTAGGTTGGTCTAATAATTTATCTACCAATGTGGTAAATAAAATCCGGGGGTTCTCGTACCTTTGTTTTAATACCTCCAATGCTGCTTCATAATTCGCGCTGCTTACATTCAGGTGCTGTATCAGTCTACCTGCTTCGCCTTTGACCATCGTTTTCAAGCGGTACATTTTTTCCACCTCCGAAATGTGCTCCACCTCATGTATCAATTTGTTAAAAAGATCGTAAAAGGATGACCACTCTTCACATCTCCGTAAAATGGTGGAATTTTTACTTCTTCCAGTCTTACCGTGCTTGTCGCTGGTTTTATTTCTGGTGTGTCGATTTTCCGTGCTACGGTTTTCATTGTTGAAAAATATAATTGAAAAATATTTTCAAATTCTGCATCTAGTGTACTTGCATCACTTGTTTCACCGTCTAGTTTTGCATAGGCTGTTTCTATAGTTGCAAACCTTTTTCCCAGTATTTGCTTGACTACGGCAAGCTCTGCGGGTGATGATTTTTCTACATCGTTTAATGTTTCTGTTAGAAGTTGCTCCATGTTACTTACGTATTTGCTTTACTTTGCTTTACTTTCTCCCATATTTTCAATTTGTTGAGTTTGGAGTACTGGCTTTTTTATTGTGCCTTGAGTAGACGTATCGTCTAATGATAGCGGCGGTAATATACTCGTCGTTTCGTTTAGTATTTTAAGAGTTTTTTCGAATATTTGAAATATTGCATCGAAATAGTCTTTGCTGAAGTAGTCTTCATCTGTTACTCCAGCAGCCATTAGACTATGATGATTTTTTTCAAACTCCTGCCATAGCCTGGTTAGACGAGTTATCTTTTCCTCCTTTGTGACTTGGCGAATACCTTCCTCCTGAGCCTTGTTGTAGATGCAGATTATGTCCTCCCCAATCTGCTTCTGCTTCTCAAATAATTTTTGTCGAGTCGACATTACGATGCGTATTTCTCTCTTCTTTTTTTTTTTTTTTTGAACAACACAATCCTTTTCACTATTCACTCTCTGGTGTTAAAGCCCCAGAAACGCTTTACACTTATTCACTTCTTGGTGTTCATGCCCCCGAAACGCTTTACACTTATTCACTTTCTGGTGTTCAAGCCCCAGAAACGCTTTTCACCAAACACTATGTTTAGTTAATTTAAATATTTTTAAACAACTTCTGAGTATCTTACCACTGGTGGGAGAAAACTCAAAAGGCTTCTATTTTAAAAATTTCTGAGCCTCTTACCACTGGTGGGGAAAAACTCAATAATTATATATTATAATTATATTATATTATATTATATATTATATATTATATATTATATATTATATATTATATATTATATATTATATATTATATATTATATATTATATATTATATATTATATATTATATATTATATATTATATATTATATATTATATATTATATATTATATATTATATATTATATATTATATATTATATATTATATATTATATATTATATATTATATATTATATATTATATATTATATATTATATATTATATATTATATATTATATATTATATATTATATATTATATATTATATATTATATATTATATATTATATATTATATATTATAATTATATATTATATATTATAATTATATATTATATATTATAATTCTACTCTATTTTAGAGTTTTAGAATTCAATTTCTGCTTTTGATAAATTCCTAATATTTTATTAGGTTATTCTTCTGAAACTTTTCAGAATATCTTACCACTGGTGGGGGAAAATTCTGAAAGTGGCTTCGAAGGACCAAATATTGAAATAAGTACTCTCACACTGAATTTCGTTACGAAACTAATTTTTATTTGACGATTTCTCTTCTTATATAGTCTTAATCTATATCTATAATCTAGTCGTAATATAAATATCTAAACTATGGGAGATTATAATTAAATATGCTCTCTTGCAGCGTGGAAAACGCAGTGTGGGACGCATTCTAAACAGGCAGCAGAAGAGAACCATATAATTACTGCCTGCGCTCGGTAGTAATTTAGTATGCAGAACCAGCCCTCACGTCTGTTCAGAATAACCCTTTTTTTATATGTTTCTAATGTAATAAAATAATAAGTTTATGTATCCTGTTTCTACAATTCTAATGTAATAAAATAATAAATTTATATATCTACTTTATATGCTCTCCTCCTCCTATACATCTTATTAATGTGGACTATATTTATTATGCGTGACAGATACTTATTCCTACATTTGTGTTCATATTTGAATAATAGTCTACGACTTAGAAGCCAAGAATAGCAAAAACACAAACGCATTATTATTACACAAACAATTCTCGCTGTTTTTATTACCCAGTAGTTCAAAGCTTCATCAAAGACATTGTCCTCGAAGACATCTTGCAAGACAAATTCCTATTTTTCGGCAAAATTTTTCATTGGCGACATGTTTAGGGACACGGAATGCAAACTGTCTCCAATCGGACATTTTGAGGGACACGTCCTGCAGGTTGTCTTGCAACCAACCAAAAATTTTAAATTAAGCATAGCAACGAGCCTTTTTGACTTTTCAACAATACTTCATTTTTTTCCAATTTTCAGTCATTCGTTGATTCTCAATTGTAATTGATATAAAAAAAAAATATAACAAACCAAGTGGCTCTCAATAGCCTAGTGGAGTAAGTGCTCGCCTAGTAATATTGAGAGTGAGGGTTCGAATCCCGCAACGGTCATTTACAAAAATTTATAAATAAAATTTAAATTAATATTTGTCTGCAAAATATCACAAAATAAAGGGACGATTCTGGTGGTGCTATGGTAGTTTCTAGGCTATTCTTTTTTTATTTTCTGCGGCGACATTTTCGTTAATTTCCATCGAAGACAACATTGGCGACATTTTCCTTAATTGTCGTCGAAGACAACGTTGGCGACATTTTTCTTCGTCAAAGACAACATTTCGGACACTGTCGCTCTTGTTGTCGTCGAAGACAACAGAGACATTCGTATGAAAATGTCCTCGAAGACGAACATAGGCTTGTCTTCCAGGTGTCCTCGACGACGGCCTTATGTCTTGCACGCGTCTTCGAAGATGTCTTCGAGACATAAACTACTGGGTACTTCTGTACATAATACTTCTGGTTTTTTGTTTCACCTAACTTTTACTTCATGCGTTAGCACGTCCGAAGTTCGTTAGTATTTTCCGAAAAAAAAATTGTATTCCTGTTATTACAGACGCTACATGAAGTTTTCTGCTTTCCATCGCCGTTACAATGAATACAATATTACAAATTTGTGGAAAAATATTTCACAAATTTGTTAAAGATAAACTTGATTTTGTACAAATTTGTAATATACACAATTTTTTTTCTCTCAAATTTGTAATATACAGATATTTACTTTGAGAAATAGAAATCTGGATTACAAATTTGTAATTGTGACTTACAAGTATAATTTTGCAATCGCAAATTGTAATTTTGTGAAATATAGCACTGATAGAAGGCGCACGACTTAAAATTTTCAATTTTTAGAAACAGATGCGGCCTAGAAACAGAGACGAAATGAAGACACTTTTTAGATTCAGAAATATTTTCATGCGCTGACTGAGTACTTTTTTTTGCGTTGCATTAAAATCCGAGACTGCTCTGCTGAAAACACGACAACAACACGACAACAACACGACAGGGAAAAAGACACTACAGTGTCACCATTGCAGCAATTGTCATATTTTGTTATTGTTTTCAATGCTTGTTACCGTCCTCAATTAAGAATGGTACATATATAGTGTATACATACAAGTGTATAATACATACATATGTTTATCCACCATTTCTAGAATTTGTTAGTTAAAGAAAGCTATTTTGTTACATACAAATCGTCTATGCAGACCTCTATTGCATAAACATTGGTATTGGTATATTTTTTCAAAGAAATTGTGCCGGTATTCCATAACTTCCCGGTGCAATTTGCATAGCCAGTCCAACCCTGACAGACTGTATTTTTTTTCTGTAACTCTGAATGGTTTGTAGAACACTATGCTTGAAAATTACATCTACCTAGATGCGGTTTATTAAACGGCGCTATGAATTAACTCCCAAATCAAAAATGAATTAAGTCCCAAAATTCTTCCATACAAAGTTGGGAGTTAATTCATATTTATTGGGAATTAATTCATATTTTAAAAAAGTTTGGAGTTAATTCATATTTTTACTGGGAGTTAATTAATTTTTTTTGGGAGTTAATTCATAGTTGGAAAAAGTTTGGAGTTATTTCATATTTTCGTTAGGAGTTAATTCATTTTAATTGGGAGTTAATTCATATTTTTTGGGAGTTAATTCATTGGGAGTTAATTCATAGCACCTTATTAAACAAAAGTCATTACAAAAAATCGGAAAAGTATAAACTGATAAATGATAAAGAAAAGTTTTAAAATTAAAAACTTACTTGGCCTCGAATTCTTCTTCGGTACAGCAATCCACGTTATTAACATACAAATATTTGTGAGCTTTCTCCAATGGCTGCACCAGACATAAGCCCACAATTTGACATTTTCGCACTGCAAGGTATGCCTGTAAAAGTAAAAACAATCAAAACCCATACATATATATTTGCACATTCAAGCAGGGATTACCACAAATAACTGGGGAATTATATATGAGGAAAAACCTAGTTCCTTGTCTACGATATTTAAAATTTCCTTTAAGCGTTCTATTCGCTTTATGTGTGAATTATTAGAAATCCTAATTATCCGTCCATCCGTACTCCAGTCTGGGTAAAAAGCAACGACGTCTTCATCTGTCCAGCCTTTAAAGCGCAAAATATTAACAGACTCATGATAATCTCTGTGTAGTTTTTCTTCTTCGGGTTCGTGAGCTGTGTACAATAATTCACATTGCTTGCATTGATGCGCTCCAAAATCTCTCTGGCCAGCATCAATTTGATATTGGTTGGCGCCATGTCCATTCCTCGAATTTTGTAATACTCTCCTACATGTCTTTTGAGGCAATGGCTGACACCTTCCAGTATAAAAAATGGGAAATAAACTCTTTAATACAGGATCAGCGGATCCTTCACCCCGACATATTAACCCTTGTGTCGGATTTTTGTTTAGGTTATCTGCTAGCATTTTCATATTATAGTCCACAGTTTGGGTAGTGGAATTATTCACCTTCAAAGGTACTTTCCCGATAATTTCAGGTATTTTGGAATGAATAATTTCTTGAGTACAATCATGTTCTGGAATTCTATTTGTATTGGAAATAGAATCCTCCTTAACGACACATTCACTGTTTGAAAGTAAATCACAGTTACGGTCACAATTTGCAGATTTATTCGATTCTTCGCTATTGATAACAACGATCATCTGGTCAACAATAGAAGCAGCCTCTTCCTTGTGATTGTTTGGATCAGCTATGAAAATTTTGAAATTTTCTTCGGTGCAAATATTGTTATTTATTAAAAAATCCAGTAGGAGGTGTTGCTGCTCGATTAATTCCGGATCAGTAGTATTGTAAGGTATCTGATTTCGAAACACAGCGTAGTCAGAATGGTCACTGGAATGTAAACTATTCCCACTGATCAGAGGTTCTGTCATATTGAAATTTTTCTTGTCATTAAAGCTTCTGAAAGGTGGTGTATCACCAAAAGAAGAATTATCCAAGCTCTGAAGTATTGCATCAACTGTGGCTTGTTCAGCGGAAAACTCATGGCCCGCTGTTAAAAGAGGCTTCATGTTATTTAAACTTAATGTATCTTTTATAGCGTAGGTATAAATTGAAATATATGTTCTATTATATTAATGCTTTATTAATCTCTTGCACGTTGCCGCCGATAATGCGACATTTGATATATGAACTTTAAATCCGCTGTCGATACTAAACTGATGCCTGTTTTAAAGTTTTTATAAGCAGCGTTCACAAGGTTTTTTTTTAATTATATATACACATCACGTCCAAAAATAAATAAATTTAGGTGCCTCATACTGAGGGGTACCCAAATCGCCCTCATGTACGTATGTCTAAGATTTTTCGTAGTTTTTGAGTTAAGATTTTTTAATGGGTTTTTGAAAGTTTTCTACCGGATTGGCTTCCAAATTTGTACGAGTAGAAGGTTTTCGGGATTTTTTTTATTACTAGCATAAAGTTATCAGCTTCGTAACATTAATGGAAGCTACAAAAGACCTAAACTGTATAATTTACGTTCAAGCGTTCGTTACGTTCAGCCTTTAAATATACTAAGGTAGGAAATCCTTCGGTTATCTTCGGCCTGGCCGAAGCTCATATACCCTACAACTGCATCTGTCGAAGTGACAAAAAGCGCGCGGGTGAAACCTATTTTTTTTTAATTTACAGGGAACAAATTTTGATCTATTAACTCATCACCAACATCGCTTTTCCTACCAAAAACCTCATTATATGGTATGGTACACTAGTAGGCGGACCACGCTCCTTTTTAGGGAGAATATTTTATTCTAAGATGGTAGACTCAGAAAAAAAAATTTTAGCTTCAAATTCGCTCTACAAGCTGAGAAATTGAGAACGGATGAATCCATATTTGCTATAAAAAGTGGGAGTGGTACTGGTCCGATTTCCCATTTTCAATACCAAACAGCCTAGGATAACAAAGAATATTCGTGCCAAATTTCGTCTCAGGAGGTGATTCTGAGCCATAATATATATACTTTTCTATACCTTCCACGCCTCCTTCAATAGGTTACAAACGGACGGAAACGTACGCTAACAGATGGTTCGGACCAAACGGGCCATTTAGGTGACCTCCACGCTCCCCAGACCTCAATCCGATTGATTTTTTTTATTTGGGGTTATTATAAAGCGGAACGTGCAAAAAAGGCAAAAGAGGCGGAATGGACAATAAAGCTTTTAGATGAATAAAAAAAAATTTGTTACGTAGGTGTAGGATGTGCATTTCTGTTGCAGGCCGTAATTTGAAAACTTCTTGTGAATAAATTTATTATACTCTACACCCGAAGGGTTGAGGGTATATTCACTTTGTGCTTCCGTTTGTAACGCATTAAACCGTTAGTGCGAATCATCGCACCAAAAATGGGCGTGACACGCCCACTGGTATATCATTCTATATAATGAAGTGTTTGTTGAGAAAAGCGTTGTTGTAAATGAGTTAATCGATCAAAATTTATATTTGTAAGTGATATGGAAGTAGGCGTAACCCACCCACTTTTTGTCTTTACTTCGGCAGGTGCAGGTGTAGGGTATATAAGCTTCGGCCAGGCCAAAGTTAACGCTCTTACTTGTTTTGATTTTAGGAATTTTCCACCTGAGTATGTTTGAAGGCTGATTTCAGCGAATAATAGCCTATTAAGTACTACTTTTTTGTATTTTTATAAAAGCTCAGAGCCTAGCGCAGTTTTTAAAGTTACTGAGGAACTAAGCAATTGCATTTTTAGATTTTTAATTTAAAGCTGAAAATTCAAGTCTGACTCGCTTGAACGTAAATTCTCCAGTTTAGGTCAAAACTCTTGTAGCTTCCATAAATGTAACGAACCTGATTATTTATGCGTTAAAGTACAACTCATAAAAAATTAGCTTAAAAAAAATCCCGTAAAAACGTTCTGCAAATTTAAACAAAAAATTTAAAGCCGATCCGGTCAAAAATTTTCAAAAACCCATTAAGAAAATCATATAAAATCAGAATAGGAGGGCTTATTATTAACCCTTAGAACGTATTTTAACGGAATATAACCCTTTACTACATAAATAGAAAAATGAGTTAAATCTGAATACAAAACTGAATACATTTTTTAGACAACTTGTTAGAGGAAAACCTATATACATATTTAATTTTAAATCTTCAAATCGCAGAGTGGTTCGTCTAGAACAAGGGTCGTCAACCTTTCTGGAGTAAAGAGCTATTTTTCCCCGGATGTGGTGAATTATTTTTTTAAAGAGCCAAATACGTATAAGTACATACACATCGGTAATAATAAAAACCATGAACTATAAAGTTTGACAAAAATTATTCAAAACTTAAAAAGACACTGCAGTTTTTCAACATTTCGTGGGCGTGGGTTAGTTTATGTGGGTGGTTAGTTTATACTACACCTTTTTCAATTGTAGTTCAGAATTTTTCAATTGTATTTCAGAAATTTTCAATTGTAATTCAGACATTCCACTTTAAAATCAGAATTTTTCAATTTAAATTCAGAATTTTTCAATTTAAATTCAGAATTTTTCAATTGTAATTCAGACATTCCATTTTAAATTCAGAAATTTTCATTTGTAATTCAGAAATTTTCAATTGAAATTCAGAATTTTTAATTTGTAAATCAGAATTTTTCAATTGTAATTCAGAATTTTTCAATTTAAATTCAGAATTTTCCAATTGTAATTCAGACATTCCATTTTAAATTCAGAAATTTTCATTTGTAATTCAGAAATTTTTAATTGAAATTCAAAATTTTTCATTTGTAAATCAGAATTTTTCAATTGTAATTCAAAATTTTTCATTTGTAAATCAGAATTTCTCAATTGTAATTCAGAACCTTTCAACTGTTTATATATGTTTACTAGAAGTACCTAGCCCAGCGTTGCTGTGGCTCATTCTGGTTAAATGGTTAGAAAGCGTGTGTTGCTTCCGAGCACAAATGAAATATTCCTCATACAAGCGTTGCAACCCCGTTTTACCCCTTCATGAGGTAAAGAGTCTTCTATGACACAGTTTCCTGGTCGCACGACACAATTTATAATTATTACTTTTGTTTACTTTATGTTTATGTTAGCATTAATATTATTATATAAATCGTAATCATTGTTCAATAAAGTTCAGTGTGTGACTATTAAGATTCAACGCAACTCTTTCTTTTCGCTTCTCGTGCTAAGGTTTAAGTTCCTAACACACTGAACATCAACAGGAGTAGGTTGTAGTTAAAGTACTGCAATCCTGCTACCAACCAACATTTGGGGATCAGTTGTAGTTCAAGTACTGCAACTCAACTGAGAACAAAGGACCCTCGAGAAGTCTTGCGGAATACAAGGAAAACGCTTCTTGTACATTTTGGTGACCCCAACGTGATCCGATTACAGTGTTGCACGTTAAGCAGTTCACAATAATCAGAAGCGAACCATTAAATCCTTCGGCAGTATGGCGAACCTCCAGGAGATCTTCCAACGACAACGAGAAATCGTTGGAGAAGTTCAGAGGATTATTCTGAACTGTAAGAAGGATTCATCATCAAGGAAGACTTCGGCGGCATATTATCAAGACAGGCTTGACAAGTTAAAGAGCCTAGTTTCAGCGTTCGACGAGGAGGACTCTGTGCTGAGAGCCCATTGGAAGGACCCAATGGAGCACCAGTACTTCTCAGAAGACTACTACGGCCAAATAGCTGAGCTGGCCAAGAAGTACATGGCCGAGTTCGAAGGAAAATTCAATGATTTAAAAACGTTAGAGGCGCTTCAGGACCCTCAGGTGCTCAAACAGGTCCCGATGAAGACAAGGGAGACAGTTCAGGAGCCTGAAGTGGGTAAACTAGTCCCGACAAGAGAAATATCTGAAGATATTTCAGGTCTGATGCGGAAGCAGAATGCATTGAAACAGTCATTGCAACGTCAACTGCTGACAGATGCAACTTGCACCCAACTAGCATACTGGGAAGTTAAACGACAAAACTTGACCCGGTTATGGGATCAAATTAAGCAGCTTCATCATCGAATATTTGAAGCATGCCAGGATCCATCAGTTTCAGGTTATGGACTCGAAACTTATATCGAACTAGAAGACACTGTTCAAAAGAAATTGGTGGACATTTCAACACGTTTGGTCAAGCGACAAACCGACATTGCAGCATCCAATGACACGAATCTACCTAAAATATCGATCCCAGCATTTGATAGAAACTATCTTCATTGGCACCAGTTCATGGATTTGTTCAATGAGGTGATCGATAAGAAACCTCTGCCAAACGTACAGAAATTCTGGTACCTGAAAAGCAATCTGACTGGCGAAGCTGAGCGGATTATCAGTCATTTGTCGATGACTGAAGACAACTATCAAACTGCATGGAACATCCTGAAAGACAGATTCGATAATGAGCGATTTCTCGTTGAGCACATCATCAGGAAGCTGTTTGAACAGTCGCACATCGATTCACCGTCAGCAAACAGCATCAAGCAGCTTCATGACGTCACAAAGGAGTCGCTATTGGCACTTGAGAACGTCAGAATGGACACAACCTCATGGGATCCGATACTAATTCATATGCTTCTGAAGAAACTGGATAGACAGAGTTTAATTCTATTCGAACAGTCATTGTCAAATCCAAGACTCGTCCCTTCAGTTAATTCGTTCCTTGACTTTCTAGAGAGCCGTTTTCGTTATTATGAAGCAGTTGGTCGTAACAACGTCTCGAAGCAAGGAAGTTCATCAAAAGTTAGTTTTTTCGTGGCAACGAAACCCAAGGAACCAAGTACCGCTACAGCATTAACATGCAAATGCTGTAGGTCAGGATCGCATCCAATGTTTTCATGCAAAAGATTTTTGCAGATGTCGGTACAAGAACGCTTGAAGTTTGTACTCAGCAACAAGCTTTGTATGAATTGTTTGAAATTTGGGCACATGGCAGGACATTGCGTATCGAGAAGTTGTGTTAAATGCAACAAAGGGCACAACACTCTACTTCATACTGGAGACGAAGCCAAGACGAGGGCAGCAGAGAACTCCGTTAAGGCAGCAGAGAATTCTATTTCGAGGTCAGCGAGCGACTCGACAGCTATGACAATTGCAACTTCTAGAACTAAAAGCCTTCGCCCGTACGTGCTTCTTAGTACTGCCGTAGTTAAGTTGATATCAAGCAGCGGACAGAATGTAGAATGCAGAGCTATTCTTAACTCCGGCTCCCAAGTTAATCTTATTACCGATCGATTAATGAAGAGACTGGGAGTAACTCCAAAGGCTGTATCTTTGTATATTCAGGGGATCGGCAGCAGTGGTAAAAAAGCTCAACATCGCATCAACGTCAGCTTACATTCAAGAGTTAATAGTTTTACTGCAATACTAGAAGCGTTTGTGTTACCACAGATCATCTCGGCACAGCCTTCTCAGCATTTCGACGTTGCTAAATGGCCAATTCCAGAAAACATCGTAGATAAGATCAATGCTTTACTCGGAGCAGAAATTTACCATCAATTGCTGTCTATCGGACAAATTCAACTAGGAGAAGGTCTTCCGATCTTACAGAACACCACGTTAGGATGAGTGCTTTCAGGGAAAATAGCCAACGAGGAATTAGAATCAGCAACGTGTGGAATGTGCACTGACGATGACGTTCGCATGGACGCAGCAATTGAGCGTCTATGGAAACTAGATGAGGTGGAATCATCCAATCAAATTCTCTCTCGAGCAGAACAACGGTGCGAATCACATTTTGCACAAAATACTGTCAGACGCAATGACGGCCGGTTAATGGTGAAACTGCCTTTTGCTGACAGCCCGGAAACATTGGGAGAGTCCCGGAAGGTCGTTTTGAATCGATTCCTTGCCCTCGAGCGTCGGTTATCGAACAACAAGGAAACTAGAAAGCAGTATGTTGCTTTCATGTAGGAATACGAGGCGCTTGGGCATATGACGAAAATAGATATCGAGTCGGTGTTATCACCGAATTACTTCATTCCACACAATTGTGTGCTCAGACCTGGGAGTAGCACCACTAAGTTACGCGTTGTGTTTGATGCTTCGGTCAAGACAGCATCGGGGTACTCTCTGAATGACCTTCAGTACACTGGGCCAGTAGTTTAGAGTGAGCTTTTTTCCGTACTCTTGCGTTTCAGATGCCACGCTTCGTCTTCACCACAGACGTTGAAAAGATGTACAGACAGATTTTCGTGCATCCAGACGACCGCAGGTACCAGATCATCGTTTTGAGAAAGGAGCCTACTTCACCGATTGAGTACTACGAACTCAACACTGTCACCTACGGAACCAGATCAGCACCATACCTCGCAACGAAGTGCCTTCAAACTCTAGCGAAGGAAAACAGTATCAAGTATCGTCTTGGATCAAAGGCTCTTCTGGAAAATTTTTACGTTGATGATGACCTGAGTGGGTCCGACAGTTCAGCAGGAGCCTTAGAGACGCAGAAGCAACTTACAGAGATTCTAAGCTCAGCTGGCTTTGTCCTGCACAAATGGTGTGCAAATCACCCACAGTTGCTTCAAGGTATTCCAGAGAGCAACCAAGAAGTCAATCTTGATTTGTTAGACAGCGACAATCACAGAGGCATTCCAAGATTCACGAACTATTGAAATCGTCTTTCAAAATCGTCTTTAGACGATTGAAATCGTCTTTCGTATTCCAAGATTCACGAACTATTGAAATCGTCTCTCAAATCGTCTTTAGACGATTGAAATCGTCTTTCGTATTCCAAGATTCACCGAAATAGTTAAAATTCTTGTAAAACGTTTAAACTATCGTCTTTTGGTATTCCAAGAGACGATTTTATCGGATTTCTTCTCCTAAAAAAGACGATCAGAAACTAGCTCTCGTTCCCTAATAAAAATGTAATATTTCAATGAAAAATCTGGTTATATATTTTTTGATTCACTTGTATAGTTATTATTTTCTATTTTTATTTATAAAATAGATAATAAATAGTAAATACATAATTGTTAAAGGTAATACTAATTCCAATTTTGCTTTCGAACGCGAATTAATTCCTTCTCAGAGTCTTCAGCAAAAAATTCCACTAAAGGAATCCATGTTTTTCAATGAAGCTTAACACACGAGAACAATTCTGCTTGCATTAAACCGTCGCTTGTCGGCGAGGGAGATGAAGAGCATGGTAGTTCGTGCATTGAAATTCTTCACTCTCGGACCTGCATGAACAGAGCACAAAACTAACACATACACAATTTTAATTAGCGAGGGTTCTGAATATTTCACCAACACATACAAGTGACAGGCCAATCAAAATATTCAACAATATACATACACAGAATGTTTTCACTTGAACTGTGCAATACAAGTGGAATTTTCCATTGTTCACAAGTTCGTACAGTGTTGGAAAATTTCTACCAAAAAAAACAATGGTAATTTTTTTTTGCTAAAATCTAAGCGAAATTATATAAAATAACACAAATATTACTCTACATACAATTCGCGATGTATATTCTATATTTTGGTAACGTTTATAACTTTGTTTCTCGCGAAAAAAAAACAATTTTTTTAGGTTTTTATTTATTCCACATAACTACAATAATAAAAGTTTTGCCTCCTAGCACTGAAAATGTCATCTTGAGCTCAAACTGCAGTAAAAGCAAAGATTCTGAAGACTGACAATCTTTGCGTCAAAGTGAAAGTTGGCATCAGTAAAAGGATCTCAAAGCGTTCAGTCAGTCAGCGTTCAGTCGGACCTAGCTAGGTTGTTCGACCCCTTTTGGATCTTGGCACCGGTTGTTGTAACTGCCAAGATTTTTATACAAGAACTATGGCAATTGAAATTGTCTTGGGATGAAGCACTGCCTGCAGCATACCACACCAAGTGGACCAAGTTCCTATACGAGTTGCCTCAAATAAACGATCTTAAGGTATCGCGACATACATATGTCCTCTGGAGATAGGCCGAAGTCGATTTAATTACACGCTTTTGCTGACGCATCTGAAAAGGCGGTGCGGCGGTATACATTCGGTCATGCTTCAACGACGGCAGAGTACTTGTGAGGTTACTATGTGCTAAGTCTCGGGTAGCCCCCCTAAAACTGCAGCGGTCCTAAGTGCTCAGTTGGCAACCAGAATAAGGAAGGATTTAAGGGTACAGGATTCACCGACATTCTTTTGGTCTGACTCATCTATAGTACTGTCATGGATAAACACATCTTCAGCGTCCTTTCAAACATTTGTAGCCAATAGGGTGGCTACAAATAAGGTGGCAGATGTGTTGTCCAGAGGTTTATCACCAAACAGGCTGGTGGCGTGCAAGTTGTGGTTTTATGGTCCTTTCTTTCTACATGGTAAAAAAGTGTATGGTCTTCAAAGATCTTGCTAGCAGTTCATGATGACTTCGAAAGGAAGCGGAAACTCCAGAGGATTGTAGGATATATCGGCCGTTTCATAAGACATGCTAGATGTAGCAAAAGTGTTCGAGAACCGCATATCTCGTTAACACCGAAGTAAATTGATGGTGCTCTTGTTACGATCATTGGAGTGGTACAAAGGTCTGATTTCAACGACGAAATCTTGCAACTAAGAAAGCACAATATCCTAAGCAAGAGCAGTTCGCTTTCTTATCTGTCACCATTTCTACACAACCAGAACCTTTTGAGGGTTGGTGGAAGATTGAGTGCTTCACAATTGCCGTTCGATGCCAAACACCAAATGTTGCTTCCATACAGCGATCCTTTAGTGAAGCTCCTGTTTCAGAAAATTCATAGAGAAAACAAGCATTGCGGACCTCAGGCGCTTCTAGCACAAATGAGGCAGCGTTTATGGCCAATCAAGGGTAAATCAATGGCTAGAGCAACAGTTCAGCGCTGCGTGAGATGCACCAAGGCAAGACCTCAATTGCTCCAGCAAGTAATGGGAAACTTGCCAGTTACTCGAGTGACTCTAGCGCGGCCGTTCGTCAACACTGGGATAGACTATTGTGGTCCCTTGTGGGTCCATTATAAAATACGAGGGAAAAAGCCACATAAGGCTTATATAGCTGTTTTCTGTTGTTTCGCCACGAAGGCTGTTTATTTTGAATTGGTCTCAGATCTGACAACAGAGGAATTCCTTGGAGCTCTAAGGCGTTTCATCAGTCGCAGAGGCCATTGTCAGATCATCTATCGTGACAACGCCACGAACTTCGTTGGTGCAAAAAATCAGCTGGCAGAGCTCTCATCCATGATCTACTCAACAGATGGGCATGAGAAGATAACGAATGAGTGCAGCAAAAGGGGTATCAAATTCAATTTTATACCTCCAAGGGTATCCATTTCGGTGGATTATGGGAGGCTGCAGTGAAGTCAGCGAAGCATCTGTTATTGCGAAGTGTGTCAACCGCTTCACTCACGTACGAGGAGCTGGAGATAGTTGTAATCGAGATAAAGGGTGTTCTAAACTCTAAACCTTTGACTCCTATGTCAGAAAACCCTAACGATTTGACAGCGTTAACTCCTAGGCATTTCCTCATAGGACAACCAATAACATCACAGATTGACGCAGATGCTATTTCACCGAGAAGAAATTTGCTGACACGGTGGAAGTTGGTCTCGCATTTGAAGCAATAGTTCTGGAAAAGGTGGTTCCAATAATACCTGAATGAGCTCCAACACCGAAGCAAGTGGAAGGAGCAGTCCAAGAATATACAGCCTATATGGTGATCGTCAAAGAAGATGACGTTCCGGTCATGCAATGGCCTCTAAGACGGGTGACAAGAATCTACAACGGCGATGATGGAGCCGTAAGAGTTGTCGATGTGCGAATGGCGTCTGGGGAATGGAAACGTCCGGTTCATCGACTGGCACCTCTCCCAATCAACGAAGAGGTATCCACGGATAACTGTCAGCCTTCAGCTGAAGAAGAGGATACAACGGAAGAAGTTCCGCGGAAGAGGAAGAAAACAACGTCTTATAGTATCCTCACTGGGATCGTAGTCCTGATGCTGTTGCTTCCAGTTGTAATCGCAACCGGAATCGAGAGTTTGGAGTTTACCTCTAACATCGGCATACACTTTGAAGGGATTGGTCGAACAAAGATTTTCAGGACTGAATGGAGAATCTTGGTTTACTACGATCTGGAGTCATACTGGACAGACCTCCGGCTTCCTTCAAATGGGATATCAACCCTACATAACTTGTGCCAAGATATCCAAAAGAAGGGTACTTGCAGCAATGTGTTAACCAATCTGGAACACATCGAGTCAGGATTAGAGCTGGACAATACCCTCTTAAAGGTCAGCCAACTCCCTGTTCGGAGTTCTGGATTCGGAATATGCAGAACAAATGTCTAAGACGATTTCTCAGATGAATGAGAATGAGGAGGTTCTCGCACATCTAATTAAAAACCAGACATCAGTGATCGATTCGACAATCAACATATTTAAGCAAGATCAGACGGCGGTTAAATGGAAATATGATAGTCTTGATGTACAGTTTAAAGAAGTTCAGGAAGCAATACGTGGAAATGGGATTGAGCAGTACCAAACCAAAACGGTTCAAATGTTTACCTCAATAGCTATGCAATTAATGATGACAGCGACATCACTGCAACAGGTGTAGTCATCAATTTTGGATATTCTTGCTGACTCTCATCACGGCAAGATCAGCCCGATGATATTGTCTCCTACTCAACTTCAAAACGAGCTGTTTAAGATCCGGAATCAACTTCCAGCATTTCTACAAGTGCCAGTTGAACGAGATAATTACCTGCAGCTCTACAAGTTAATGACTGTGAAAGAAGGGCTGTCAAGAAATCATGTAGTTTTCACCATATATCTCCCGCTATGCGAGAAAGACCAATTCGAACTATACAAAATAGTTTCCTTACACAATATAGTCCACGGCAGCATGGTTTCCATCAAACCATGCAACGATATTCTAGCCATTAATCCACATAAGGATCGCTACTTCCCGATGAGTATAGCGCAGCTAGATGCATGCGTCCTATTAAAGGAAGACGAATATCTATGCGGCAACGTCTACTTGAACCACATAGGTGCCTACTTGAACCACCTATGTCCACTTGAACATAGGTGCAGAAGCTTGCTCATGTGAGATGATGTTGTTTAACAACGATGCGCCCCTGAATTGCGATGTAGTATACGTGGGCAACAATTAAACTTGGACTCCAATAAACAACAGTAATCAATGGCTGTATGCTTTGAGGAGTGCTATACGAGTAACTACGATTTGCGGAGAGGAAATGCAGCAAGTAGTACTAAAGGGATCTGGGATTCTAAGGGTGCAACCACAGTGCATTGTTAAGGATAAGTCAATTATTATTCGCGGACATCAGAATTATTCCAGCACCATCCGCACATCTTATACTCGGTATATCCTTTTTTACTACAATTGAAAAAGGTGTGGTTCTAAGTTAAAAGTTCGGGTTTGCAATTTACCGGGAAACTGGTTTAAAATAAATTTTAAAATTTGTAGCGAACATTTTGAAAAGGCCTACATTTCTTGCCTTAAAGTGGGCGTAAGTGGTTCGCTTATGGTTTATGTTGCATTGTTATTTGCTTCTTAGCTTTTGTTCCAATTGCAAGTCCCCAGCTAACCGGAAAGCTGGTTCAAAATCCATTTCAAAAATTCTAGCGACATTTTAAAAGGGCCCACATTTCTTGCCTGAAAGTGGGCATGAGTGGTTAGTTTATGCTTGGTTTTGCATTGTCATCCAGTTCTAATTTATGGTTCAAATTTCAAGTCTCTAGCTCATCAGCAAGTTAATTTAAAATCAGTTTAAAAATTTGTGCTATTCAAGAGCCAAAAGTATGATTTTACTGAGCCGCAGATTGCCGAGCCGTGCACTATGCTATCAAGCCCTATAAAAAACGACTTCACACACCATAAATGAAGCTGAAATTGGTATATTCTTTGATGCTGATAAAATAAGCTGCCGTAAAATCCATGAGATGGGATTCCAAAAATGAAAGTGCTCTTTAAATCTTTAAAATCTTTAAAACGAGTTGAAATATCGACATAACATTGGTGTTGTTTAAAATCTTACATCAAGGCCTTTCTTTTATCTCATAACTATTTTTGTAATTAATGCCATAATTACAGAGATAATTCAACTTTAAAAAAAACATTGCTTACTTTGTTTTACTAAATAATTTTTTTCTCCTTTAAGTGACAATTAAGGTATAAAATAAAATTTTATATATCACTTTTTATATATCACTTTTTCAATAGATCATAACATTACCTTTAAAACGGTATATAATACTTTTTCAATAGATCATAACATTACCTTTAAAACGGTATATAATATGTTTGGGTATCTTTCGTATTTTTAAGCAAATTATTGAAAATATCTTAAAATTATGTGATTGCTTGCTTACAAATACTGTATACGAGTACTTCAAAGTTGCAGTTTACATACGCATATTCAGGGTTATAATAAAAACGCTTTACATTAAAATAATAAGACTTCACATTACCGAGAGGATTCTGCTGATTGATGGTTATGATCCCTGTGGCGGCCGAAGGCCGCCAATACGCAGAAAAACCTGTATGCAAAAAGTCTCACATTACCGAGAGGATTCTGCTGATTAAGGGTTATGATCCCTGCCGCGGCCGAAGGCTGCCAATACGCGGAAAAACCTGTATGCAAAAAGCCTCACATTACCGAGAGGATTCTGCTGATTGAGGGTTATGATCCCTGCCGCGGCCGAAGCCCGCCAATACGCGGAAAAACCTGTATGCAAAAAGCCTCACATTACCGAGAGTATTCTGCTGATTGAGAGTTATGAAACCTGCCGCGGCAGAAGTCCACCAATACGCAGAAAAACCGTATGCAAAAAATTTCACATTGCGGACAGGATTCTGCTATAGCATCTTTTAACTTAGCTAAAGCTACATGAACGAAAGTATTATACATATATCGTTTTAAAGGTAAAACAACAGGCTTTTCAGAAATATAATCTATTCTGTACCTTAATGTATTCGTTTAGGAGAAAAAAATAATATTTCAGGAAAAATTAATGGACGTTATATGGACAAAAAAGTATTTACTTCCGGTAAGTACTTCCGGTCCTAACGGTAAAAAGTAACGGAAAAAAAAAATTTTTTAAATTATCTAGGCACCTATTCTTAACTTGTTCCAAATCACTTTATGAACCCTACTAAAAATGAACATTCTCTAAACATTCTCTAAACATTCTCTAAACGAGGTGAAAGAGATTAGGAACATCTTTTCTAAGGTAAAAACTACAGAATTTAAAAAATAACTCACCTGAACTCCTTTCTTTTAATTTTCTTTTTTTAACCTTCTTATGTTCAACCAAGGTTATTTTACCATTACACATTTCTGCCCTTATATTGCCCGTAATTTGCACTTCTTTTCTGCTGCAAATTGAATCCCGAGATTTAAAGAATTTTCTTCTTATATTAGAATTAAGGAATTTATTCTTAGATTCTATGGGAGTATGCGCCTCTTCCTTCCGATTGTATGTAATTGGGAGTGTGACCTGATCACCCCGATTTGTTTCCACGTTATCACCAACATCATCACTAACACTTTCCAAATCTGAAAAATCTGGAGAATTTGATTCTCTGGATGTTTCTAAAAAGTCTCCATTATACTCTTCTTTGTTATTGAATAGGCCATTAATTGTAGGTATTAATGTGCTGAGGGGTTTGGCCAAATGTATGGGATCTTGGCTACTTTTTAATATCCTATGAATGAGTTCTACTTGTTCTTTTTCTTGACGTCTGGAAATTATAATGCTTCGCAATTTATCATTTCGTATGCTACTCAGAATATGGTCAATATCAATCGGTGAGTGAATATCGAATTTACCGATCTCCTTTTGCTTGATTCGCCGCCGTATTTTGTGGCTTACACCTTTATTGATATGAGGGACTTTTCGTCGATATTGCTCAGTTTTTCGCGCCTTAGTTGATGCATTAGACGATTCAGAAGAAAGAAAATGTGTTGTCAACGAAGATATTTGAGAGTTTGAATAAAAAGTTTTGGTAGGTATTGTACTGGGTGAAAATGAGATGTTTGTCACATTTGTTATTCTTCTCTTAGGACTGCTGACCAAGTTTTCCGAAGTATCAGTTCGGCGTTTGTTGCTCATACGAGTTTCTTGTTCAACATTCCTGGTAATTGTAGAAGAGTTCCTTTTTAAAAGGTCTTTTAGTAAAATATTTTCGTCTTCTTTTACTTTGAGCATCATTGAGCGGCTGAACATATGTTCAAGATTATCTTCTGTTCTATTTCTTATTGGCGTACTATCTCTAGAGGCGTATGAATGTTTTTCACTTGAAAACATTTTAGTATGATACTCTTCTGGAGTTGACTTAAAACAATTTCTGTTGGCAGAAAAACCATTTAAATTCTTGTCATTTTTGTTATCCGCATAATTTTTGTCTTCTGAATTAAAATGCACAATTTGAAGAGGCACAATACCACGCATCACATCTCCTTTCGCTTCATTCTTACAAGAAAACAAATTTTTCTTACGTTCCGATAAACGAGATGTTGGATTCCGGACGAAATTTGGCACATTCCTCGGAGTTTCCATTTTTATTTTAATGAAGTTACCTAAATTACAAGTCAAATTAGCCGAATAATCCGGAATGGAAATATACTAATATTTAAAGGCGGGAAATGTATTCCATGCTAAAATGTACGACCATGAAATCAGCGACAGACAGGGTGGTTTACATCTCTGGCAAATTTATTTTGGCATAAATATGGAATAGGTGAGATGCTTCGATTTTTAAAATTTTTTTTCCTATTATGCCTGGTTTACACAGTGCGAGCTAGCGTACGAGTCAGCCTTCCGAGTAGCTGCACTGCAGTAACTTGCAACGTTTGGACGTAACTTACGAGTAACTCGTACGTGTGAGTTGGTTAGTAGCTTGCATTCGAGTTACTTCAACATTTTTTGCTTTCACTCGCCTGCTCGCCAGACGGCTGTGCGTGAAACAGCTGTTTTTTTTTTTGTACTGCGCCGAATCGTTCGAAATGGCTGCGGATAGATGGTCTTCTGACAATAATATTTCATTAATGAAACTCTACAGAGACCAAGAAAACCTGTGGAATTGTTTCGATTAAAACTATCAAAATAGAGATATGAAAAAAGCATCTTTGGAACATGACATAATATTGTTGTCATAGACACCGTTTTTTTTAATAAAACAAGTTCACTCGACATCGCGACTCGACCAGGACTGGGCAGTAGCTAGGTGTCGTGTAGACAGCAAAGGCGAGCCGAGCTGCTGCCTAGGAATTTGACAAGCCTAGTAGCTGTCTACTGGCCAGGCAGCAGCTTGCACTGTGTAAACGAGCCATAATAGTGCCTACCCTCCCTAGTCCAACCATGCATGAAAACTAGCGTCGGACTCGTTTCGTTTAAGAGATATCTTTTTATCTATCTATCTATCTAATCTTATTAAACGAGCTAAAATTGTATATATATTGCTTTTTTGAGGTCGAAAACGGCTCTAAGGATTTCTTTAATATTCACCTATTAAGAGATTGAGAGATTGCAAATCGATCTGTCGAGGTGTTTTTTCTAAAGAATTCATTTTGGTGGTTTTTTTCTCTATTAAAGTGGTTGATCAACAAGTGTGTAAATAATTTATTGAATTTATTGACATTGTTTGGTTTTTTTTTTTAAATTTTTTTCTGCTCTGAAATAAAATGTCAGTATATATTCAATATTTTTGTTTTGTTTTGTAAAACTAAAAGAAATTTATCAATGGATGTCAATGTTTTCAAGGCAAAAATGTTTATAGAAATTCAAAAATTTTTTAAAGTATACAGGCAAAGTGTTTTCCCTTCTCTTAAAAACGATAGAACGGCCTTTTTTTTACTATTCACACTGCAAAAAATCAAAACTCTTTTATTTTTAAAATTTGTCGCCCCATTTAACCTAATTCATAAAACTTACTTCATAGAACTTGGCAACGTTCGAAAAAAAGTTCCGAGCAACTGCTCGTGGTCCCAGGTTCTAGGACTTTAAATGTCAAAATTGGAAGAGCCATATCTCTAAAACCAGCCATATCTCTAAAACTAAGCACATCGCTTTATAGTTCATACAAATAGTTAACAATTCAAGGAAAATAAAAATAAAACTTCTGGAATTAGATAAAAAGTTTAAAATTTTCCGTTTAGCTACCCAAACCGAATCAGAAAAATTAATTAGAGGAAAAACGCTATTTAAATCCGAGCAGGCATTACGAAGAGGTTCATGCTGAAGGTATGATGAAAAGCTACAAAAGCTTAAGTGAAGAGGCACATATCGTCTCGACGTACGGAGAGGAACGTTAGAGCCTCCGCACCAGAGAAATGGCTAGTTGTACAAAATATACAATTAAATGCAAAAATGTGGACAATGGTAATTTCGCAAACACGTGTCGACATGGTAATTTCACTGCA